>JAUZTB010000107.1:32313795-32324354 GCA_034780895.1 Rhynchobatus australiae | reverse complement strand
GTCAAAAGAGGGGAGGTGGGGTGGGCACAAGGTGGTGATAGGTAGATGCAGGTAAGAGATAGTGACAGGCAGGTGTGGGGGAGGAGGGGAGAGCAGATCCACTGGGGGATGGGTCAAAGATAAGGAGGAGAAAAGGGGAGTAGAAAAAAGAGAGGCGATGAAAGGGGAAAAAGAAGAGGCATGGTTGGGAGTGGGTGTGTTGGGGTGGGGATTACTTAAAGTGGGAGAATTCAATGTCCATGCCATTAGGCTGCAAGGTTCCAAGATGGAAAATGAGGTGCTGCTGTTCCAGTTTGTGCTTGGAATTCTCCTGGCAGTGGAGGTGGCCGAGGGCTGTCATATCTGTGATAGCGTGGGGGGGGGGCGCAGGGGGTTGAAGTGACTGGCAACGGGGAGGTGCAGATCACGGTTACAGACAGAGTGCAGGTGCTCTACGAAATGGTCACCTAATCTGCGTTTGGTCTCGCCAAAGTAAAGGAGGCCACACTTGGAGCACTGAATGCAGTAGATGATATTAAGGGAGGTGCAGGTAATTCTCTGTCTCACCTGAAAGGACTGTTTGGGTTCTGGATAGAGGTTGTTTAGGGGCAGGTGTTGCACCTATGGCAGGAGCAGTGGAAGCTCCCAGAGTGGGGGCTATTAATTTAGCTAGCTGCTGGCATTGTTGTGGATGAGGATATTTTTATGAGCCACTGCCACCTGTTAGAAGTTAATTTTCACCACCATTCTTAGTTAAATATGCCAGGACTGCAGAGCTTTGATTTGATCCATTGGTTGTGACATCGTTTGGTTTGCATGCAGTACTGTGTTGCTTGGATGGCACCTTGGTTTTAGCAATGCCTTGTGCTGCTCCTGACAACAGCACCTCATGGATGTCCATTCTTGAGCTGTTCTGTGTCTCTCCCATTTGGCATAATTGTAGTGGCACGCACCATGATGGAGGGTGTCCTTGGTGTGAAGTAGGGACTGTGTAGTGGTCACCTATTGCAATCACCTATTTTGGATTGCACTTTTTATATTAGCATCATGTGGGAGAAAATACAATCCCATTGACCATTGTAAATAATCGGCATGAGGCTTCTTTTCTCTCTTTCTTGGAAAGTATGTGTGTACATTTCTGAAATTACTTTTATGTAGAGGAGAAAACCATTGGGATAATGTGTGCCTGGATGACTTGGACTTCTGAAGATCAAACTATGTTTGTGTACTAAATCATCCAAGTTCCCTTCTTGGTAACTAATGAATGATACTACTCATTTTATCATTCAGAAATATATATCAATCTTCTGCCATACTCCAAGTTTTAACTAGTCTTCACCCTTTCATTTGCACCATGGTGTGCTCACTGTATGTAAAGAATTATAGTACAGCATTGGAAGGATGATTCTCTGCCATTGAGTCTTTACCTGCACAGATGAAATCTTTGAAACATATAGCACAGAAATGGGTCCTTTCTGCCCACCTCATCTATGCTGACCATGATGCTGATCTGCACTAATCCCATTTGCCTGCTTTCGGCCTGTATCCCTCTGTGCATTTCCTATCCAAGTACCTATCCAAACACCTTTTAAATTTTGTAATTGTATACGTCTCCACCACCTCTGGCACCGCATTCTATATAACCATCACCCTTTGTGTGGAAAAACTTACCACCCAGATCTCCTTTAAATGCTCCTCTCTCACCTTAACCTGTGGCCTCTCATTCTAGACTCCTCTTCCCTGGGGAAAAGTCTCTATCTTGCCTATCCATGCCCCTCATGATTTTATAATCCTCTATAATGTTTATTGCCTATTATCCTACAGAGACAAACTGTGCACTGTCCTGACTTGGAAATATAACATTGTCACTGCATCTAAGTCTTGGAACTCTCTTCCCACGAGCACTGTGGAAGTAGCTTCCAAAGAAGTACTGCAGTGATTTAACAAAGCAGCTCACAATCACCCTTGTAAGGGCAAGTTTATTGCCTATCAGCTCCTGCATTCAAGTGAGAAATTAAAAGCCTATCCTATTTCCCCTTAGAACTACAGCCCTCCATTCCAGCCAACATCCTGGTGAATCACTTCTCCACTCTCTCTAATGCTCTCACTTCCTTCCTGTAGTGTGGTGACCAGAACTCTGCACAATATTCTTTGTGGGGTCTAACCAATCTTTTGTACAGCTACAACATGATGTCGCAACTCTTATACTCAATGCCTCAACCTATGAAGATGAGCGTATCAGATGATTTTTTTCACTACACAATCCAACTGTTACCAATTTCAGAAACTATGGATTTGTACCTCAGGGTCTCTTTGTACATCAACAGTCCTAAGGTCCCTGCCATTTGTTTTACATGTTTTACCAGAATTTGACTTCCCAAACAGAATTACCTCACGCTTGTCTGGATTAAATTCCATCTGCCGCTGCTCTGCCCAACTTTCCAGCTGATCTGTGTCCCACTGTACCTTTGGATAACCTTCTTCATTATCTAGGACTGGGCCAATTTTCATGCCATCTGCAAACTTAACAATCATACCACCTACACTTTTATCCAAGTCATATAACAAAAACAACAAAGATCTCAGCACCGATCCATGTGGTACACCACTTGTTACAGACTTGGTCAGAAAAGCTCCCATCCACCACTACACTCTGCCTCCTATCAGCAAGCTTACTTTTGGATCCATTTTTGGAGAACAGTTTAGTTCACTAGTCACTTGCTGTTTCTCATATCCATGCATTTTTTCCCTTCAATTATTTATCCAATTCACTTTGAAAGCTACAATTAAATCTTTTGCCACCCTGAGATAAGACAGTGTGTCCTAAATCTTAACCACTCCTTACACATGAAGTATTTTTCCCTCTTTTGCTAATGACAATCTATGTCCTTTGTTTTATCAGCTTTCAGCCATTGGAAACTATTTCCTTGTTTACTGTATCTAAGCCTTTCACATTAAATACCTCCATCAAATCTCCTCTTGTCCTTCTTTGAACTAAGGAGGACACCCCAGCTTGTCTAGTATATCCTCACAACTGTAATCTCTCATCCCAGAACCATTCGAATATATCTCCTCACACCTTCCTAAAATGTGGTATTCCTATTTATGCTTGAAGAAAACTTTAAAAGGGAAAGTTAATGATCCATTGTGGAGTAATCCCATAAAGTATTGAAGTATGAACTGATACTCCTGACGGTGTACACAAAGGTCCTAATTGCCACCGTAAAGTATGTTGATTCAAATTTGATTACTTTTCAAAAATTTATGAAATCAACATTTGCTATGCCAGAACACACTAATTTTCTCCAAATGGACAGTGTCTTTCAGGATCACACTTAAAAGAGAAAACACTATACATTTAGCAATAACATGAAGAGTGAACTTGTGCTCGCATTACATCTTTCACAAGCCCAAAGTATTCTCATGTCATTCAGATGCTTTTGAAATGTAGACAGTACTGTAATGCAGAAAATGTGGCACTTAATTTTGGTTCAGTGAGCTCCTGCATCTAACTTTGTAAAATGCTCTGTTTAGTAGTATTGGTTGAGGAATAAATATTTGATCACCAGGGTGAAATCCCCTGCTCTTCAGGATAAAGCCTTGGGATCTTTTCCATTGACCTGTAGCATTTTAGTTTTTGGTTTGTGCTTTCTAGTAATTGATGCTGCGTATAGGGCAAATAGGTCCTTTCAATTCAACCAGTGTGAGCCACTCATCACTTTCTGTTGCAGTTAAATCTCCCTGCAGTCTGTTTCAATAATCCCAGTCTAGCTGAACTTTCATAAGTAAAATCCACCATCCCGACAACTAAATTCCCAATTTAATTGAAGTCTGTCAAATGGCTTTTCTCCAATTTTAAAATTAAGTTCCTTTGTTCTTGTATCTTCAACCAGAGCAGATGGATTCTCCTTAGCTATCCTGTCATATCGTGATTGCATTTAAAGAACGTCTTGATCAGATCACCTGCAATTTTCTTGTATTCAAGGGAACACAAGTCAAATTCATCCATCCAGATTTGTTCCATTATCTGTAACATGTAAACCCAATTAAACATTTCTTTTATGGTTCAGGTTCCTCAGGTACTCAACGGGAGGATTCTCTAAAGTGTGCTGTGGATTTGTAGCAAAAAGGGGCAGTGGTCTCAGAAAGGAAAGGTTTTAGTCAAAGCTAACTTAGACTTGGAAAAAAAAACATTGGCTCACAGAAAGCGTCTTGTTTTTAGACATTTGGGATGTCTGATGATTTGCAAACTAACCAGGGTAGATTCTTCCATTGGAAAGATGGTGGCTGGCTGTTGTTTGACTGATGAAGAGAATCTAAAAGGTTTCACAGCTTCCTGGAAAGTCTGAACTATTTTCTACTTAATGGAATATGGATGTCTCTAGCAAGGCCAGCCATTCTTTATGGTCTCTGAACTGAGGAGCCAATTAAGAGTCAATCCTATAAGTGGATCTGGAATTGTATATAAACCAAATTAAATGCAGATGACAAATTTCCTTCCACTGGGAGCTCCTGGGTTGGATTTTTGTGACAATCTAGTAGTTTTGTGGTCACTTAACATTTTATTCTACATTTAGTGAGAACCTGAATCTCCAGATCAGTGGTTCAGGCCTCTGGATGCAAAGACATACTAATGTATCCAAGTAGCTATTGTTACCAGCTTTCTACACCAACCACTGGGGAGCTCACCATCAATATGGTTTGTGCCCATTCTATAATAAGGATAGAAATGCGTAAATACCCTTTAGAAGTAGTACCCAGAGCTGGTTCCTTTCCTTAGTAACCTTAAATGCATGTCCTTCAATTGTTTTAAGATCTAGTGGTTACCATCTTTCAGAAGGATTAGAGGTCTCTGTAGGCTAATAGGCAATAAACCCCAGTAATGTTACCATTTTGAGAAAGTTAAGCCATTTGGCAACCAAGATTTTCTTTGTATACATAGTTTGTGGTCATGTATATGATTTGTATTGGTAACTGGTGGCCTTTGCATTTGGTCCATTCACTGGTACTGCTCTGTTTCACCATACTAGGAAAGTGGAGGGAAATAATACAAAAGGAATTTGATATTCAACAAATTCAGTCTCCTGGCTTTGAAATAGTTAAACTGAAAACAAAGCTCAAATGATTAATTATATCATAGCAGGATCACAGGATTGAGTTACACCCAAAAATTACTTTTAATGAATTGCCTATGTATAAAATTGAATTCCCATTAAATTCCTCTGTGTAGCTTGCTCCTAAACCACAAAGCATTGCAGCTTAAAACTGGTTGCAAAGAGATGCACAAGAGAGGCCTAAAGCACATTTACGTTGTGTTTCAACCTGAGATCATACATCAGAAAGTGACCTCCACATACCATTCTGTTGCATTGCTCATCACAATTCAGCCCCACTATTAGTCTGGAGAGACAGAGTGCAAACCTATGGGACTAGCTTCAAAGTTTTCCTGACATTGGACTTGTAGATCAAGGTTTTCATTGGTTCCTGAAACCTGTGCTCCTTTTGTACTGTGGTGTACAGCAAACAAAAAGTCTTTTTGTAGTGTAAACAAATGCAAAGTTGTACTCTTACAGTGTGAGGTCGTCTCTCACTTCTAGTTTTAAGTAAGAGTAAACATCTGCTTTATGGCATTTGTAGCCCACTGTCTCCATCAATTGATTACAAGTTTGTTCAATGCCACCCTTAGATTATGGAATTACTTTAAACGGTAATGCTATAGTGTTGCCTGAGGGCCAGAGTGTGCCAGAAATCATACCATTAATTTTTCAAAGTAGATTCATGGCACCTGGAACAACAATGAGCTGTGCAAACACCATTTTAAGAAGAAATCAGATCTTCAATCTTGATTTTTTTATTACCATTTCCCTTCCCCAGTGATTAGAGTGCTTAGTGCAGGCTGGCAAAAGTAAAGCAACTTAATGGTCTTGACAAACGTACCAAGCTACTTATCACTCTTGTGGCCTGAAAGCATGGATATTTTTAATTCCAGCAGAAGCATGTGTATATTGGCAAAACCAGCACTGCCTCTAGAGGCATTTCAAAATTGCCTCTTTTGACATCTTCTGTCTCATAGCCAGAGCATTTGTTTTCTGTTATAAGTCTTGAGATGGTGTAAGAAAGACACCACCTCAGGGTGCATTGCAGTAAAGAAAATATGTTGGTTTTATTGGTTTGCAAATATGATTGGATCAGTAGAAGTAAGTATTTCAAAACAATGAAGATGGTAAAACTTGTATTTGTGTTTACAATTTTTTTTAAATAGCAATATTGTTTTTAAAAGTGTTTTAACATTGTTCCAGCAGCTTGCTAGTACTCAACATTGATAAACTTAAGCAGACTTCTAGATTCACTGTTATCATTTCTCCTCATTGTCTAAACTTTGAAATTTTCCAGCCGGAGTTTGGAATTCTGGAAAATTGTGTGTGCAGACCTTTTTTCAGACTGCCCTTAGAAGCAGGATGTAGCAATGATCACTGGTTGCAGTGCATGTCTTCCAATCTATGTAAAAGTCTCTGGATACTTAGTTAAATATCACCTCAGTCTTGGTTTGTTATGATTTACCACTCATTTAACATTTTTTTAATTTACTTTCTCTCTGTTACAATGTAAGTTTGTGGGAATTCTGAATCATTTTCAAAAAGAGCACAAGCTCTTAGAGCAAATGATTGTAAGGAGACCTATTTCTTGCTGAGACGAGCAGTCTTTACTCACTTGGGAATTCTAACTTTGACCTACTTTAGAAGTGACTTCTTATAATGTAAACCATGCTTTTATGTAGGTTACGTGATATAATCTAGGCTTCTGTTTGAATATTTTTCATAAAAAAAAGAGGGATGATTATTCTCTGATAACTGAGCTTCTCTGATTTATATTTTTCCAGACTGGTAACATGACCCAACTTCATCAGGATGCTATGCTTTTACATCAACACTTTTTTTCAAAAAACATGTGTATGAGCATATGTATGTTTTGAATGTGGTCTACAGTGTCCATAAAGGCAAATTCAGAAATGTATTTTTCCCTTTGAGTTTGGATTTAGTTCTAACTACCAGTTTTCTCCTCCTCCATTACTCATAGTTCATGTGAAGGAGGTGAACAATTGATCCTTAGAAATTCATGACTTGTGAAGTTGGGATCTTGCCTATTTTCCTCCAATGGAAACAGTTCTTCAAACACCCACTTCTTCTCAGTTATCATTACATAATATTTTTTATACACAGTTAAACTGTTTTGAATGCAATCCAAGAGAACTCCATCCATTCAGCACGTTTCAAAGGGTTAGTAACTCGCCCTGCTACACATTCTACTGCTTTCTCCCCCTCCACTCTGCCTAACTGATTTTCTCCTTTACTCTTCTGATCCACTAGTCTGGTATTCCCTTTTTCCCACTGGTGCATTCACTGCCCCTGCCCACCCACCCACCCCCATAATGTCCCATCTTGAACGTTTTGACTTTGCCCAAGATTGCAGAGGTATTTGAAAATATAGAAATCACAGGCAGAGCAAAATAAAATGACAACACAAAAAAAATACTATATTCTAACAAATCATTTTCAAGTTAAAGACAGGATTTCCTATTTCTAACAAAATCATTGCCCATTTTCCACAGCCATGTTACTGAATATGTCAACATGTAATTAAAAGTATATCAGTAGATAGTACATTGGGGAATTACTTGTATTGATGGGACTTGGCATCTTCACAGCTCAGACAAGGCATCCTCGTGACGAGGATAACTGCTTAGCAAGTAAATTTCTGCATTCATTGCAAATTAGTGACCAACGAGATCAGATTGTATGAACCTAGATTCGCAATATTAACAATGACAAAATGGTAAGTGTCTAGAGCAGCACTGTAGGTTGTGCATATGCACTACACTCACATCATGTGTATGCATCACACACATGCACGGGTACCTAAAATATCACAGCACAATATGCTGTGGCAGTGCAATATGCTATGGAATGGTAAGCAACCTTTACACCAGACATGTCGGTAAATGACTGCATCCAACAAAAGCGAATCACCAGCCTACCCCTGATGTTCTTTCCAATTGCTGTACCCATACTACCAATGCCCCCCTCCCCACCACCACCAAACATAAACATCCTGGTGTCATCAATGACCAGAAACTCAATTGCGCCAGCCCACTTAAATACTGTGGCTAAAGAGCATCTAGGTGATTAGGTATTCAGGAATAAGTGACACACTACGTCTTTCCACCATTTCCAAGGAACAAATCAGGAGTGTGGTGGAATACTTGCCATTTGTCTAGATGCTGTAATTAAAACTTAATGAAAAACTATATTATCCAAGACAAAACATCCCTCTTGATTGGCTTTCCTTCCACCATTTTCTATATGCCCTTCATCATTGGTGCACTTTGACTACAATGTGTACTATCAACGTGATTCACTGTAGCAATATATTAATGCTTCTTCATGGCAACTTTCTAATTCATTGTCTCTTCCACCTAGGAAAACAAGAATAGCCACATCCCCTCTGAGTCACATGGCATCCTGACTTGTAAATATATTAGTGTTCTTTATCATCACTTAGGCAAAATCCTGGAGTTCCTTGTTTATATTACTGTGGGAGTATCTTCACCGAGTGATTAGGTGGCTCTCTACAGAGGGATGTTCCACTGAAGAACTTGAGGCATAACACTCCACCTCTTTAACTGAAGTGGATAAATGACCTTGAGATGAAGAGGTGGGGTATGGGAGGTGCAGTGGAATCCCTTTGAATTGTAAGAAATATTGTAAGATGATAACTATGTATTTAACAAACAGCCATATTTTGTAGCACAAGCATGGAGAGAAGGACAGTTATTATGTGGCACTGAGAGCTCACCATCTTTAATGTGCAATTATGGGCCTGTGCCTCCACAGACAAAGGAAACTAGTATGAAAGTGGCTTAAATTGGAATAAATGAAAAGGTTAACATATAAATGTGTATTAATTTTGAATTTGGATTAAAATGACAGCATGTTAATTTCTCTAAAATGTTTGAGATACCTTTGCGATTGCATCCAACCTGTGAAAATTGCAGCCTGGAATAGAGACGCAATTAACCTATAAATGCCAACAATGCACTGCTTAAGCATATCTTTTTTTTATTACATATGACACAAGTGGGAGATTGGAGCTCATGTGAATAAGACAGTCTCATTTCTCGTATGCGTTCTGTGATCTGATAGTCAAATAAAGTAATAGCAGCAAAACTCTTAAGTAATGAGTCTGATCTCTTTTGACCTTTGCCTCTGTGGTAATAGCTGTTTCCAAGTCAGCAATTTTGTTAGTACCTGACATTTGCCGTGAAATGCAAATCTTAGGATAAATTGCTCCATCTCAAGTTTCTCTAACAATAGTCCTCCAATACTTGTCTTCACAAGTCAGCTGCTGCTGGCTGGAGGCAGCTGCTTATTGAGTACACATGTGAGCAGTGGATTGATTCCAGCACGAAACTGGAACATTATATTTACACACTATGAAAGAAATTTTTGCACTCAAAAGTCCCTCAGAAATAATACAAACCTTTTTGCTTAAGATGATTTACACTGTGTAACAGGAGTTACCACATCCTAGAATGTGCTTTGAATGTCCAGTTTCAATGCCTCATCTACTGGTATTAAGTGGCTGGAATGAAACTCATTTGAGCGATTCCTTTACTTGCTCAAAGAATAGAATCATTAAATAAAACCCAACCTTGAGTAAAATGGAAATATTTCACACCTGTCAGTCTCAATTATCCAAAGCATTAAATACATCTAGCATGAATTTGTAATGTATTATGTTTCTAAACTACTTTGTTGAAATAAGGGCTGTCAGTTAATTGCTTTTAATAGGTACAATTAATGCAACTGCTAGTTAATGTTTTATTTTTTTTTTAAACACATTAATCATGAATACAAATAGGGGAAAATAATTGCACATAAAAGTGCTACACACTTTACCATACAAAAGGCCTGATATGGCACAGAACATTAATGTTGGACTCATCCCTTACTCCCAATGTTGAATCCTCCACCACCACACCCAACCATTGCCCCATTTCCTCCTGCTGGGCACCCTTTCCAATGACTCCTCATGCCCGATCTCCTTCCAATACACATTTGTGGAACACCCCCAATCCCCACTATTGGAAGCCATTGCTACCATGCCCACAACTCCCACAGCCCTGGCAGTTGATCAGTCTTGATACCCAGAAAAATTTCAGAATCTAAACATCATGACCTGCTAACATCCAACTAACTGGCCTCAGCTCTAACTCCTGCTGCCATACAACCTGGGAGAGTGAAAGAGTGGAGAGGGCAGGAGAGAGAATGTTGGTAGGAGGGAGAAAGTGAGGAGTGGGGAGAGGGAATGACTGAGAGATTAGCAGGGAAGGATTGTCGGTGGGGGGAAGCAGGGATTGAGGGAAAGAGCGAGAAAGTGAGAAAAAAAGGTGCGAGGGGAAGGTGAAAGGAATAGCAAAGGGAGAGAGCAAGTTCAGCAAGATCAGACACCCAGAACGGCCTCCTTCGGTTAAAAGCTACAGCAAGGTTTATTTCTCTTTCCACCCAACCACTGACCAGGGT
>JAUZTB010000107.1:32180151-32195086 GCA_034780895.1 Rhynchobatus australiae | reverse complement strand
TTCCATTCCCAATACGGAAGAACGTAAGAAACAGAAGCAGGAAGTGGCCATCCTCTTGAGCCTGCTCCATCATTCAATAAGTTTATGGTTCATCCAATCTCAGCCTAAATACAACTTTCTCACTCTCCCCACACCCCTCAACTCCCTTGTGGTTGAAATGTCTTCAGTCTTTCCCTTGAACATATTCAATAATTCTGTTTGCACAGGTCTCTAGGGTGGACAATTTGAAAAATTCATGACCCTCTGAGAAAAGAAATTCTTTTCATCTCCATGTGAAATGGGTGACCCCTTATTTCTGAAACTATGCCCCCTGGTTCTAGCCCCTCCCACCACCCCACTAAGGGAAACATCTTCTCAGCATCAGCATCCACCTTATCAATTCCCCTCAGAATCTTTTATGCTATAGTAAAACCACTTCTCATTTTTCTACACTGTAAAGAATACAAGTCCTTCCTCCCAGGAAATTAACCCAGTTAACCCTCTCTGTACTGCCTTCAATGCAAGCACATCCTTCCTTAAATATAGAGACCAAAAGTGCATACAGTACTCCCTGTGCAGCCTTACCACAACCTATAAAACTGCATCAAAACTTTTATAATCCATAATTAAAAAAAAAATATTTACAGTATGGTAACAGGTCCTTCCGGCCCAACGAGTCTGCGCCGCCCATTTTAAACCCCATGTTAACCAACCTGTACGTCATTAGAATGTGGGAGGAAACCGGAGCACCCAGAGGAAACCCACGCAGACGCGGGAGAATGTACAAATTCCTTACAGACAGCGATGGGAATTGAACCCCGATCACTGGCACTGTAATAGCGTCACGCTAACCGCTACGCTACCGATAATCCTTGCGATAAAATCAACATTCAATTAACCTTACTAATTATTTGCTGTAACTGTATGGTAACTTTGTGTTTCATGTACCAGGAGCTGCATGTCCTTTTGTAAACAACACTTTGCAGTATCACTCTGTTTAAGTAATAATTTTCTTTTCATTCTTCCTTCCAAAATTTGGATAACCTTGATTTTCCTACATTATACTCTGTCTGCCAATCTATTGCCCATTCACTTAACAAATTTATGCATGTTTGCATCCTTCTCACAACTTGCTATCATTATATCAGCAGTAAACGTGGTTACCATACACTTGGCTACTTCATCCAAGTCATTAATATAAATGGTTAGGGCCCCACCACTGAATATCTGTGCCACCTCATTAATTACTGATTTCCAATGCAGTTCTCTGCTGAACATTTTGTTTTGCCATTAAAGGGAACATTGTATGCTTAATTCTCTGCACTCAGGGATGACACAAGGTCTTGCTCAGGCACTACACAAATGTTACTTCTCCTTTAAAATGTAAGAGGCCATTTGGCTTCTGCTGTCCTTACGTAATTTGTTGCATTTCAACTGAGTGTTGAAATTCATTCTTTGTTTTATTTCATTAACAGGTTCCACTTCCAAAGCTGTTGAGTTAGTCTTGTTAATGTGGAGAGCCAGTAAGCCAGACATTTGGATAAAAATTTCAAAATCGTGCAACAATGAAGAAGGAGTGTCACAACAAACCTTTGACAGATCCCTACTGTTTGCATATCTGTGTGGGAACAATTAATAAGAACAGGTTGGAAGGGTTTATCTTTATGCATAAAAAGCCTATTGTCTTAGAAAGTTATTTATTCACTCTGATTCATATCTTGGAATCTGGAATGTTTTATAAAATGAAATTATAAAACATTAGCTTCATGTTTATCATTCTGATGCATTATGGCTCTTATTTAACATTACTGAATATGTTACAAAGGCCTACAGTCCACAATGAAGCTTTTATTTAGATCTCTGAAAACTGTTGTATAATGCTGTTGTCAAGGAGAGAGCTCACACTCCACTACAGTTTGTTGGTGAAACATCAAGTGGTAAGTTTTTCTATATTCTGGACAAGCATTACTTAATGCATTTATTACAGTCTGCCCTTTTAACTTTCAATATGGATCATCTTCTGTGGAAAATTTACAATGACAAATATCTCCATTTTTCTGGACTGCTCAGCATTTTGCTCTGCAATTAAAGAGAATGTTGTATAGCTAACTTAAGCATTACAGGACATTTTCTTAGTGCCGGAAGTTAAGAATTAGGCTATTGGACTGCAAATTGCAAGGAGTTGGGACATTACGTTGCATTTGTGCAAGACATTGGTGAGGCCACTCCTCAAGTATTCTATATAGTTTCCATTACTGTGTTAGAGGAACAATGTCATTAAGCTCAAAAGAATGCAAAAAAGATTTACAAGAATGGTGCCAAGACTCAAGGACCTGAGTTACAGGGAGAAATTGGGAAGGCTAGGACTTTATTCCTTGGAGCAAAGGAGACTGAGAGGTGAGGTGTATAAAATCATGTGGGGCAAAGATAGGGTAAATGCACAGATTCTTTTTCCCAGGGAAAGGGAATCAAAAACTAGAGGGCATAGGTTTAAAGTGAGAGGGAAAAGATTGGGGGAACGTCTTCACGCAAAGGATGGTGCGTAAATGAAGCAAACTGCCAGAAGAAGTGGTTGAGGCAGGTACAATAATAACATTTAAAGGACACACTGGACAGGTACATAGATCGGAAAGATTCAGAGGTATATGGGCCAAATACAGGCAAATGGGACTAGCTTAGATGAGCATCTTGGATGGCGTGCATGAGTTGGGCCAAAGGGCCTGTTTCTGTGCTATATTACACTATGACCATGACTCCATCAAACTCAAACTACACTGCCTGTTGGCAGAGAACTCCACTCAGTGACAAAGCTATTTAACAATTAACTTTGTTATTAGGGGGAGCAGGTGCATTGGCTGTGTACCTTTTCCATGACTTTTGATGTTGCTCAAAGTTCAAAGGTGCATGAGTGACCGTCTCCTGTGGATGATTTAACATCTCAGCTTCAGTACATTCCAGTCAAATCAACTCAACTAGTTCACAGCAGAGGTACTGGGTGTAGCAATGTAGTAAGCTGCAAGATTAATATAAGCTTCTGCAATCTTTGAGAGGCTACATGGAATTGAGTCAACAAATTGTTAATACTTATCATAACAGTAATAGTTCCCAGTTTGGAACATTTGATATTATTTATACTCAGCTTTAAAACTAAAGTCTTTTAGCAAAATTGTACCCAAACATCAAAAAACTACAATAAATTGCAAGCTGTATTTAAGTGTATGTTTCAAGAAAATCTTTCTAAATTCTGAATTTCAGCTCATTTATCCATTGAAACAATAAGAAAATAAACTAGTGTGATATAATAAACTATATCAGTTGTAAAACTGTATTCATCAAGGTCAGTTAAATTGAAGAGCTTGCTTTAATAGCTTTGCTTAAAAAACTCGGTGAAAAAAAATCACCTATTAGAATTGTTGTAACAAAGAATCAACAACATAATCTGCTATTGTAAAGTTTAGTTATTCTTAATGGCATTCATTGTGTACAGTAGGAATACAGTATTTATTGCTCATCCCTATTGTCTTTATAACATCAAGAATCAGTCAAATAGTTTAAGACTGGAGTCAGGTTGCTGGACCTAATTGGGCTGGTGCTCTCTTTCCATGAAGGTCAAGAGTTTTTTTTCCACATGATAGTCCAGCAGCTTTAATAGTTTAAGGTCAATCCTCAAATTCCGAGAATTCAATTTCATAACTGGCACTAATGCACAGAGACAAATTATTAATAAGCAAAAAGCAAAAAAACTGATGTCAAAAATGAACCATTTTAAAACTGTACATGGCAACCCTAATGACAACTTTGGACTAATTTAAAACTCTTTTTGATGTAATCAATACAAAAGTCAGATTAATATTGACACAAACCTCTACAGCTTGCCTTATTGGGCCTCTTGGAATCCCAGTAGCGAAGGACACTGATGCAGAGCCAAAATTGCCTTCACAAACTGTCAAGCTATGTGATATTATTGGCCTGCGGAATTCATATGCTCTGTAGCCAGTTCCAAAATTAATGCGCATCATATTTTCTTATTGTTTGCAAAGTACTTCAAGCAGAAGTCTCTTTTTTTAACATAATAGATCTTGTAACAAAATAAAAATATAGGGAAATGTACTTAAACGTGGCCCAAGAGCAATTTCTGGTAATTAAAAGGACCTTCCAAGAGGGGAGGGATTAAGTGAGGACAAAAATTAGAAACAGACAAACTTAATGACCTTCTTCCAATGCCCAGAAGTTGTTAAGTGAAAGTTAGAGACCATATGGTATTTATAATCCGTAATTGAAAAATTCCACTCAGTAGTTAGATTAAAATCCCCAGATGGGGTACAGAAAATGAGAATCAGTATTATCAAGATAATAATTAGAATGAATGGATCAGTAAAATGTATTTTAAAGAATTTATTTGTGCTTTCATAACCTTGGGTTCTCTCAAAGCATTTTACAATTAATGAAATACTTCTGAAGCAGTCACTGCTGCAAATGAAAGACATATAGCTGTTAAATTACATACAAAGATAGAGATTATTTGATCAAGTCATGATGCTGGAGAGATTATTAACCAGGACACCGAGGAGACTTCACCAGCTCTTCTAAATAGCACTTCTTTCACTTTTAAGACTGCTTGGAGGCAGCAAACGTAACCTCTGCAATACCTCAATATCGAAGGTGATGCCACCTAAAAGGTATTTTGTAAATTAAGTGTTAACCATCAGAAAATATTTTGTATATGTTGTAGAGAGATGAAACCTTGAAAATCTGACAATGAACCAGTGCCAGCAAAAAGGGGGAAAAGAAATACATTGCTAGTTGCAAGAAAATATCAAATGGTCTGGTCACCTGGACTAAAGTGGCTAATGAAACTCAGTCTGTGGATGGGCAAAATGATGCATTTGTCGGAGGCAAACGAGCCAGAGAAATACTCTAGAAATAAGAGGATTCAGAAAAGTGAAGGGTGTACATCCAGAGAATGCTAAAAGACAATAAGATGTGTATGTAAAAAAGGGTAGTTAAGGCAACATCTAGGAAACTGGCCAAAGCAGATATTACAATCTCAGGGAGGTTATTGCCACAACTGTATAACACAATGTTGAGGCGACAGTTAGCATGCTATTTAGAGTCTGGAGTTTAACATTTTAAAGAATTGGCTGTTAGGGTGAAATTCATAGATACCTTCACAAGTAAACAGTGGTAAATATTGGAACTTTTTTTCCTGCAAAATTGCAATCAACACTAGGCCAGTTATTAAATGTATTAGAATTAGGTCACAGATCATCCATCACATGATCAAATCATAGTTGGGAAGCCACTGTTGTTCCAACAAGGATGCTGCACTTTGGTGTCTAACTGGATTGCATGAAGTCTTGAATGCTATTTGAACCCTTCGACCTCAGATTCAGAGCCAGGTTTGCTACTGACAAGCTAGTGTTTGAACAATGGACTTTAACATCTAGATCATCCACATGATTATGGATAAGTGTATCTAGTTCTGCAAAGCCATATGCTCTGGGAAGTCCCAGATTCAAGCCCTGGATGATGCAAACAAAAAACAAACACACAACCCACATATTCCAAACCATCACACTAGCAAGAGAGAATAAACCCCAGCAACTTAAATGTCTGAAGAGACAGAGCCTGGAAGAAAACAAGGAAATCTTTAGTATTTACTAAGAATATGTTTTGTTAACAATTGTAATCCTTTTACCCATAAACAGATGTAACTTCACCAGTGTTATGCTTGCTCCCATGGTGCCATTATAAATTTGAATAGGCTATGTTGGTAATCCATATCTTTCATGAACCACCTAAGTGGGAATTGTTCCCAAGCAGCAATTGTACTGTGTTATAGATTCAGTGCTTATTATCACCACCACAGTTCTTGTATCTATACCACAGCTTTAATGTTAGTGTGCAAGCAGATAAAACCTGCCAAGGACATGCAGTCAAAAGCTTGATCAAGCAATTTTTTTTTTAAAAATAGAGAATCAAACGAGATGTGTAAAAAAAAAAGGGGAAGAAATCAGCAGCTTGAACAACTAAAGCTTTCAGCTGCATGGGGTGAGAGATGTCACTATTACCATCAGCATCTGGGAGAGAATTCCTGGTTTCCAGGTGTTACAACACTGACTTCCTTGGCATCTTCCCTCCCATTACAATTACTGTAGCTCCAACAATAGATATGAATCAATTGTCAAAAGCTATTATTCAGAAACCGTATTCCCCCATCTTTTGCTTTCCCTCATTCTGTGGACCCCCTTCTCTTTCCCCTCATGACCTGCCCTTTGCCTCTTCCACCTGTCACCTCTCAGCTTCTTGAATCATTCCCTTTCATCTCCCCTCCCCCAGCCACCACCTGCCAGCTTGTGCTCCTCTCCCTCTTTTTTTTATTTCTGGCTTCTGCCCACTTCCTCTCTAGTCCTGATGAAGGGTCTGAACCCAAAACATCAACTGTTTATTTCCCTGCCTGACAGGCCAAGTTCCTCCAGCATTTTGTGTGTGTTGCTTCAGATTTCAGCATCTGCACAATCTCTTGTGTCTGCAATTCCTGGTGATATTTACAGTACCAGGAAATACTCTGAGCAGATACACAACTTAAATAAGATCAATTTTGGTTTACAGTAAACTGGCAGATATAATGCAAGGAGGAAACCATCCAGTCTTGTCATCATAGTTAGGGTCATTGTGTCACACAAGCATCTTGTACAATACTACTGAAGAATTGTAAGAGATGCAAGTAGCTGCCCTATATGTGCATTTCAAAACAAGAATAAGTTGTTTTGAGGTGGAGAAATTTCATGAATGATCTAGTCTATTTAATCAGGATAACTCCAGACAGTGCCAATAAAACCAGTTTCATAAAAGGTTTTAAAACAGTTAAACAGAACACAACAGTAATTTGAGTAGCTTTTATTGCATGCGAAATGTATTGCCTATCTTTGGACCTGAAAATAGATACACATCAGTTGTAGTTTATACACTAAATTCTTTGTCAAGAGCTCATACTCCATTTAACAGCTGTTTTAAAACAGCTGAAGTGTTACAATTATAGTCTCGTCAAAACAAAAAAGTCAAAATCCTCAAGGATGAGAGTTTTAAAACTCATTTTATGACTATTAGGTTTTGTAAAAATTGATTTGAATGCCAAGGGAGAACAATGGTGATGATGTATGCTTCATGTTCTGAAGGCATGACTTCAGTTGTGTTGCTTATATATGATGTACTCCATTTTAAAATGGACAGTTAATTTATGATAACTGATGTTTTCTTCATGTTTTACTCAAGCTCAAATTTTATACAGTAATTTCTATCACCAAATTTGCACACCATATTAAGTGGACTTAAAGATAAATTGAGTATTCTATTTCCCCAAATATCAAACTAATACAAAAAAAAAGGTATTTATATACATTTTCAAACAAGATCACACCAAACAGGAAGGATATGCAACTTGACACATTTGAAACTGGGATTGAAAACTCACTTTAAATAGTGAAGATGTCAACATAGTGCTTCCACACAACCCTACACTATCAAATCTATATTCAGAATCTTTTACCCATGTGAATCAAAATATCTTGTGGATAAATGTCCTTCAATCCTAAATCAGACTTTAACCAATTAAATAAATACAAGTACTATAACAGAAAGTGCAAGTTTACATATCATCATCCAGTTAAATTGTTACATTACCACGTCAATTGGGATTTAGACAAGAAAAATTTTAAGATACACAAAGACAAAACTGCATATTGTCACTGTATCAAGCAGTTAATTTTCCACAATACATTTTACTTTGCAAAAACATTTCCAGTTGTACTTTGGAATAATTGAAAATGTAGCATTAATATCAGCTTATTAAAAGCTTGGAATACTCGAAAATGAACATCAATACCAGCTTGTTAAGGCTCTTCAAAAATCTTATTCCAGGAATACTACACAACATACACTAAACTAAAAAAGGTGCTAAATTAATCAGAACCTTTTTAGTTTTTGCTTTGTGCTGCCAAAATATCAGCAATTTTAGAGATGTGCTCCTGTTCCTGACCAAGTGCATTCAGTAAGATCCCCATGGGGGTTTTCTTAAGTCCGATCTCTTCCATCTTATTCTCAAGCTTATTTTGAAGGTTCCGAAGCCGCAGAGAAGAATGTACAAATATTACTGGGGAAAAAAAAGCACAAGTTTAGTAAGTTTTTGGCTTATTTATACAATACATGCACAGCACATTATACAAAAGCATGACTTATAGATTGGAATTAGTTCATCATTTCCTCCAATTTGGACTTCTGGCAACAAAAAAAACCACACAGGCAAAAGGTTTTGTGCATTTTTTGCAGGACACAAGCACAATGGCCTGCAAATCTCTTTAGCGTCATACAAAAACACAACCTTCGTGTTTCTAGATCTGATTTTCTGAAGAAACTTGCATGAACCTTCATAGCCAAAGCTGAGTTTATTGTCATATGTACATGTATGCACAGGAGCAATAAAAACTTGTTTGCTGCAGCATCACAGGCACATAGTATTAGAGACATTTACAAAAAAACAAATTCAACATAAATTATACAAGAAAGAACACAGAACAAGGAAAAAGTCCATTGTATTGCAAGGTGGTCATAGTGTTACTATACTAAAGGTAATGATCAGAGTTCTTACTTCAAAACAGTAATTGCACTTTATTTAGTGCAAGGCACTTTGGGATGCACAAGGACACAATAAAGTTACTACACAAATAAATGAAATCTCAGCTCTGTCCAGCCAAAAAACTTATCCATTTTAGAATTCAACAAGCATTTGTGGAAGAAAGAGGAAGAGAAAGAAAAATCCAACTTTTCTACTGGTATTATCCAGCAAAATGCACTTCCCACATGGATTAATATACAGGATCAGCAGAGCTCAAGATTAGTTAACTCAAGAGGGTACACATTGTACTGGTTCAATGTAGGTACAGCATTTACCAATAATCATGCACAGGTTCTTTTTACTTGATGATTAAATACGTTACAAATGCTTAAAATATTAAATGAATATGCAATACTTACAAAGTAATGGTAATGTGATTCCAAACAAGAAAACCATCACACCCCCGATTATGGAAATGAAGAAGTAGCTCATCATCAGAATGGCCAAAACAAAGAAGGTTGGGTGCTGGCGCTTGAAATTACCAATTGCTGCCTTATTTTCAGAGGCCCACACAGAACCCATGAAAATCACTGCTACCACTGCTCCTCCGAGGATGATTTCCAATGGACTCATAAACCTGCCAATAAAAAAAGTGAAATTCATCAGTATCGTTCAACAGCTTGTTTTGGATAGCTCTGGAAATCTTGCACACTGCTCAGAAAAACTGAAGAGAAAGCAGCACTAGCTGTTGAACTGTTCTCTTTTCACAAGAGGCCAACTGGCTTGGAGATTCATATATGCAAGTGAAATTTCAACCCATTCCTTACTGCTCTCAACCAGTATGCTGTCTTTGATATGGGTGACCAGACCATCATCAAAACCTCTCCCCCCATCATTTTATAGGCTGGACCACAGTCACCCATCCTCATTTTGATTCATTCAGTTGTAGCCACAGAATTCAAAATTGTTTCCCCAAAGATTTATCTTGTCTCTGCTCTAATCTAAATGTTGCCCCACAACAACATCAATGCAAAGCATCCATGAATACTGATGAAACCACCTCTACCTCTCCACTGCCTTACTTGAGACAGTTTGTTGGATATTTTTCACCCAATGAAAAACATTTTCTCTAGTCCCAATCTCATTACTCCCATTGAGAATTGATGAAGACTGAACCAGATGGTTCCAAACCTTGTTATCATATTTAACCGTCATATTTCAGCCATACTGCCACATCACTGAGACATCTATTTCTACTTCCGATGATCTCACCTGACTCTGCCCTTTATGCATGGCTTGCTCTGCCTGGGTGGCATGCAAATAAAAGCTTCTCATTACCTCAGCACATGTGACAATAATCAACCCATACCAAACCAGAGTTCACCCACTGTTGAAATTCTAGGCCACATGATTATTCATCTAGACCTGATAATTCTAATACTCTTGCTCTTCCCCCTCTCCTTTTCTATCCTCCATGACTTTGAGATCATTCAAAATGACACTACCCATCCAACTCACATATTCATTGATCACCACAGTGATCCCCAATGTAGATTTTTCCCTCAGATAAGCCAAACAATTGTGTTTTAATTCTCCATCATTTTTGAAATACCCCGATGGCCTGTTCTTTCCCATCTCCAATCTTCACCAGCATCACAGGCTCCCAGATAATCATACTACTCCAATTCTACTTTGAGTATTCTCAGCGTTGATCATTTCACTATTGGCAGTCATGTCAACTCAGGAATCCTGCCTCTCCACTGCTCCAAGGCCTGAAAACCAAGCTTTCAGTTGTCAGTCTTAATGTCCATGTGTCAATGGTCATATTTTGTTTGATAAATTTTTGATAAGAACTTTGGAACTTAAAAAAACTGCATTAAAAAGGTGCTGTGTAATAACATTAAAAGTTTCAGTACCAGATTTCATTACACCACATGATACACAGCTACAAAACATTTTGTGGAATAACCAGAGAGGAATGTTTTTCTCCAGAGTGCTCTATCCAACAGTAACATGGAGAGGAATCACTTGAGAAAGAAAATATCAGCCACAGGAGTTATTCAAATCTACTATTTTGTTGTCAAACGTTGCACATTCAGCCACGTGGCTTACTGGATTACTATGGAATGAGTCATTAGAACACAAGACTTGCTTCCAACAAGGCTGTGTACCAACGAGAATAATTTTTCCCTCAATCCAACCTCCACACCCAACCATTTAGTTTCCCCCTACATTAATTCATAAATGGTTACTCACTGCCACTACTCAAAGAAATTCCTAGAGGTTACTAAGAAAAGGGGAGGTCTATTAATTTTCACAGAATCAAAATTTTAGGTGAAGTTTGGGAGGGCTGTTCTCTTTTATATGCTTATTTTAAGATATCGTTATGAGTCACTTGTACATTGAAACAGTGAAATATATCTTTTGCATAGAATATTCTGGGGGCAGCCTGCAAGTGTCGCCATGCTTCTGGTGCCAACATAGCATGCCCACAACTTCCTAACCTGTACGACTTTGGAATGTGGGAGGAAACCCAAGCAGACATGGGGAGAATATACAAACTCCTTAAAGACAGCATCCAGAATTGAACCCGTGTTACTGTAATACCATTACAGTGACCACTACACTACTGTGCCTGCCCTTTGCTTCCCTTGCACACAAACACCCAGGCTAATGCAGGATTTGACTAATTTACTCCCAAGCTTCAGTTAGTCAGTGCACACCAGCTGGATCATATTCCCTCCTTTCTTCTCCCCCAACCATGAGGAAATGTCTCACCTGCCCCATTTTAAAATTAAAGTCACTCAAAGAGAATCAAACAAGTTCACTTAAAGGCAGGAAATATGAAATCCAAATGGTTAATTGGCTGATTTTTTTTTAAAAATGTACATAGATGATAGATATTATACAAGTCAAATGGTTTAAAGGATTATGTAGATGTAAGAAATTTAACTAATTCACAAATGGCAATTAAGTACCAAACTACTAAAATGCTGATGCACAATCTATGACAGGTAAATAAGTAACAGAATGACAAAATGTAGTGGTACAAGCTAGGTAACGTTAGTTAAACCTTGCCGATTGCAGTTGATTGGTCTGGAGATGCAAGTTGCGAAGAAAAAAAATCTTTCCCTGTATCCTGCACTTCCCATCCTAATCTATTAATGTTGGCCATTGTTTTTAAAAACAGGAACCTTAAGAGACATCCCTTTGACCAAAGCATCCAAATCACCCAATGAAATGCCATGAAAGTTTTCTATAATCTAAGAGATTGTACAAATAAAAATGTTAGAGCTGCAATGCCATTTCTCTCTCTTTCATTATAGTCAGTATGGCTGTGTGTAGGGGAGGTCACGTCTTGTGAACTTGGGAGTTTATTTTTGAGGTAGGAGATGAAGTGTAGGGCAGCATATATTGTATACATGGACTTCAGTAAAGTTTTTGATAAGGCCCCCTCATGGAAGACAGACCCAGAAGATTAATACACATGGAATCCACGGTGACTTGGTGGATTGGATTCAAAATGACTTGACCATTAAAGACAGAGGGTAGTGATGGAGGGGTGTTTATCTGACTGGAGGCCTGTGACTAGTGGTGTTCCACAAGGATCGGTGCTCGAACCTCAGATGATTTGAATGAAAATATAGGCAGGCTGATTAGCAAGTTTGCAGATGACAAAAAAAAATCAGTGGAGTTGTGGATATTGAGGAAAGTTGTCAAAGGATTCAAGAGGAGATTATTCCAATTGTATTAGAAAAACAATCACATCTTTCACTTTGATGTCCAAGGTACAAAATAAAGTGCATACACACCCTACTCCTCCCCCCTCCCAAACCACACACAGGAGAAACCAAGTACAGATTGGGGAACAACTGCACTCACTTCACAGGAGCGACCCTGAGCTTCTGGTGTCTGCCACTGATTCACCACCCACTCCCTCTCTGACCTACTGCAATGTTACAATGAGGCCCAACACCAACTCAAAGAACTTATCTTTCATCTGGGCATGTTGCAGCCTGCAAGACTCCAATGAATTCCTCAACTCTGGATAACTTTTGTTTAAAAACTTTGTATTGGGACTGGTCATTTTACATACTATTCCCCTCTTTCATTTGTATATTGGCCTGCTGGGCATGCCGTAGTAAGTTAGACTATATGATGTTACACAGATTTAGCATTACATAGATAAAAAGGACCCTTACTCCTCATTTAATGACTATATTATTTCACCCCACAGAAATTCCTTTTGTTCTACCATTTGCCCTCCCCAATTTATCTAGACAAATATGTTCTCTCTCTTTCCCAATTTGGAGGAAAGATCTTTGACCTGAAAGTTAACAACTTCTTTCCACAGAGTATTGCCTGACCTGTTGAGTGTTTCCATCATTTTCTGATATGCATCTCAGATAGCCAGCATCTGTAGTTTCTTCTCCCCTTCTCTTTTTATTGACTGAAGGATGACAGTTCTGGGCAAGCCAAAACTTGCCAAGGGAAAAAAATCCAAATATCCTCCTGATTTTGTTAGAGTACAGCTAACCTCCAAAAGGAGTAATAATCAGGGTTCAGGAAAACACTGAGTTCTACCCCAGCCCCAAAGTTTCTTCTTCACTGTTTCAAAGTTAAAAATGAAGTTAAAACATTATGCCTTCAAGGCACATTAAGGGATTTGCCATTAAGAATTTTTTTTAAAATGTCACATACTGATGCCAAAAAAAAGTTAAAAGACTAAGTAAACTAACATCAGAATAATTTTCTGCTATCCTTTTTCCCACCCTACCCCCACCACCCAAGAGTAAACAGAATTTTTGAAAGAGATTCATTGACATAGGCAAAGAGTTTGAGGGGATTAAAATATTGGACATCTCGTACTACATGCCAGTCACACTCACTACACCACAATCTTTTGTATCACATTCACCTTGCACCGAGACAACACTTATTTGAGTACACATGTGGAGAAAATGCCAGCCACTATTTTTCCACTTTTCCTTCAAAGACATTATGTTGCAAAGATCAAAAACAATGAAAAAGAAAAAATGTGTAGCCTTTGAACACAGCATAATAGTGTTAGGAAACAAAGTATTCTACTGGAAATGCTTACATGCTGTTTGCATTTGGAGCAGACTCAATACTCATTTGCCTAAATTCAGCCAGCACCTGTCATTCCACTGCTCTGAACTCATCATCCATTTTCTGCTGCCAACTCATTGGAAACTATGAGTGCATGTGTGCCCAGTTTCCCCACAGCCCTCCCATTAACTATTATTAATAACAATATGCATTCTTAAAATCTCAACTCCCAAGTTTCCAGTCCAGAAACTGCAGTGTAGTCAGAATATCAGTTTCCATTTATGAAATAACCGCATGGGCTTTATTAAAAAAATCTTATTAGCATGGTACATTGCCTGCAAAATTCAAAAAGATAACCACATCAAAATACAGATTTACAAATACCAAGAAAGGAGCATGCTGATGTGTACAGATAGTTCTAAAATATTTTGCAATAATAAGAGAGGTGAGACTAAAATGCATCTTGGGTATTTGGTTTTATTATATGTCTCATTTAATATTCAGTTATATTTCTGTCAGTGGAACAGATTATGGTGGAAAGGGAAAATACAATGGTGACCTGTCCAATACAACCCTATCTACAATCTGGCAGAGTTCATTTTGTCTGCAAGTGGTGGGTATGAGGCCAGAAGCAAAAAAAACTACTCCAAAAAGGTTCCATCTTCCATACATAATGAACCCATAGACAGCAACCTTGATTGCACTGTTGTACAAGTGTGCAACACCAGGCATGGTGTTTTGTTATGGGTGGCTTGAAGCCAAGAGTAGGTACTTTCGCTTCCCCCCCCACCCACCCACCAGCAGCCTACCATGCAGGGTAATGGGAGAAACGCAAAAGCTGCTGCCTATTTTCAATAATCCTTGCAAGAGATATAGGCAGTTAGTGCAGTTGATTCCAAATTTAAAAAGAAATCATTGGCCCAGTAAACAAAGGAAAAGGTTTCCTCTTTCATTGAGTCATGGAGATAGGTTGGGAGAAAGTAACAGGTAAGTCATTCTGGTATTGATTTACTTTAAGATTTTTCATGGTATGTCTCATTAAAAATTGATAATTTTCTTGATTGCAGGCCCTGCAATATGTTTTACATGAATGCATTTCAGTTCATTTCACTGTTGTATTGTGGAAATTAAGTGTGAGCTCAAGTCCCAATTTTCTTGCTGACTGTTACCCATTTAAAAGTGAGATGAGTTCTAAAAAAAGCAGGAGCATAATGGATGCAATTTGACACCAACTAAATGGATGCATTTTCCCTTGGCAAACCAGCATATTTG
>JAUZTB010000107.1:32155190-32165254 GCA_034780895.1 Rhynchobatus australiae | reverse complement strand
TCATGACATTTTAATCACCTGCATAACCAACAGAGAGGACTTCTGGGAAAGCAGCAACTCCTCCACACAAGATTGTAACTTAAACTCCTCCTTGCTTTATTGTATGCACTGAAAATATTTATCTACACTTATCAATTAACCAAGAGACATGAAAGCGGAATGTTTTAAATGGTCTCCGAGTATATCTCAATTAAAACTTGATTAGAACAATAGGAGAATCGCCAAATTAATTTAAATCTATTGTCTTCCAAAACACATTCTGAAGAAGCTAGTACTATTCTGCACTCATATAATTGTGATGGAGTGCAATAAACGTTCATTGGATTGATGCTGACTGTTAAGATTACCATGGAACCTTTATAAAACCTACCTGAAGTAGCTGATTGATCGTTGGTTTTATATTTCATCAGAAGGAGGGCACCTCCAACAATATAACTCTGCTCCAGTGGCTAGATTTTTATGCTCAAGTCTCTAGATTAATTCTTGAGCCCACAATCTTCCATTTCAGATGGGGGTGCTGCTAACTAGATATAAGTAACTTGGAAAAAGAATCAGAGGTTTGAAACTTGATTCGTGATTTCAGTTCACTGCAGTTATATAGCTTCAAGCAGCAAGTACATCTGATTATCAAATAACTTCAAGGTGGTCTTGTGATATTAAAATAAAGCATTTCAGTAAATCAGAACATGTGATAAAAGTTTCACTGCAGATGTAAAAGTATTCATTACCTTGGTCATGGCAGAAGAGGACCTCTTGCACTGTGTCCTGACAGTGTCTGACCTCTGACCTTTCAGAGTGCATTTGCTAAAGGGACATAAAAAACCTACAGCACAATACAGACCCTTTAGCCCACAAGGCTGTGCCGAACATGTCCCTACCTTAGAAATTACTAGGCTCACCCATAGCCCTCTATTCTTCTAAGCTCCATGTACCTATCGAACAGTCTCTTCAACGACCCTATCGTATCCGCCTCCACCACCGTTGCCGGCAGCCCATTCCACGCACTCACCACTCCCTGAGTAAAAAACTTACCCCTGACATCTCCTCTATATCTACTCCCCAGCACCTTAAACCTATGCCCATATGTTTGAACTTTTTATGGATAAAGCATATTTTGAAATAAAAAGTGCAGAAATAACATTTTTCTCCAGATCAGCTGGATGTAGTTACTTTGTAGTGTTTTTTTCCTCTTTGTGCTTTAACATATATCAATTTATGTGCAGTTGGATCAGCTGAGCAGTAGATACCGCCTGGCTATTTTATTTCTTTGAATCATCAACACTTATGTTTGCTTAAAAATAGAAACTGTCCTTCACAGCTGCTTCGTTTTAATCCAAAGATTCCAGAGAGGCTGCTCATTTTATAGGCTCCTAAACCACATCGTGAATCATGGCTTCAGGAATACCAAGTGAGAGAACAGATGACTCACATTGTCCACAAACAACTTGCTCAATAAACCAACTGCTTGACTTATAAGAACCGCTCTTTGGAGCTGGAATGGTCAAGCAAAAGTCAGAGATATATTCCAAAAAGGAGACAGGGCTAAATCTGGTAACTATAGACTAATCAATCTAAAGTCACCAGAAACCATTGTTAAGGAAAATACTAATTCTCATTATTGTTAGATATCCTAAAATTAGGGAGTTGTAGCTGTATCAGCAGACCAAAAAACTCCTGCGACATGGACCTCTGGCATTGCGGTTATTGGCTAAGCACAATTGATTGACTAACTTTACCAATTTCCTTTCATCAGTTAAAATGTTGGATGACTTTCTTTCCATTCAGAGATCTGGACTAATTATCAGCAGGATGCAATAAGATATAAATAGGCTGGCCTGAGGGGGCAAAAATATGACAATTGGAGCTCTGCATAGAGAAGTGTGAGGTGATGCATCTCAGAAAGACAAAGAAGATAGAATACACAATAATTAGTAGAATTCTGAGAAGTGTGGAGAAACAGAGGGGCCAGCATGCCCATAGATCTCTGAAGATAACAAGGCAGGTGCATAAGGTGTTTAGAAAGGGGTTAGACAGATCTCAGAGCAGAATATAATGTCAGCACAACACTGTGGGCTGAAGGGCCTGTACTGTGCTGTAGTGTTCTATGTTCAATGTTCTAAAGTGTAGGAATCTTTCCTTTATCAGCTGAGAAACATAAAATGTGAAAAGACAACACAATATGTCAAACTGAAAGGGAAGGGTGAGACAGTATCTGCAGTCCCTTGTGTCATTTATTTTTTGCTCCAGATTCCAGCATTCGCAGGCTCTTGTGTCATTCCACCAATCACCTTCCAGCCTCTGTCTCATCTTTTCCTCTCACTTCTATATACTGGCTATCTTCCCTCTACGCTCTCAGTCCTGATGCAGTGTTTTGACCCGAAATGTTGACCATCTCTTTTGCCTCCACAGCTGCTGCTTGATCTGCTGAGTTCTTCCAGCAGTTTACTTTTTGCTCCGGATTCCAGCATCTGCACTCTGTAGGGTCTCAATAGGAAAAACATGCTGGACCTGTACAAAATAGTAGGAAGTAGGAATAAATGGGACTTTCTCAGAGTGGCAGTTGGTGACCAATGGAGTACCTCAGGGATCAGTACTTTGGCCCCAACTACTCATAATGTACATCAATAATTTTAACAAGGGTACTGAATGAAAAATCTTTAAGCTTTCTGATAAAACAAAACTGTGTGGGGTTGTGAGGAGGGTGCAAAAAGCTTCAAGCCAATTTAGACAAGTTCAGTGAATGGTCAAATACATGGCAGATGTAGTATAAGATAGGTAAATGTTCAGTTATCCACTTCTCTAAGAAAAAGAGAAAGGCAGAGTATTATTTAAATGGTGATGGATTGGGAAATATTGATGTACAAAGGGACCTGGTTGGTCTTGGACACCAGTCACTGAAAGCAAACATGTGGGTGAAGCAAGAAGGCGGCAAGGGGTATGTTGACCTTCATGGCAAGAGGTTTTGTGTGCAGGAGCACAGATGTCTTGCTACAATTATACTGGGCCTTGATGAGAACCACACCTGGAGTACTGTGTACAGTTTTAGTCTCCTTAACTAACAAAGGATATACTTGCCACAGAGCAAGCACAGCAAAGGTTCACCAGACATTGGATTTATTGGATGACCTGTCTAGGGCCCAGCACATAGATGCATTCACAAGGAAGGTGTGCAAGTGTCTTTATTTTCTTAGGAGGTTAGGGTGGTTCAACTTGTCACTGAACACACTAACAAATTTCTACAGATGTACTGTTGAAAGTATCCTGACTGGTTGCATCATGGTCTGGTACGGCAATTCGAATGCACAGGAATGTGAGAAACTGCAGAGTGTAGTGGACTCTGCCCAATACATCATTGGCACATCCCTCCCCACCACTGGTAGTATCAAGAGGAGGCCCTGCTTCAAGAAGGCATCATCCATCATCAAAGATAACCACCATCTGGGCCGTGCCATCTTCTCACAGCTACCATTGGGCAGGAGGTACAAAAACCTGATGTCCCACACCACCAGGTTCAAGAACAGCTACTTCCCTTCAACCATTCAGTTCTTGAACCAAATGGCACAACCCTAATCACCACTTTGATCACTTTGCACTAAAATAGACTTTGTTTTATTTCTGCTTTAATTGTGTTCCTTCTTGTAAAAATTGTTTTATTTATTTAATATATGTTTTTCTTGTGAATGCTGCTTATATGATGTTATGTGCCTGTGATGCTGCTGCAAATAAGTTTTTCATTGCACTTGTGCATACATGTACTTGTGCATGTGACAATAAACTCGACTTTGACAGACAGATTCTTGGGATAGCTGCCTGTTGTGTGAGGAGAAATTCGGTCGACTAGGTCTGCATTCACTAGAGTTTAGAAGAATATGAAGTTATCTCATTGAAATGTCCAAAATTCTGATGGGGCTAGATGGACTAGGTGCAGGGCAGGATGTTTATTCTGCTGGGCTATCTGAAATGAAGGGATCACAGTTTCAGTATCTGGAATAGGGCATTTAGTACTGAAAAGGGGTGAAATTTCTTCACTTAGAGGGTGCTGAACTTGAGGAATTTTCTACCACTTAGGACAATGTCAGCAACTCAAAAGAGCCGGCTGTTGGCCCTAGGAACTGGGAGGGGTGAACACAACTCTGTCCTTATCAATGGAGCTGCTGTAGAGATGGTCGACAACTTAAGTTCCTAAGCATTCATTTAATCAGCAACGTCACTTGGTCCTTCTCTACTGATGTGATGATCAAGAAAGTGTATCAGCATATGTATTTTCTTAAGCATCTGAGAGGATTTGACTTGTCCACAGGTAGTGTCTCGAACTTCTACAGATGCACTATAGAAAATATCCTGATGGGTCTTAGCTCAGCCTGGAATGGCAACTATTCTGCTGGAACCTGCAGAGGGTGGTAAACACTGCTCAGTCCATAACAGGCTCCCATTCAGTCCATCTTCACAGTGTGTTGCTTCAGAAAGGCTAATAGGATCATCAAGGATGCCTGCCACCCTGGCCATTCACCTTTCTCTTCTATCTTGTGGGAGAAGATACAGGAGTTTGAAAGCCTGGACGACCAGACTCAAGAACAGCTTCTTCCCCACTGCTATCAAACTTCTGAAATAACCAGCTCTATCACATCCCCTTCCCGGTGGTGCTGCCACATTCTCGGACTCTTAATTCCACGTCTCTCGACGATTCCATTATTTTCACATTTGCATTTCTTTTTGCACTACTTCAGATTGCATGACTATCTTTGCTTCATTCTGTTGCTTTTCACTCACTGCTGTATTTATTGTTGTATTTATTATTACCATGTATATTGCTTACTCTGTGAGCTTCACGTCAGCAAGGAATTTCATTGCTCCCTCGTGTATATAACAATAGTTAAGTATCTAACAATGAAGACAAGATCACTGAAAATATTTATCTTACACTTATGATGCCATGGAATAAGGCCATTCAGCCTACTTGGTTCATGCTAGCTACCAGAGGAGTGATTCTATTAGTCCCACTCCCCCGACCTTATTTCCCTCCCATGCAACTTATTCTCTGCCACATAGGCCCATTAAGTTTCCTTTAATTTCTTTTACCATTAACATACATTCAGGATATTTTACAGTAATCAATTAACCTACCAGCATAACCTTGGAATGTGGGAGGAAACCAGATTACATGGAGGAATTCATGTAGTCACAGAGCGAATGTCCAAATTCCAAACAAAGAGTACCTAAGGTCAGGATCAAACTCAGGTCCCTGAGGTGTGGCACAATAGCACTAACTGCTGCACAACCATGTGGTCTTTTAAAGGAGGAGGTACATACATTTCAAACCAAAAAGCATCAAGGGTATGGAAAGAGAGCAGGTGTATGGTATTGAGATAGAGGATCAGGTATGATCTTATCAAATGGTGAAGCATGTTTAAGGGCTGAATAGCCCATCCCTGCTCTTATTTTCTATGTTTCATGAATTTATCCATTATAGTCATCTATTCCTTTTAGTTATGCCAAAAGACCACAGGTTGAGCAGTGAGTGCTTACTGGGAGAGATGATTAGTTTGCTCATTCCACCATTTATGTTGGGTTTCTGTGTGCTTACACACCATGGACATGAGATTCTTAATACCAACCCAAATGCTCCCCCACTTTGAGCAATCAGGGTCAGGAATTTCCAAGAGCCATGGGGCTCTTTCACCTTTTCAAGAGGTTTTGAGAACGCCCTTGAAACTTTTCCTCTGTCCATCTGGCAATCTCCTGCCACAACAGAGCTTGATATAGAGTCTTTTTCAAGCCGTCCCTCTGGATTGAGGTTGACTTACTTCCACTCGACTTTTGTGGGTTCTGAGGTGGCTAATGGAGACCAGTGTAGAAACTGCATACTCTTCCACAAATGGGAGAGCAGTTGCATGATTGTGCAGGTGGGTCGATAGACGGAATAGATACTATGGGGCAGTTCTGATCACTACAATATAGGAAGGATGTGACAGCATTCCAGAGGGATCAGACTGGTTTAATGATGATTATCAACATCCACCGTCCTTTTCCCTTCATAGATGCTGTCTGACCAGCTGAATTCCTCCAGCATCTTGCGTGTTGCTTAATGAGGATATTGCTAGGGATGGAGTAATTAAAGAAATATTACCGGAGTTGGGATTATTTTCATTGAACCAGAGGAGGCTGAGGGGGTAATTTTATCAGGATGTATACAAACTATGAGAGACCTGCATTAGGTGATCAGAAGGGCTTTTTCCCTCAGCAGTGGTCACAAACCAGAAGAGCACGGATGGAGTTCTTTGGTGCAAAGACTGGTGGCGGTCCGGAGCCCAATGCCCAACAAGAGGCACTGGTTCTAATGCTTCTTGTCCCCTGACACCGGGTCCCCCCCCTCAATCCTCCACCCGCACCCCACAAGCACCCCAAACCCCGGACCCCGGGGAGGGCCGCGCGGCACTGTGGGAGGACCTGATTGGCTGAAAGTGGGAGGCAGTCGACCTTCTCACCCGGTGGATTGTGGGAGGGGGAAGGGAAAATATGGCGGATGTGGCGGAGCCGTGAGTATCTCTGTGTGAGCTGCGGCCGCTCAGGCTTCTTTCACGTTGACTTCTGCCCATTCTTCTCTTGGGTGAGCACGTCTGAACCTTCTTTTATTCTCTCTTTCTTTAGGGAGAAGAAAAGAAGGAAAGTAGAAGAGCAAACTGACAAGTTAGTGTTGAATGAATGTAGCAGCCCTGGTTTCTGCTTGTGCGAGGTGAGGCTGCGGGCCGGGCCAGGAACTCGCTGTGAGCTGCAGCTCCGAGCAGCGGGATCAACCCCAGCCGGCCGGCCGTAACCTGCATCCTTATTCGTCCCAAACTCGGGGGATAACTGCTTGGAGGAATAGAAATATATTTTAAAATTGAGGAACTAAATGCACTTCCATGCAAGATTTTCTTTTGGCAATTAAAAGGCAAAACATTGGAGTTATTAAATCACCCTGGCATTTATTGGCACGAAACAAATTGTCAACATAAACTCCTCACTTATTTTGTACCATTTCTGCAAGAGCAATTATTGTGTATATTTAACCAGAGCAAATCTGTATTTCTAAGATTGCGCAGCAAAGTGAATTGTCATGGCTTTAAATTTACGATTGTATTTAATGTAGTTTCAAAATTAATTTTGTGTTTTGCTTGAAGTGCCCGTTTAATTTCATCTCTAATGTGTAACAGGTGTAATTCTCACCCAAAAGAAAACAAAATCTCCCCATTTGACCTTTTCTGATTTGGGAAAATATGAGACTTCATAGATGCACTGTTATGAAACAATGAAAAGGGATTAGGGGAACAATCCCTTAGGTTTGTTGACTGAGAACCTGTTTAGTTTTGCCTGTAATATGCCAGAGGCATAGGGATCATCAAGTCTGAAATAAAAACAGAAAACTCTGGAAATGTTCAGCGGGGCTGGCAGCTTCTATTGAGAGGCTGTTAATGTTAATACTCTCTCTCTTCACAGGTGCTGCCTGACCTGCTGAATATTTCCAGCAGTTTCTGTCTGTATTTCAGATTTTCAATGTCTGCAGTTTTGGTTGTTTGATATGGTCAAGCCTTTATTTTGCCCTTCTTTGTTTTACTCTCTTCCCTGCCCTAGATATTGTATTATTTGATTATTGATATTATGTTGCTGTTCCATCTGTATATTTTCCCTCCTTCTTAGTTTCCCTCCCTGTTTTGCAATCATGTCAGGAGTAAGAGATTTAAAAAAGGGAAGTGGAAAATTCAGTACTTTTGATGCTATTTGGTTGGTGTCAGGTGTGTTTGATTCCATTCCATGTAAAGATTCTTGGGCAAGTTTCTATTTTGGACAATAAAAACAGAAACTACTGGAAACACTCAGCAGGACAGGCCCTATCTGTGGGAAGATAAACAGTTAACATCTCAAGCCAAAGACCCTTCATCATTTTAAGCATAGGTGAATTTGTTGAGATTGGTGTAAATTTCCATTTAGTGAATACTTCACTTTCATGCTTTTGAGATTGAGTTTAAAAAGTGTGGGATTGTTTAAATTTGTTCATATAACTTTATTGTCATTCATTCTACGTATCCTAATTTGTGTGCCTTTTAAAAAAAAAATGAATCTTTAGGATATTTTCAATAATTCTCATGTTGTGAAAACTGAACTTCTAGTTATTTATTGTGTTCTATGCAGAATGGCTGTTGATGGTGGGTATGGGGACACTGGAGACTGGGAAGGTCGCTGGAATCATGTGAAGAAGTTCCTTGAGCGTTCAGGACCGTTTACACACCCTGACTTTGAACCAAGTACTGAAGTGAGAAAACATTATTATAAATCAAAGTTTGTTGGTGCTGGATTGCAGCTGTGCTTTTTTGTTTTGCTGCATGTTCTTGCTATCTTGCCATAATTGGATGTTTATGATTCATACAGAAGCTAATTAAATTTGGAAAACTGCCTCTGACTTGAAGCTGAAGTTCAGCAACTGAAACACTGCCAATTCACTTTTTTTGTTTGCTTTAATTGATCTAAATTATTATGTGAAGTCAATTTTAACTTTTGAAGTTGCTCCTTCCTACAGTTAGTGTTTGTTCTGTATTTTTATGGTTGGATGTAAGGATAGCTACTCTAATTTGATCTATTACTTGTATTGTGTTATTTCAACTTGCCATTTGAGAGTCTTCATTCATTTTGGATCTGCAAGATCTTATTATGTTTCAGTCAGTTTTTGAGTCAGATTCTTCAATTATAAATGTGAATGTATGAATTTATAATCAATGGTGGAACTTGCAGAAGTAAGATGCATGTAAAAGCTGATTCCGAGTGGAGCATTGTCCTTTAAAATGAGGTTAGCAAATTAGATCTAGGTTCTCTCATGTTTTGAAGAATGAGATGTGCAAAATTCTTTTGGGACTTGACAAGAGTAGATGCAGGGATGATGTTTCCCTTGGTTAGTCTGTCCAGAATTTGGAATCATAGTCTCAAAATGAGCATTGGCGATTCAGAACTAAAATTAAATTTCCTCACCTGATGATAATGAGTCCTTAGAAACTAGAGGGCTGTGAAGGTATATTCAAGACAAAGGTAGATGTTTGGATATTGAGAGATTAGTACTTGAAAGTTGTGCAGAGGTAACAGATTAGCTATGATAATATTGGATGATGGGACATGAGTGAGGGGGGGAATGGTCTACTCGTACTTCTTTATGTTATGTTTTTGAGAAGAAACTAGATTAATACAAAGTAAAAAGGAATAGTTCCATTTGTTGACACTGCAGTGAAGTAGAATCAGGTGAGGCTCACACCAAGGATGAGCGCCACCATAAGCCAGTTGAGTTAAGTGATATATTTGTGTTCTGTAATTACTGTGCCACTGTATAAAACTGTCCCTGTGAATTGTCAAGCTATGTTTGCTGCTTCTTGCCTTTGGTAACCTCAACCTGTTTTGTGTCTTGGCTCCTCGTCCATTAGTGAGAAATATGTAAATTAACCCACTCGTTAGGACTTCTGAGTTCTAATGTTTTTCTATTTAATTATATGTTAACAGAAGTATATAAATGTACACATTTTGTACATTCAAAATAACAGCTTCTTTGGCTCAGTATGTATTCAGCATTTAATCTCTGTGTCAAGTGAAGACTATACCTGATCTTAACTTCCATTGCATAATGCTATGAGAAATTGATAGGTGCATTGATCCTCCTGATGTGTTGTCGTATGAGTCCAAAGCATTCTGTAAACACATCAAATCTCCTTTGTCCTACTCTCTATATACACAACCACATGCTGCTCATATTGACCTTTCACCACTAATATATCTAAAAGGCAAAAACATCTTCAATCTTTATGACGACATCCACTTTGCTTACTTTTTAAACAGATTTTAAAGCCCTTATAACAGTGGTTTGTAATTTGCTATTGGAAGGTATTGGTTTATTATTGTCACTTGCACTGAGATACAGTGAAAATCTTGTCTTGCATACTGTTTGTACAGATCAATTCATTGCACAGTGCATTGAGGTAGTACAGGGTAAAGCAATAACAGAATACAGAGTAAAGTGTCGCAGCTACAGGAAAGTGCATTGCAGGTAG
>JAUZTB010000107.1:32141929-32152149 GCA_034780895.1 Rhynchobatus australiae | reverse complement strand
CCCCATGCTTATGATGTGGTTGGGAAATTATTGGAGAAGATTCTTAGGGATAGGATCTGCACACATCTGGAAAAGCATTGACTTATTCGAATAGTCAGCATGGTCAAGTCCAGCAAACTTTATTGATCCTTTCGAGGAGGTGACAAAGATGATTGATCAGGGAGTGGTGGTAGATGTGAAGTACATGAGCTTTTAGTAAAGCTTTTGGCAAAGTCTCTCGTGGTTGGCTGGTCCAAAAGATTAACATACATGGGATCCACAAGGACTTGGTAAATTGGATTCAAAATTGTCTTAACCATAGAGGACAGAGGGTAGTGTTGGGGGAATGTTATTCTGACTGGAAGTCATTGTTCCACAGGGATCAATGCAGGGACCTCTGTTGTTTGAGATGTAAATAATCTGGATGAAAATATAAATGAGTTGATTAGTAAGTTTGCAGATGACACAAAAATTGGCAGAGTTGTGAAGAAGGTTGTCAAAAGAGTCAGCAGGCTATAAACCAGTTGGTAATATGGGCAGAGAAATGTCAGATGGAGTTTAATCTGGACAAGTGTGAGGTGCTGCACTTGGAAGGTCAAGTGTAAGAGGAAGATATGCAATAAATGGTAGGACTCTTAGCTTGGATATACAGAGAGATGTTGGGATGCAAGTTCATAATTCAAGTAGATAGGGTGGTAAAGAAAGCATACAGCATACTTTCCTTCATCATTGGGGCACTGAGTATAAAAGTTGGGAAGTCATTATATAAAATTTTGGTAGGTCACATTAGGAGTATTGTGTGCAATTGTCACTGCATTACAAGAAGGATGTGGAGACTTTGGAGAGGGTGCATCAGAGGTTCACCAGAATGTTGACTGGATTTGTGAGTATTAGCTATAAGGAGAGGTTGGACAAACTTAGGATTGTTTTGTCTGGAGCATTGGAGGCTGAGGAGCTACCTGATATATAATTATTGAAAGTGTAGATAGGGTTGATAATCAGTCTTTTTCCTGGGATAGAAATATCAGATACTAGAGGGCATAGGTTTAAGGTGAGAAGGAGAAAGTTTAAAGGAGATTTACAAGGCAAGTCTTTTACACAGATAGTGGTAGGTGCCTGGATCGCACTACCAAAGTGGAAGCGAACACGATGGCAATGTTTAAGAGGCATTTACTCAGGCACGTGAACAGGCAAGAAATGGAGGGTTATAGACTAATCTCGTAGGGACCTAAGTCCTAATGCAGGGTTTCGGCCCGAAACGCCAACAATTACTTTCCTCCCACAGATGTTGCTCGACCCGCTAACTTTCTCCAGCAGATTGTTTGTTGCTTCTGCTTTTGTGCTCAGTTCCCCGAGCAGTAAATAATAATGTTCTATTAGCTTTCACAATTACATGCTGTGTTTACAATGGTCTTTTATGAATCATGCACAAGGGTACTAGGATCCCTCTGCATCTTAAAATGCTGCAATCTCTATTCATTTAAATATGCTTACCTTTTTATTTTTGCCAAAATCAACATTTTCATATTTTCCCACATTATGTTCCACTTGCTCGACCTTTGCCACCCACTTTATCGATGTACCTTTGTAGCCTCTTTATGTTCTCTTCACAACTTTCCTATCTGTTTTTCTGTCATCAGCAAATTGAGTAACCATACTTTAGGTGCCTTTGTTCAAGTTACGCTGCAAAGAAACAGGCCCTTTGGCCCATCATGTCCATGTCCACCATCAAATACCAATCAATAGTGATCCCATTTACCAGCATTTGGTCCGAAGCTGCCTATGCCTTAAAGATTCCAGTGCTCATTCAGATACTTGTTAAATGAGTAGTACCTGCCTCCACCACTACCTCAGGCAGTGCATTCCATATCATCTTTTTTTCCTCCTGAGATTCTCTCCTACTCACTTTAAAGCTGTGCCCACTGATATTTGATATCTCTGTTATGGAGCAAAGTTTCTCACTATCCGTTGTATCTATGTCCCTCAACTTTTCATCCCAACATCAGGTCCTCCCCTCAACCTTCTCCACTCCAATGAAAATAAACCCATTCTATCCAGTCTCTCCCAGTTCCTGAAACACTGCATCCCAGGTGGAAAATCTCCTCTGCATCAGCTGTAAAGCATTCATGACCTTCTATATTGTGATGACCAGAATTGTGCACAGTACTTCAGCTATGGCCTAACCTAACTTTTATCAAGTTCTACCAAGACCTCCAGGCTCTTGTATTTTATGCCCAGCTCATGAAAATCAGTATCCCATTTGCTGCCTTTACTATCTTATCTACTGGTGCTGCCACCTTTAGGGATCTATGAACTTGTACACCAAGAACATTCTTTTCTTTGGTATTCCCTAGCGCCCTACCATTCACGGTGCATGTACAACTCTTATTAGACCTCCCAAAATGCATTGCCTCATAACTTAGAGTAAACTTAGTAAAATAATAAATACTTATCTTCCCTATCCCACAAAGCCTGCATTCCAGTTCCACTGTCTAAATTGTGAAAAGTTGAGCCCCCTGAACTGATCCTTATGGCACATTACTCATTACATTTTACCACCCAGATAAAGACACATTTTAATCTATTTTCTGCTGTGTTAGCCATTCTCTTCTTCATGCCAATATGTTGCCTCCTACACTATGAACTTTTATTTTCCACAGTAAAATGCTTGAGGGTTATGCATGTGCTAATCTTTTACGATAATGGAATTCGTGGTTGATCTCTTCAGTCTTGAACTTAAATGTCATTCAATTAGCAGATGTTTAATAATTTTCTTGTTATAAAAATATTAACGTAAATGTCCTAACTACTTGATTTTTGTTCAACAGACCGAAAGATGTAGGAAGGCCGAAAGCTGAAGTCGCTGCCGAATTCATTAGTGGTCGAATACCTGGTTGCAATGTAGTTCCGTATCCTTTTATTTAGGAAATAATTTTATCGTGGAAGTAAAATGAGATGCATCTGAAAATGGGATTAGCATTTCACAAGATGTTTGCCTCTGAGTACCTATTTGCAGAGTTAGCTAATTGATCTCTAAGAGTCTTGTTCCGTGTTATGGATATTTTTTTCCTCACTCAGCATTCCTAAAGCTTAGTGCATTTTGTTGGTGCCGAGATCTTTACACTTAAATGTAAGACCCTGGGGAAGTTCTTAAAATTTAATATCAATCTCATGATGTCACTTTCACATAGTTAGATCAGTAATTTCAGATTTATCCTGAAACAGATTTTGATTTTACTCTTCATTTATGTAAATGTATAAATAGAAGTTTTGTTTGGTTGATTGGAGAAGGAGCTCTTTTATTGCACCTTGCTGGTGGATGGTATGTCTATTTTAGGTAATGAAGACTGATCTAGGATTCCAATGCACAGCACTGTAGGCAGGGTAAAATATTTGCTAAAATATGGTCAGTGCACTCTAGCAAAGTACTGAGTAAACCCATGCTGACCCAACTTGAATCCAACTTAGCTGAACTCTATTGGACTCAAGTTGGGTAGTCATGCTGTACCGTGGTGTACATTTTACTATCAAGGATTTTTTGGCAGGGATGTTGCAATTCATACAGCAAGTCTATCATGAAATTAGGAAGCAAAGTCAGTGATGTATTATAGAATGTGAATTAAAACTTTGAGTTGCAACATTTCTTATCTTTATTCTCAGCCATTTTAAAAGGATACAAGATTTCAGTGAATCCTTTTACAGACGTAAGTAATGCCTTTTGCTAAGATTTGGCTTTATAATCAGCATTGGTTTTAAGTTTTCAATTTTTGAACAAAACTGAAATTCTTACACTAACCCTGTTGAGGTTACTAATCAGAAATCAGACTTTCTGACTTTGGCATGGAATTATTTTCTCCTGGATAAATAACCTTGAGACGTGTTTTATCATGAATTGCATTGCATGTATGTTCAGTGGCTCATGCATTGTTCAAAATCTTGGTTGTCAAAATATATTAAATTTTTAAAAAATACATCTTGGAGGCTTGATCCTCAGTAATATTTAATTTCAATTTTTTTTGACTTTGCCACAAATTACTTATTGTATTATTAAAATCTTAGTTTTTATTTCTTTCCCGACATTGTTAATTTTTCCTGCTTACCTGCTGGAATGCTGGGGACCCTCAGGTATTACACTCAAGTGACCATTTTTCACCTTTGTGTATGGATGATGGAGGCTAATTCAGGGGGTCAGGTAGGTAAATCTTGGCCAGGCTGCTACTGATGAAGAATATCAGTGCCCTCATGCATTACAAGAGGGATTAGATGAGGAATGTAGAGTACTCAGTTCTAGGAATAATCCTGTTGAATAAGTCATTTGAAGCAGGCAATGAATTGAATAATTATTAATACCTAGCATACTTGGGTGAAAGTTGCGGAGGCTCTGACCATCATTATTCAATTTTCCATTGCTACAGGAATGGTGCCAGAGGATTCAAAGACAGCTAGCATTATTGTTCAAAAAAGGAAAAGTAATAACTGGTCAGTTAGTTTAACTTCAGTGGTGGGCACATTGTTGGAAATAATACCAAGAAATAGTATGAGCATAGATTAATAATGGACAATATGAATTTGCTAAGGGAAAGTCCAGTCTGACTAAGTTGAATGACCCTCCTTAATACTGTCTCAAAAGTAGTCTGTCGCTAGGGCAAAAAAGTGAACAAACAGAATTTAATCCAGACATGTGTAATGTAAGGAATACATTTGAGATGTGCAGCAAGACTAGGAATTACACGATAAATAGGAGAATATTGAGTGGGTGTGCTGTACAAATCCTTAAAGGAAGTAGAACATGTCATTCAGGTGGTTAAAACGGCGCATAAGATGCTTTTCTTAGTAGCTGAGATGTAACAGAAAAGATCAGTGAAGTATTGTTGAAACTGTATACAACACCAGTTGCAATACCCAAAGCTTGATTATTGCACTTCATTAATATAGTGGTGTAATTGCACAGGAGGTTTAAGAGGATGTTGACAGGATTGGAATACTGTAGCTATAAGGAAAGAATGAATAAGCCAAAGTGGGATTCTTTGAAACAGAAGAGGCTGAGTGGAGATTAAATAAAGGCATATGAAATGATGAGGAGCATAACTCTACACCTGGATGGAGTAAATGGGAAGGAACAGTTTCCCTTAGCAGAGGAATCAAAATCCATGGATCATAGAAATAAAGTAATTGGTAGAAGGATTAGAGAGGAGGTGACGAAATGAGTATTAGAGGTCTGGAGCAACTTGTAATAGTGATGGAGGCAGAAACGCTGATTTCATTTAAAATGTACTTGGATGTGTGCTTAAAGATCTCTGACCTATGTGTCTGCAGATGTGACAGTGGAAGGTGGGATTTGGCTGGTTATCTCCTAGTCAACATGGGACAAATGGCCTTCTCTGTTCTAATTTTTCTATTATTCTATGAATCGGTAACCCAACTGGACTGAATCTACTGACTACTGTAGCTGACTGAGCTATCAAAAAAACTGTCTGGAAAAAACTTAAATCATGGCAAAACTGTAGTTTCAATCCAGGTTTTTTTTTCCTATAAAGTCCAGTTAATTCATGATGAAAAGACCACAGCTGAGTGCGTCACTACCGGGTCGGGGAAAGAAAGTCCTAATCCTGATGACAATACATTAATCAATAATCGAACATATTTTTACAATTCAAGAACCGGCTGCTTTGTGATTGTTTTTTTTTTCCCCCCTTGCAGTCTACCAGCAATGCATGTTATTAGGATGATTAAGCAAGCCTGGAGCCAAAGACATACTATAAAAAGTCGTATTTGAAATCTGCTTACTAACTTGGCTTTTAATTGGAAATATCAAAACACTATCATTGATGCTCAGTTAAGTCTCCCTGCAATACCAGCATCCTTTGCTAGTAGTTCTGTTAAGACCAAATAAAGCAGGGTCCTAGGTACTTGTAGACTGGCATATTCCAAGTTGCAGAAGTATGCGTCGAGGGACGCACTGAAGATGGGTGTAGCCTCTGCAAAGTCTCTGGGAGAAGACTACAGTCTAGAGTCCTGCTGCCACTGGACATCGACAGATTGGGCCCTGTGCTATAGCCTCTCAAACACTTCATGGGTGTATTTAAGGAAGAAATATGAGTGACATTAATGCATTGCAGGTGAATGTTTTCAGTTGATGTTCCTAAGAGCTGATCATAACCTGAGCTCTTCATAAGTCGGAAATGGAACAACAACACTGTGTGGGAGAGGATTACAAAAACAGCTGTGATGGGAGAGCGAGCAGCCACCAGCTGGCTTCACTCTCTCAGAGAGTGAGTCTGATCAGTACTCTCAGCTCTGCTCCATTCTGTTCCCACCCAGCAAAAGATACCTGCGGTCACATGGCAGCTGGCAAATCCATCCCACCGGTCTCCCAAATTCTCATTCATGTGTCTGGGTTGCCCATAAGTCCATCATTCATAACCTGGGGAGGGCCTATACAATGAATGTGGAAAAGACATTATATTAACTATATGTTATGAATAATTATTTTGAAATCAAATCTTATTGGTGGATAGGACAAATTTCCCTCCTGTCCACTTTGTACTAGTCCTCAAAGATGTTATTTGGGGAAATGAATGGGAATAGAGTTCTTAGTAATATGTTGTTGAGGGTCTTTGTATAGAGGTTCAAGGACAGAAAGGAACTGAAGCAACTATAGTTATTTCTCAGTTTTGATCTAGGCTTCCATAGCAGTACTGTTGCATTATTGGGTGAGGCATCTTCAAGAGTAATTAGAGTACCTGCAGTTTGAATTTATTTTTAAAATCTCTACACTGTTTGCAAAGATAGTTTTCCTTGGACCTTCCAGCTTTCAAAAGAAAATACTGACAAAAAATGATTAATTGATTATTCGATACTGGGATTTTGCTGTGTACAAGATGGTTGTAATGTTTGCCCATATAATGACAGTTTCTGGACTCCAAAAATTGAATATTTAATATTGCAATATTTGAGATTTCATTGGCACATACACGCAAACTTTAATCATGAAGGTAGAGTGTGGAAGTGAATGTCAAAGTTGGGAAATAAGGACAACTCTTAGGCTGAAACAGAATTGTCAGTATTGATTATTCTTGTTTCAGAATTTCACATCATTATTAGTGGATTAGATTCTATCGTTGCCCGGCGATGGATCAATGGAATGTTGGTATGTATGTCACTAAAGACATTTAATAGAAAGTAGCAATTATTCTGGAATGGCTCCAAAACAGTAGTTAAATGAATGATTTCAGGTGACATAATCATAAGAGACATTGTCAAAGTGTAGCCCATTTAAAGAGAAAATACAGCGAACACTTGGCAACCAAGGCAGTAACTGTAGAGAGAGGTGTTAATTTTTCAGAATGGTCTTTGGTCTTTGATTCAAACAGCATCTTAATGGTTTTTATTTTTGAAGCTAGTATCCTGTTTCCTTGCCTCACTGCAAAGAATTAATGTGCTCTATCTAATTTTATGTTTGCGATAGAATCGAAAGTTTACAGCTCAGGAAGAGCCATTTGGTGTCTTCGTCCAGAGCCCTGAGCATGAACAGCTATTCAATTGTTTATAAAGGTCGTACTTAAATGTGGGGATCTCTGCCTTCCTTTCAGACATTGAGTTCCATGCCCCTAACACTCACTGAGTGATTTCTTTTTTCCTCTCAGCTGCCCTTTCATTCCTGTACCAGCTAACAGTCTATGTCTGCCAGTTTCTGACCTCTGATAAGGGCAGTGGACCCTTTCAATTTATCCTGTCTAGTGATTGCACTGAGCCTGGTGATTTAATTAGAACCGTAGAACAATATAGCACAATACAGGCCCTTCGGCCCACCATGTTGTGCCGCCCATCAAACCATACCTCACTATCTAACCCTTTCCTCCCGCATATCCCTCTATCCCACATTCCTCCATATGCCTATCCAACAATTTCTTAAACCTGTCCAATGTATCTGCCTCCACCACCACCCCAGGCAGTGCATAATTGATAGTTTGGCATTCCTGTTTCTGCATATGTTGTGGATATACGGTTGATCAGAAGTTTAGATGAAGGTTAAGGAGCAGTAAATTAGTTGGGCTGCACAGAATTATAGGAATTTTTGAGAGGCAGGACTTGAATGGATTGATTTATTTTTGTCTTCTCATAATGTAATAAACTTCCAGATACTTTACAATTTTATTTGTTATTTGCATGCATGTAACATGCAGACCTGAATTATTATTTGTATATATTTTAAGTGCAAATGAAATGTTGATCTCTTTTGTATATTCTAATTATTGGTTTTGCATCTTTAAAATTCTGAAAACATTTTCAAAAGTATTCTACTGATTTATCTCCCACAATGGGAAGGAAAACTAAAATAATTTATTATCTTGGCTTGAAATAAGATATTGCACCATTGACAAATGATATTTTAGTTCTGCAATTTATTAAAATGTTTGAAGTGAAATTGGAGCCATGGGATGTCTTTATTTTGTATAATAAGCAATTTAATTTTCAATATAATTTTTGTGGAATTAAGATCTGAATTTTATAATTTGGGGAAGCTGAGCCAAGGATGTGGTAGGAATTGTTCTTTGTGGCCATAAAGTTGGGTTCTAAAGATTGTGATGCTTGCTCAATGCCAGGGTGTTTGAAGAGCTGGAATTAAAATGTGTACTCTCTCGGTTAATAATGCCTAAATTGTTATCCAAGCCACAAATGGATATAGGTATAAACAAATCAAAAAATTTAGGTGGCTGAGATTTTATTTCCTTTTTCCCTGGCCCCATTACAGAGCTACTAGAGATCTGCCTCCAGTACACTGAGCTCGGTAAATCAAGCAAGTGGGTGTTAAATGGGGCTCTAACCTAATGTGGTGGGTGGCTAAATGGTTTGATTCATTAATCATAAAAGTTTGCCCAGAGTGGGCAATGTTGCAAACTAAATACTTCAGGATATTTGATTTTTAGAAAACAGTGGGCATAATGGAAAAGGAAGAGGGTTGCAGTGGTGGGGAGAACAAAGGGAGATGTGGTAAGCGGTCATTTCCCTGATTTTAAAACTGTAGGATGATTGCACCTTGTCATAGTCATTCAGCATAGAAATGAGGCATTCGCCAACCACATACTGCAAATTCAGGACGTAGAATCAATTTGTGTTGGGCTAAAGCACAGTGCAAAGTGGTAAACACTTGTTAGGGTATATGGTAAAACATGAGATGCTTACCAATCACAGGACTTAAATTTTCATATTGACATTTGAAGTTCACAGTAAGTCTGAAGGTTGAATTTGTAGAATACAATCAAGATAGCTTTCTTGTCAGAACATTAAGACACCAGCTCAAGGCAAACTGTTAGATCTTGCATTGTGCAATAGAATTGGATTAATTCATAATTTTGTGTTTGAAGATCTTCTGCAGAAAAGTGATATTAATATGATAGATTTTTGTATAGCATTTGAGTGTGATTTAACTACACTAATATCAAGGGTTTAACTCTGGAAAAAAATAACCCACTCAATTTGAGGTTAAGGTAATTTGGCAGACAATTAAACATTGGGAAGCATTTAAGTCAATAATTCATTATTTGTAACAAACATACAATCCATTAAGAGGAAATTAAAATTGGAAAAGTGGTCCAAGTGTTTTTTTAAAGAAAAATAGTATTGTATTAAAGGAAGAGCTTAATGTTTCCACAAAGAACGGTCAACCTGAAGTTTGAGAAGATATTTGGAATTGCCAAGTTGCTGATGACAAACAGGAGCAAGCTATCAAGAGATGTAAAATCAGATTATAAAAGCTTCTCATTTGCACTTTAAAAACAGAGTAACAAAAATAGATGTCTCTTACAGGAGAAATTATAATAGGAAATAGCAGATATTTCAACCCAATACTTTTTGTGCATTCAGGACAGAAAGCCCCAAAAATGTCCCAGAAATGGTGATGGACCAAGAATCTAATGAGAGAGAAACTTACAGAAATTAGCAAAGAAACTGTTGGAGAAAATAATGGGAACAAAAACTGACAAGTCACCAAGACTAATAGCCTACAGTGTCTGGTTTAAGGGGTGATTACAGTGTTTTTGGACATAGTGGATTAGATCTTCCAGAAGTCCCCAGATTTTGGAAATTATCCTGTGGATTGTAAAGTAGTAGATATATCCCTACTACTTGCGAATGAAGGAAGGATCAAAGCAGGGAACTATGTGCCCATTAGTTTGGCATCAGTACAAGGAAAAAAGCTAGATTGCTAGAGCCTATAGTACATGGAACTTGGAAAATCA
>JAUZTB010000107.1:31618009-31629316 GCA_034780895.1 Rhynchobatus australiae | reverse complement strand
ATGTCTCGGAGTGTTTCTGTTGTTGCTGGTACGTAACAATATTTTGAAATGTTTGCTCCCATTTCCTGTTGAAGTTCCACCCATTGAGAAGCTGAACAGGGCCCTTGGCCCTTCGTGCCACACGTCACCTGGCCATCATTTCTCCGTCCTGGTTCATGCATGTGATGATGTCATGAACATGCTTTTCTGATTTACTGAGAGAAATTAGATCAAAGCATTGCAACCTATGACCTTTGATGTTAACGCACAGTTAATCAAGGAGTGCATCATGTGGAAAGGCATTTGCAAAATAAATGGTCATGCTGGGAAATTGTTTTTGTCTTCATTCACTCCCTGACATTTCAGATTGTTGATAAATCTTGCCTTTCATCAACAGGTAGCTCTTGCAAAATGGCAGTACCTGTGAATTAGATGCTGTGGATTGTGGCTCTGATGCATACAATGAAGTGCGCAACTGGGCTTCTCCATAGCATGGGGTCACCACTAAACCATTTCCCTTAACCTTTTCCCTTTCCCTAATTTGCTCCCTCAAACTAATTTTCTCCCTGCCCCATTGGTTTCTCCCTTCCATTTCTACTTTCCTCTTTCCCTCTCCACTTTTTCCACCCTTCTCTTTGGCACATTTTCCCCATTTCTCCATGGCAGGTGTTGTCTGTGATCACACAAGATGCTACCACTGTAAAATGGGAGAAATTTCTCACTTTCCCAATTTAGCCCTTTTTGGGAGGTTGGAGGAGGGTTGGGGGGACACTCAATTTGGCATTATGACAAAATATCTTTTTCATAGGCAGTCACTTAGGATCAAGGATATGTTGCTTTCTCTCTGGTTTTGTGGGCTCTGAGGTGGCTAATGAGACCACTGTGGGAACTGCAGACTCTTCCACAAATGGTGCAGGTGGTATTGGTATTGGTATTGGTTTATTATTGCCACTTGTACTGAGGTACAGTGAAAAACTTGTCTTACAAACCGATCGTACAGGTCAATTCATTACACAGTGCAGTTAGTACAAAGTGCATTGATGTAGTACAGGTAAAAACAGTAACAGTACAGAGTAAAGTGTCACAGCTACAGAGAAAGTGCAGTGCAATAAGGTGCAAGGTCACAACAGGACCAAACTGCAGCAACTATTGGACTCTGAAATCACTACTATGCATTCAGGAAGTAATAGACTACTTCATCTATTGACTTGATGCGGGAAGGTCTCACAGAGAGCTATAGATAGAGGTCATGTATGTTATTTACAACACCCACAATTCTGAAAGCTCAATAAACTACAAAATGGTCCTTTCTCTTAGAAAGTTCTAATTTCAGTAGAATAACAATAATACTGGAATCTCTTTGATGAGTTGACATCATGAAATATATCTTGGTTTGTACATTGGAAATACATTTCAGGGTTTCTGGTATGTCGCCATTTCACACTCAGATGACTTCTGCTTGTTTATTTAATGGATGGAAAAGTTTTCAAGCTATTAACTAAGTGTGAACCTGAATGGCAATTCAAGTAATGGAATGTCTAAACATCAACATCTACCTTCAACCCATTGCAATAAACTACAAAGACTGAGCAGTTTACAGGTCTGAACTTTTATCTAGTCATTGTTGGGATACTAGAATTTTGATAATCATCTCACTGTGGAAAAACTGACAAATCCCAGTTACTAATAGTCACCCAATGTAAAGCATGGACATTGGTGTATGCTGGCACAACTGTGAATTAAACTGTTATGAAAGTTTTGATTTCAGTCTGGTGAAAATTGCCGTCTGGACTTACCCGTGAGATCAGCTTCTCGGGTGAGATTCTGAAAGCTTGTTATCTACTACGGAATGAATCTACAATTTATATTACTGATTGATATAAAGAACTGAGGGAAGAAAACCAGGACACATATTATTGACTGAGATAGAAAGACTGAGGAAAGAAAATCAAAGAAGATGTTGCTGACTGAGGGAATAAGATTGAGGGAAAGCTTTCAGAGTATAGGTTATTGACTGAGAGAGGAAGATCAAAGAAACCCAAAGCAAGTTACTGAATCACAACAAAAGAAACCAGGAAACAAAATGAAAAATAAGCATTTAATTTTTAAGCAACTTTTGCATGTAATAGCAATAATAAAGAAAAAGTATGACTTTCCCTGATGACTAGAATTAATATCTGTTCACTATGATAAATTAATATGCAACATTAAATTAGCAACTCTATATTGAAATTTATAGAATACAGGGAAATGAAAAGTGCTTAGAAAATTATAACCAGCTACATTTAAAGTTTCTTAATATCTACTCCACATGGGTCAGATCCCCTGTTGGTACCATAGCATGGGCATTCATCTGGCCTTCTCAATGCTCTTCTGATAGGTCAGCTTGTAAGACCATTCCACTAAATGGAACAGAATCATAAAAACTGGGAAGGTGATTAACTCACAGGTCACAGACATCACTGTCAAAACTATTTATTGTCCCTTCCTCAAACTGAGTGACTTGTTGGGGTATTTCAGAGGGCAGATAAGAGTCAACCACAATTGAAGTCAAACATAGGCTAAGAATAGCTGGTTTCCTTCCCTGAAGAATATTAAAAGAAAGACAAAGAAATTTTTACAATACCCCTTTTATTCCATGGTCACCATTGCCTTCACTGACACTGTGTTCCAAATTTATTTAAGTATGTGAAAGTTAGTGTAAATTACATGGATGTAAATGTAAATGTCTCAATTACTGTGGTGGGATTAAAACTCATGTCTTTTTATTAGCAGTCAAGACCTCTGGATACTAGTCCAGTAGCCTAACCATTTGCATGGCATGGAGCTTTTTTGTACATTGTAAGTTTCCATTCTTGCTGACTTCTGGGATCAGATGCAAAATACATCAATCCAAGAAAGCTGTCATTATATTATTGAAATTGCTACTCTCAAATTGGGACATATGGAATAATGAGCGATACGTGACAGTGAATACAAGCAAGCTCAGTATTTTACTTTACATAGTTTAAAGGGGTACTTGAAATGTATTGATGTGGGGATACAAAGACCGTCTCCTGAAATATTGATTTACAGCAACACTGTGGACTCCTGACTGATGATAACATGAGAATACGCACAGAATTTGGAACTATACTGAGTAACGAACAAAGCTGCCTTGGTCTTTTTTTTCCCTTCAAGCATAGTAAAGTTCCAATGGGGGTTAAGCATGTACAACTGTCTGAAGTCTTTTTCATGTTTGAGGATTCCGTCAAATACAAAAACAAATCTTCCTCCCAAACATAGCTATGATAAAGCTGTGAGGTAAATTGCAGCAAAAGGAAAAAGCAGCAGCACAGAAGGTGGGGTTTAGCTTAAATTGATTTAACACAGTGCCTTAACGTGGCCACACCTCTGTCAAAACACTTCACATAAGGGCCTAAATTAATGGAAAAGCTTGGTAGGCAGCAATTAACATGGATGTACATCAAAGTAAATGGCATGAGGCAAGCTGGCATTTTAAAAGATCCTTGTATGATATAGCTAGAATGCATAAGCAACCTTCAATTAATGAGGCAATGAACAACAACGCAACAAAGTTTTTATAGGAGATGTTGCATATTGCTGGATTGTCACCACAATACTGCTGGCATAGCCAAAAACCTTCAGTAACAGCTCACATTAAACCAACATGTGCAAAGCAAAACCGAAATTTCACTCCCAGTGTTCCATGAGGAACCAAGTTGGTCTGTACTTAACCTTTTAAGCAGGCTTTGATCTGAGCATAACTCCTGAAGAATCTGTTTCTATGAACACAAACAAGTTTCTCTGAACTGGTATGGCTGTCAACAGAGATTTACAGGTCAATGCATAAGTAATGAAAATTGAGTCAATATGGCTGGTTCTGTACCCAACAGCCTTTGAAAATGGTAAACAGAATCATCACTAAAATAAAACCCATTCACCAACTTTTCAGAATGCTTGGATTTCTTCCCATATAAGCTTTTTTGTTGTGCAAATGGTCAAACATCAAACATTTCTACATTGAACAGCTCCTGCACTTGAAACAGGCGAAGAGGATGAAGACAATAAATCAAAGGAATGTTGTGTCAATCAAATAGTCATATGAATGATTTTTGCATTATAAAATAGGGAAGGTTCAAGGCAACCTTTAGGAACTTGCAGATAGTTTCACACATAAGAAGATTCCTCTGAGCGATTGCCGAAGTGAGTTATGTTCAAAATAACCGAGAGTTAAATAGTGGGTAACTTCTAAAGTTATCTTTGCAAGGAGAATTTAGGAATTTTAGAGATTATAACCCATTACACATAACAATTGTGTTAAGATGCATAAAAGCATGAATGGTTGTTGAGTGCTTAAATATAATATTGTACCCTAGAAAATGGTGAAGATGTTTTATACAAAAGGTGGCCATTCTGCTGATTGGGTCCACACTAATTTCCAGTGGTACAATCCTATCATCCCCATAACCCTTCTCCTTATTTCCCTGTACCCTTGCAAATTATCCTCACTTACACATGCCTATTAATTTCCCTTTAATACTTCTTGCTGTTAACCTATACTAAGGGGTAATTAACAATTAACCCACCAGCACATTTTTTGGGATGTGGGAGGTAAGTAGAACACCCTCATCATCTAGGATAAAACATGCAAACTATACAGAGACGTTTCCTGAGCTCAAATGAACCCAGGTCCCTGGAGCTGTGAGATAGCAGCACTAATTTCTGTGCCACTATGCTGTACAAGAAAGCAATATCAGGAAAAAGAAAAGTCTAATAATTGGTTTTATACACTTTAGATTAAAGAAAAATGGGCCTAGAAATTGCTTTATTAGCTCTTAACAACATTAAAAAATCATCATTGCTCTCCTTGTAGTGAAGGTCCTATAAAGATCCAGATCTTTAGTTGTGAAGTTCACAGAGCAGCAATGTTGGGTTTCCTTGTGTACCAGCTTCAGTGCAGCATACTCTATTGAACCATTGCAAGCTGCAGCCACCATTATCTAGTCTTACATCTACGACCTCTGCAAGCAGTTATTTAAGGTTCAAAGCACAATACATGCAGTGGTTTACAGCTGTAGGGAAATGTTGCTACTGAGTGAATGAATGCTGCAGTGACTGGGGATGGGGTGGGAGAATACTCCCGGGGGGTCAGAGGAACCTGAGCAGGTTGGTGAAGAATAATCACTGCATGGGGCATGTTCTTTGTGTGACAGAAACACAGACATCACCCAAGTCTGCAAAGCAGATGCTCCTGGAGCAGGATGCCAGAGAAATCCCTGTAAGCGCTGATAATGTATCACAGCAGTGTATGAATGCCTACACCTTCAGGAAACTCACAATCTAGGTAAAAACCAATGCCTGTCTGTCTGGCCTGGAGGATAAAGTAGATGTGTGACATCCCTAATGGAGCAGTAAACAGTAATGTGAGATGTAGCAGAGGTCAGCAGCAGGAACGTGGAATGATCATTAAGTTGTGAGGCTGAGAGTGACAGTTAGACACCCCGCCCTCCATCACCACCACCACCACAGACAAAGCAATCAAGTCATAGTTGTGAGGGTGTATTTAAACTGGTAGGAGATTATAGATCTCATTAGGGACAAAGAATGCAGTCTGAATGCTGGTCCTTTTAATGGCACAGTTTCAGAGGACCTGGTTGTTCTGTGAATGAATAAATAAAGTTGTTTTTCAGATTGGTGAGTTTAAAAAGCTGAATTTTGAAAGTGGCACTATGTTGGCATCATTTGGACAAACAAAATGCTTGTGCAAAAGAAAATTCCATTAAAAAGCCAGTGGATGGAAAGATGCCCAGAAATGTATACAGGATTGCTCTCCTCCAGGTTAAGCCAATTTACAACTGTATAACACCTTTAATTTTGGAGCTGTGCAAAGATATTTTCAAGACATTGTCTGGACATATTTCCACTGTTATATCGATACGGGCCTGAATTTTACTGACTTGCCCCTGTTGCCAAGGGCTTTAATTCCCCTGAACTTAATCTACTGAATCTAAAAGGCTGATCTTCAGTGATTCAAATAATGAGGTTCTAAGTGGTGACAAGATCTCAAAAGACATAATACAGTATAGGTGGGCCAGATCAAGCCCCACTCATAAGCCCCTCTGAAAGCCTTTGACAAGGCAAAATCCTACCTCCAGTTTTGCTGTTATCAAAGTTGTCAGGGTACTTTAAATGTCAGTGAATGCCTCTGTCATTCAGATACACATCAAAAATATTAAAAGTGAAATAAAATGATTAAATATTTGTTTAAGATAAAGAAATCAACCAAAGCATTTCAATAATTAAAAATATTTAACTACAAATAATTGTGAACATAAGAAATGTATTTATTTTTCTCTTTCATCCCTGCTACTCTATAATTTTCATTGGAATCATTCGATCTTGCAGCAGGACTAACCCATTACAGGATTCAGGAGCAGATTCCCGAGTATAAATGCAGGAGAATTTCAGCAAGATGCTGCTCTGCTCCTGGACCCCATGTTGAGTCTATCAGTGGAGCACAGCTGTGAACCAGCCGGCAGACCTCAACGAACAAATCTAAAACTTCCACATTTGTGTGAGAGTCCTGAAACTCACCACCATTTCTGCTGAGAAATGGCAACAGTTTTATGTGAAGTTGATGGCATTGATGAGGAAAATCCAAGCCACATAATATTATTGAATAAACACCAGCTTCCTTACCAATGTGAATGACTTCTGGTCCACCCCAAAGGTTGCAAAGCCAGCAGTAATTAGCCTTTAGTTCTTGGCTGTCATTGTGCATTAATGGAGCTAATCGCTTACCAAACTAACTGTTTTAGTAAGTTGATCTCCCTCATTTTGTGCTTCCAACAATTTGTTCTGCTTCGAGCTGAAAAGATTACTTAGTGTACAAGCAGATCCTTTGTTTCAGCATTATAGAAGCTTACTTCACAGAAGGAGGCCAATTAGCTTATTCTGCTTTGAAAGAGCAGTTTACAGTCCCACTGTTCCATTATTGTCCAGTTCCTAATCTTCATGAGCAATTTTGATTTTACGTGGAAACACAAGTGACTGCTGTTGCTGGAATCTGGAGCAAAAAAACAAACTACTGGAAGTTTTATGATTTTATGTGGTTTGTCCCCTTTTCAAATGGTCCAGTCCAGATCCTGACAACTCTCCAGAAGAAAGGATTTATCTTCAATGTCCCTCTAGATTTTGCTGCCATTGATTTTGAATGTGTGGCTTATTGACCCAGAACCTAGAGGATATATAGTTCATCCCTATCTAGTTGACCAAAACCTCACTTGAAAATTTCTACTGTGTCATCTCTTACCCTTCCCTGTTCTCAGCTGTTCCAGCCTTTCAACATAACTGGATTCCCTTAGTCCTGGTAACATCTTGGTAATTCTTGTCTGCACTGCTTCTGAGACAATTACTCTTGTGCTCTAAATTGCCCAGGGTATGCCAGCTGAGGCCAAACCAGTTCCAACATGATCTCCTTGCTTTTATCTTCCATACTTCTATCTGTAAATCCAGGTATGTGTTATTGTCCACCTCATCAACATATCCTGATGCCTTCAATGTATCCTCTCCCTGTGGAGCAAACCGAAACAGATTCGGTCACGTGACATGTTAGGATACTATAGCAGAGAAATTGGCCCTGAATAAAAGCAATGACATTTTTGATTGCCTTCCTTAATGTACAATTCCTACTTTCCTGTGATAAAAAGCTAATTCAGGCAATTCATGATATTACTTGACAATGGTAATTATATTGATTGATAGCTATTCATGGTACTCTTATTTAGACATATCATAAGTTTCTTAAACTATGGGTGATACTGTTTTGTATTCAGAAATGTGATACTTCTCAGCCTAATACTGATGGCCAGCTGAATTTAAATGGCAGACAATTAGACATGTTAAGAAGAAAAACTATAGTACTATTTGTGGTATAACAAATAAAGACTATTTTTCATCTGTGTTGCCTCTGGTCAAGATTTAGAGGTATGTCAAGATATGCTCTTCATTACTGGCAATGTGGAGGTTCTGTGAGAAGACAAGATTAAGTTCCATGGATATAAGAGCCGCTGACCATTCAATTTTTGCTCACAGATGAGAGGCAATGATGCACCACACATCAAATTTTTCAAAGACTCATACAGAATGGAAACAGGCCCTTTGGCCCACAAAGTCTGCACCAGCCATCAAGCATCCATTTACTACTTTGATTCCATTTTATTCTCTCCCACACTCCCATCAACTCCCACTCACCTCTACCCTACAGTCGATATATAGCAGCCAATTAACCTACCAACCAGCACATCTTTGGGATGTAGGAGGAAAATGGAGCATCTGGAAGAGGCCCAGAAGGTCACTGAAAGAATGTGCAAACTCCACATGGGCAGCAACAGAGGTCAGGATTGAACCTTGGTTGCTTGAGCTGTGAGGCAGCAGCTCCACCAGGTGTTCTACTCTGCATTCAACTAATTCTGTTTATATTTGCTGCAAGAAGTGTGGGAAAGAGTGCAACCCAATGTTTACGAAGGACCATGAATGAACTGAGGAAAAAGAAAACATGAAACTTTTAATAATGATGTACAGTGTTGTTAAAAATTTCTGTGTCCATTCACAATTGAATTCTATGATTGCAGGTGTGCAGAGCTTCTTTTTCTATGTTTAGATAAATTGCGCACTTTTATTAAACATCTCCTAGAACTCACAGGGAGGCAATGGAAGACAATTTAAAAAAATCACAAGCAATCAGAGTAATTATTTAAAGAAATGAATAGACAGAGAGGGCCAGTTACACACTGGAATAAGGAGTATTCCTGGTTTCACAAACAGAAAAGGTAAAAAGATGAGGATAAATTAGGAATAACTGCCTAACAATGGGCCTTAAATATTATGCATGGAGGGCTTCTATGAAAATCATCTTGAAGAAAGGGTCAAATATCATTATAAATATTTGGATTCCAAGTTTTATATTAGATAAACAAATTGGAATTATTAAAACACATGGACAAAGTACAAATGATTTGCTTTGCCAAGATAAAATGATTTTTTTGACTGACTTCATGATGGTGTGGTTTGCTTTGCTGTCCACTGACTTAACATTGATGGAGAGCTTATAGTTGAATCAATAAGCTTGATTCCAAAGAATATGTGAATGATTTGATGGTATTAGTGAGGTAAGGGAGGGTGCAGCACCAATAACTTCAGAGATACTTCCTGGAAAAGTGATGCCAGGTGATGATGTGCTATCAAGCTCATTGTTCACTCATAGTTTCAACATGAAAGAGGAATGTGTAAAAGTCATCTTAAGTTTGAAAAATACATTGCTCAGTGCATTTCTTTATGACAAAAAACACCATCATATTTCCAACACGTTGTTTCACACCAGCCTGAACGCCTGAATTGAAGCTAGAAATACTTGACTAATAGGACCTTGGAATATGCATTCCCACCAGATAGAAGATTTATAGTTTGTCATTTTAGCTGCAAAACAGTTGTGTTTATTGAAAAACAATAATTTTCAAATTAAAGAAAGCTACTTTCATAAATTTATTATAGATGATAAAGGCCCGGATCTTCATATTCAAAGTCAGCAGCTGTACTGAAATTCAGGACTGCTGAGCAAAGATGAAACTGCTGAATTCCTATGCTACGGGGTTAAATGCTGTCCACCACTGGATTCCTCATGGAGTCTAATGAGGACAGAAATATCCACAGATTTCCTAGTACTTGGACTGGGAAATCTGCCCATTAACCCTGTTCCAGGTGTATCCAGCAATCTCATTGATTTTAATGGAGAAAATTAGCTGGAGTGAGATTGGATATTACAAGCAATTGATTCAAATTTTATTACTTAAATGTATTTAATTGTTTTTATTTGATTGCCACTGGTTAAAAATACTAAAATTATTATTCGCGATCAATCTTGTCAATAGCTTTGGGAATTGTTAAGACTGGAGATGTAACAGACCATATGTAATACTGGTCAACATTCCTGGAGCCACTTGATAACCGGTTCTTAATTTTTACCCAAAATTTGGCATAGGAGTTGTTCATTTTTGATTACTGATTTAGATTAAGCTCTTCAATACTTAACACAGCTTTATAAGGAAAACATAAGTAGCAATGTATCAGATGAAGAATCTTTCTCAAAGTGGAGACAGTTGAAATATAATAAAATTACCATGTTTTATGATTTAAGTGTAATGAATTAACTCTTTAGATTGCCATTGGATGGTCTTAACCTCACTTAATATTTGTTGGCTTAACTTTGTTAACCATTAACTTGTATGTTTGACAGACTTTACAAGTGATTGGAGGGATGCCAATTTGAGGCAGACTAGCAAACCAGAAGGAAATAGTGGAAATGAATGCACCAAAAAAAGAAATATGGAAGACTTGAACAAGAATAACTTTCATTCATGAAGATGTAAAGCATTTCAAGGCATCATTGAAAAAATGTTTAGCCACAAGCCACAGGCGAGTCCAAAAGTATGGTTAAAGAAGCATTTCAAGGAGCTCCTTAAAAAAAGGGAAGAGAGTTAGACTGGCAGAGTGGTTCAGGTAAGGGATTCCAGGGTCATGGGCCTTGGCAGTTGTAAGCACATCAACTAAAGATGGAATGATCACATTTATGGTTTAACAGACAGCTAGAAGTGAAGGACCACAGTAACACAGGGATGTAGGATGAGAGAAGATTATGGATGGGTAAAGATAAGATAAGATAAAGCCTTATAATATCCAAATAGGAATTCAAAACTGAACCTTTGACAGTGTAACCTAGAGTCCAGGGCACCCGACACAGGCTACTGTAATACACTATACTGTAAACAAATACCTATTATTTAGTTGATGAGAAAGCTCTGAAATTTGAGGTAACTGAAAAGTCAAAAATATATTTGCAAATATATGGTTTGACATCGATCATGATTGGATGGGAGCAATGTATTTTGCTGTTGCTGAAACTCTTTTTATTGGAGTGTGGAGCTATTGAGTGGTGTGAACGTGTTATTCAGAAAACTTACTCTACACTGGTTATTGACACAGTTTTGTTATTAAACTCTCATAACACCCCATGCATTATAAGAGATCCATAAAGCTTGAACCTATCAATTTGCACCTAAAATCTCTGGCCTTAGATATGGTCTTGTCCCTGTTGGGAGAAAATGTACACAAAAACAGATGGTTATGCATTTTTAGACTTCAGTAGCTTGACTTGAAGAATCTTAATCATGGTGACAGATTTTTGTACTTGGCAAGCAAACAGTTAACAAAAGTCATTTGCTTGCGCTCTTAATTTCCATTATTTTCTTGTGAATTATACCCTGATTT
>JAUZTB010000107.1:31029543-31040260 GCA_034780895.1 Rhynchobatus australiae | reverse complement strand
CCCACCCTTTTATTCTGGCTTCTGCCCTCTTCCTTTCCAGTCCTGATGAAGGGTCTCAGCCTGAAACGTCAACCGTCCATTTCTCTCCATAGATGCTGCCCGACCTGCTGAGTTCCTCCAGCATTTCATGTATGTTGCCGATAAAGGTGGTCTGCTGGTTCCAAGAGGAATACAGCCCTGCTACAGCCAGTGCCTGCAGCTGGGGATAAACAACTTGAACAAAGTTGTTCAAGCCGGGGTGACAAAGGTGCCTTACCTGAGATGGATGTTCCGCAGGGAATGTTGTCAATGGCGCCGTGGCTGTTAGCGGTGACACTGACACATTGCACTCCTTTGTAGAAGGTGGGATGAATAGAAATGGTAAATTCACCCAGCTCCTTCCCCGTTTCAGAAATCGTCACCAGAGAATCGGTGAAGTGTGTCAGTGCCAGATCCTCCGAAGCTGAAATACACAATTTATCTCTGCTTTATTATGAGTTTGAAGAGATTTGGTCTGTCACCAAAGACTCTTGCAAATTTCTACAGTTGTACAGTGGAGAGCATTCTGACTGGTGGCATCACCGCCTGGTATAGAGGCTTCAATGCACAATGCAATTGCAAGAGGCTGCAGAGGGTTGTAGACTCAGCCAGCTCCATCATGGGCACAATCCTCCCCACCATCGAGAACATCTTCAAGCGGCAGTGCCTCAAGGAGATGGCATCCATCACTAAGGATCCTCACCATCCTGGACATGCCCTCTTCTCATTACCACTATTGGGGAGGAGGTACAGGAGCCTGAAGATCCACACTCAATCATTCAGGAATAATTTCTTACCCTCCATCATCAGATTTCTGAATGGTCCATAAACCCATGAACACTAGCTCATTATTCCTCTTTTGCACTACTTTTTTTTGTAGCTTATAGTAATTTTTATGCCTTGCACTGTATTGCTGCAGTAAAACAACAAATTTCACGACATATGTCAATGACAATAAACCTGATTCTGATTCTGAAAAGTGGCGCAGTTGTTAAAGGAATTGTTAAGAGGATAGAGAATGGGACTGATGGCTCTGCTGGGAGCTCTCATGAGCTGAGTGACCTTCTTAGTGAAGGGATTGTTGGGAGCAGGATACCCATTTCCTCCCAGCACCTTGCACTAAGCTACAGTTCTCAACTGGCAACCTTCATCATACAATGAAGCGTACCAATGGCTCTACTTCGTCAGGGTGCTAAAGAAATTTGGCATGTCCTCTTTGACCCTCACCAATTTTTATCAATGCACCATAGAATGCATCCAATCTGGGTGCATCACAGCTTGGTACGGCAACTGCTCTGCCAGAGACTGCAAGAAATTGCGGCATTATGGATACAGTTCAGCACATCATAGAAACCAGCCTCCCCTCCGTGGACTCTGTTTACACTTCTGCCTTGGTAAAGCAGCCGACATAATCAAAGACTCCACCCAGCCCAGACATTACTTCCCCTCCCATTGGGCAGAAGATGCAAAATCCTGTCACTTTCTTTGTAACTGTAACACTTTATTCTGCATTCTGTTATTGTTTTCCCTTGTACTACCTCAATGCACTGTTGTAATGAAATGACCTGTATGGATGGTATGCAAAACAAAGTTTTTCACTGTATCTCAGTACATGTGACAATGACAATTTAATTTAGATTGACTGAGAGGCTGCTTCAAAATTGGTAAGATATCTTTATTAGTCATATGTACATCAAAACACACAGTGAAATGCATCTTTTGCATAGTGTTCTGGGGGCAGCCCGCAAGTGTCGCCATGCTTCCAGTGCCAACGTAGCATGCCTGCAACTTCCTGACCTGTACGTCTTTGGAATGTGGGAGGAAACCCACACAGACAGTGGGAAAACATACAAACTCCTTACAGACAGCGGCCGGAATTGAACCTGGGTCGCTGGTGCTGTAAAGCGTTACGCTAATGGTCCCACTGTATGCATTTTAATATCAATAAGCAGCCAAGATGGAAACAAAATCACAACTATTGGCAACATACCTTCAGGGCACGATAGTGTAGCGGTTAGCATAACGCTTTACAGTGTGAGCGACCTGGGTTCAATTCCAGCTGCTGTCTGTAAGGAGTTTGTATGTTCTCCCTGTGTCTGCATGGGTTTCCTCCAGGTGCTCCAGTCTCCTCCCACATTCCAAAGACGTACGGATTAGGAAGCTTGTGGGCATGCTATGTTGGCGCTGGAAGAGTGGCGACACTTGCAGGCTGCCCCCTGACCACTCTACGCAAAAGATGCATTTCACTGTGTGTTCTGATGTACATGTGACTAATAAAGACATCTCATCTTATCCTATTTCTGTTTCCTCATATAACAAGCGTCATCATCACATAAATTAAATCTTCCCTAAAGTTCAAAATACTTCCTATAGGACATAATGCACACTGCATCAACACTCTTGGACCTTATTCTGGCTTTTTTTGTGCCTTTTAAGAGGAATGGTAGCAAAGGAGTTGTTACTGGATTAGTATCCCATGGCCTGGTCTTCTAATTAATAGATGAGTCCAAATCCCATCATTGCACCCAGAAAATTTAAATTCGGAATAAAAGCTAGTATCAATAATGATTATTATCTGATTGTTGTAAAATCTCATACAGTTCACCATTATCCTTCAGCAGGATCCCTGCAGGATCTGGACTAAATGTGATTTCAGACCTACGAATATAATTGAGTATTAACTACCCTCTGAAGTGAACTAGAACACTACTCAGTTTAAGGGACAATTAGGGATGAACAATAAAAATATCCTCCAAGCCAAGAAAGTCTACATCGTGTGAATGAATAGAAAATTTTAATTTTACGCTCTCTACTTTTCAAGTTAAAACCTGCAGTTCTGTTTTCACTGCTTTATTGACCCAAGATGTGTACTGGCTTGAATCTTCTATGAACCTGTAAGCCCTAGGTTCCTCTGCTATTCTTTAGCACTGAGTTACTTCCATTCAGAGTATATTTACTGCTGCTTTTTTTAAACCAAAATCCATAACCTTACCTTCACACTGCCATTGAATTCCATCTGACACTTAATAGCCCATTTTTTAACTTAACAATCCCTTTGCAATTTTCTCTGCTCTTCCAGAAAATTAGCTGTGACTCCTATTTTGATAACATCTGCAAATTTCAACAACATTCAATCTGTGTCCAAATCATTAATGTATACAATGAACAGGAGTTAATATAGAGATACAAACGCTCAAATCTTATCAGCAAACCTTCCCCCCCACTTATTTCAGTTATTTCTTATACTCTCCTTCTCCCTTTTATCCAATTTTCAATCTAGTTTCTAATTATTATAATTTCATAAATAATTTCAAATAATAATTCATAAATAATTATAAAAATATTTCCAGAATCCATATACATTACACATGCTTCATTTCTCCCTTCTCTTGCACATTCTCAAGAATTTTGCACATCAATCACAATTATTCCATTTAAAGCCCTTGATGTTTGCCTCCAAATCTTTTGAAGTGTTTTCCACTGTCTCCTTATCAGGAAACAAAACCGGCCAAGTACGATTTAAGCAGTAACTCCCTAACCTGGTACCAAAAGCAAGTTTCAGTACTTGGTGGCACAGTATTTAAATTACTGGACTTGTTATCCAAAAACCTCTATTAGCAATCCGAGATGTGATTTCAAATCCTACTGTGTCAACTGTGGAATTTAAATTCAGTTTGTATCCTGGAATTTGAGGGGAAAAGTATGATGACCATGGAAACTGCTGGATTGACATAAAGACCCATCCAGTTCATCAATGGCCTTCAGGGGAAGAAATCTGCCATCCCTTCCCAGTTTTGTTTACGTGAAATTCTAAGTGCACCCTATGTGGTTGACCTGTATGTTCTTTGAAGTGGCCTAACAAGCCACTTAGCTGTACCATATTGTCACATTCAAACAGAGAAGGAAGGAAACTGGATAGATCACCTGACTTTGACTTTGCCACCAAATTTGGATTACGGCAAAGTCCAAGCCAAGTGTTAGGTGGTCTTACAATATTGTCCTTACAAACATTTGGGCACTGGTGCCTCAACTGGGAGGACTGTCCTATAGTTTATTCAAGCATCAGACTGATACAGTAGTACTCGCACAGAATCACACCTGACAGACGATGTGATGGATTTCCCCATCCCAGTCCATCACTAGCAAGTCAGACCCAGAGGAGGTAATGACACTCTGGTATATAGGCAGGAGGGATTCAACTCTGGAGTCCTAAACATCAACCGACACCCTGTGATGTCTCATGGCATCAGGTCCATTTGGGCAAGGAAACCTCCTCCCTTACTATGGGTGGTACTTGACCTCATCCTACCCATGGCAGCTGCATCTGTGCATGATGGCATTTGCGGAGTGTGGAACAACAGATGTATTATATGTGACAGAACAGATGTAACTCAAAATTGGGCATCCATGAGGAGCTGTGGACCATCAGCAACAGCAGCAGAAATGTACACAACCACCAGCCCCATGGCCTCCATACCCCTGACCCTATCATTCCGTTCAAATCAGGGAATCAACCCTGGTCCATGAGGAATGCTGAAAGACCTGCCAGAACAGGACCAGGCATAGCGAAAGATGATGAGGTGCTAGACTGCGGAGTTATAATACAGGACTGTATGTGTGGTAAACAGCACATAATCAATGTTACTAAGTGATATCACAACCAACAGATTAGATAAAAGCTCTGCAGCCCTATCACATCTGGTCATGAATGATGTCGGGCAATTAAACAGTAAGAGGGAACTCCAAAGGCAAGCCCATTCTCAATGATGACAGGGCCCAGCATGTGAGCGCTAGAGATGAGGCTGAAGCATCCGCCACCATGTTCAGCTAGAAGTGCCAAATAGACTGTCCATCTCAATGACATCCTGAGATTTCCACTATCACAGAAGTCGGTATCAGGCCAATTTGATTTACTCCATGTGATGTAAATTGGCTGAAGCCACTAGATACAGAACAGGCTATGGAACCAGGCAACATCCCAGCTAGAGCAGTGAAGGTCTATGCTCTGGAACTAGCTGTGCCCCTAGACAAAATGCTTCTCTGCAGTTACAATACAGACATCTACCCAATAAAATGGAAAATTCCTCAGGTATATCGTGTTCACAAAAAGCAGAACAAACCTAGTCCAACTAATTACCATCCAGTCTGCTCCCATTCCTCAGCAAAGTTATGGAAACTGTTACTGGCAGTGCTATGAAGCAGCACTTATTCATCAATAATCTACTCACCGATGCCTAGTTTTGCCAGGACTACTTGGCTCTTGACCTCACCATAGCCATGGTCCAAAAATGGACCAAAGAGTTGAAATCCAGTGTGAGGTGAGAGTGCCTGCCTTGACATCAAGACATCGTTTGACTGTGTGGCACCAGGAGTCTGGGAAAATTGAAGTCATTGGGCATCAAAGGGAACATACTCCAGTGATTGCGNNNNAGACAAGGAAAAGTGATTCTTGGAGGTCAATCATACCAGTCCCAGGACAGTCCTCTGGTCACTATCCTGGTCTCAACCTGCTGCTTCATCAATGATCTCCCTTCAATTAGGAGTAAGGATGTTTGCTGATGATTGCACAATGTTCAATTCTATTTACAACTCCTTAACAAATGAAGCAGCCCTGGCATGAATACAGCAAGACCCTGATACATTCACACAGGGGCTGTTAAGTGACAAGTAACATTCACACTACAAAAGTGTCAGTCAATATCCATCTTCAGTAAACCACAAGCTAACTACCTACCTTTGACATTTAATGTTATTACCATTACTGAGTCTTCCATTATCAATATCCTTGTGAAACTAAACTGAACCAGCCACATAAAACCTTTGTCAACACAAGCAAGTCAGAGGCCAGGTATGTTGTGGCGAGTGAGTTACCTCCTCAAACCTCAAGGCCTTTCCACCTTCTACAAGGCACAAGGCAAGAGCATGATGGAATACTTCCCACTTGCCTGCAGTGTCAACAGTTCTCAAGAAGCTCAATGTTATCTAGGACAAAGCAGCCCACTTGATTGTCATCCTATCAACTAAACATTCATTCCCTTCACTATGCACAGTGGCTGCAATGTACACAATCTACAAAATACACTGCAGTTACTCACCAGGCAACTCCAGTTGCATCTTCCAAACTCATGACCTCTACCATCAAAAGGGGCAAGGGCAGCATTTAGGGGAACATCTGCAGGTTCCTTGCCAAACTTCTCATCATCCTAACTTTGAAATATATTGATGATCCTTCTTCATCACAGGTTCTGAATCCTGGAACTCCTTACTCAACAGCACTGGAAATAACTTCACCAGATGGATTACAGTGGTTGAAGGAGACTCAACACCACATCCTCAAAGGCAAATCAGACAGGCAATAAATGCTGACTTTTTGTGCTGAAAATAAATCTTATAAATTACCTCTTAATCAACCAAATTAAATAGGTAATGAATTTTAAAAAAGGTTTTAAATTGCACGCATAGGCAAATATTGTAAAATGTTACTGTTGATATTATAGCATTGAGACACCAATCGATAGCTTATTCCATTGTGCTGATTCCTTAAAGGATTATATCTAGTCAATCTTATCAAAATGTAAAGTACTTCTTTAATTTCACTGAGTCTTTTCCTCCTTTCACTGTTGTGGGTGGATACCAGTTTCACAAATGGTAACAAATTATAAAAGTGGCTTTTCCTTTGAGTGAGAAACAGGGATGTGTGGAACATTTTTTCCCACATATTTTGCAATGCGTGTGCTTCTGGTAAATTTAGTTCAACCTTTCAATGGTAGAACACATTGTAACTCAAAATTAACAATTGGTGGAATATGTTCCATCAGTACTTTGAGAAGATGAATTCAGATGAGCAGCTTTCATTTCTTCTGCTTGTGCTTTGGGTAATCCATTTACACAAGATTCACTCCTTGCTAATTTAATACTAACACTTCTGTTTAAGTAGTATAATAGGAACTGGTGGTTCACTGCTTTAGGAAATCAAAATCTTATAAATGACAAACTATTCAGCATTATATTAAGACTTAAGACAGCATGTATCAATCAGCTTCATACAGTGTAGTAAAATATATATTTCAGTAGAGAGAACTATAATTATGGCCCTTTATATTTCAGGCAACAAGAGTGGTCTTGATCCAAAGACTGAATGAAGTGTGGTTCAGCTCAGTGACTTGTTTACATTGTGCTGAATTTTCATGCAGATTTCCCCTTGTCTTACTGATCCCCAGAAAAATGCCCTAATACACATAAATACTGTCTACCTTCTGTAATGGAAATGTTTTCTCCATTCTTGAAAAAACTCAAAGCATTTCCTCCTTCTAGATTATTTTGTATCAGAGGTTATATTTCCTTGTTCATCTCTTTCAACAGTTAATTAGTCCATAAGACTCTTATTGCAATGTGTACACCACAGCACTAAACTTCCATGTTGTTCAAATTCCTCTATTGGTTGCCCTAAAATGGGAGAACAAATTGTAATTTAAGGAAGTTTACAGCTAACTCTGTTGACGGCGATGATAATACACAAATCATTTTTTCAATGGAGGCTGACATTTTGAAAGCTTTGCCTCACAAGAAAGAAACACTATAATTTCTACTAATGTACTCTGGTAACTTGCACAGTGCTTTGTACTGCAAAGTGTGGATTACAATGCGCTGAAATACTTACTACAATAGGAAGCCCTGAATTATTGACCTTAAGTGTTTTTCTTTTATTCATCTAACTAATTTAAGTGTAACAGATGTGATATCAAGGACTTGTTAGGTCAAATTTAATCCAAATGTAAAGTAAGCCAATTGTCTAACTAGAAGCATGATTGCTATAAATTCATTACTGTTATTAGTGCTAACTTTGTTGTATGTCAGCATTGATGGTATATAATCTGCCTCCTAAATTAATTCCATTCATATCAATAAAATGAATTTCAGCACAGAATACAACACACTGATGGAACTAAACAGAGTGCTTATACCTACCATATGTGACTAAATTTTTAAGCAGTAGAAACTGAAGATATTTTTGATGCCAGGATTCACCTGGGAAGCAATTGGCTTGAGTATCACTGTCTGTTTTAGACATGGTTCTTTTCTCACTCTACCTTCTTACTCCCCTTCTACCTTTGGCATTGCAAAAGTCTTGCTTTAAGGTGCCAGGATTCTCTGAGTGACGGTGCATTTATCAAGCTGGTTATCTGAAAATATTTTTATCTCTTAAAAAGAAAAGACTCCTGATACTAGAGGTGTTTGCACGTCCTTGACAATGATTTTGAGTTGATAAACATTTGCTGGTAAATTGTAAATTCTGAGGCACGTGTGCACTAATGCTTGGAACATATCATTGAGAAAAGGAGATGATGATGGTTTTTGGGATCACTAATCGCTAAAAGTTCATTTGATTTGCAGGGTGATATACCTTTAATCATAGCATGAAATCATACTGATTTTTATCAAGATACACATTTTCAATTTTTACTTTATGACTAATCCAAAACCCATAATGAGTTGAATCACCTTCCCTACATGACTATCATGGCCTTATAGACCCTGCCTTTGGTTGGGGTCTGGCGGTCTCATGTCTAAAGCATCATTTTGTTCAGCTGAGAGTGATGATACTCCAATTACTACTTTCCTCCAGGACATTCTAGTATATCTAATTCTCTGTTCATAACTATTAGCATTGCCTGTACTTACTTAACACACATCCATTGTCACCTCCCAATATGTTGTTACTATATTCATCTGTCTCTTTGCCCCCTTTCAAACCAGATTCTAGGTTATCATGGAGGCATCCTCGAAGACAATTCTGGAGCTATTCCCACTACCGTAGAGACAATCCTGGAGTTAGCTTTGTTATATCTCCGGAGTTAGCTTTGTTATATCTCCGGAGTTAGCTTTGTTATCTCTCCAGAGTTAACACAAAGCCCGCTCTAGTCTTGTGGCTTCCTAGAGTCATCTCAAAGAGGACATTCCAGTGAGCTGCTTGTTGGTTCAATTACAATCTGACTTGTTTAATAGGGCAGAGATACCCTTTGCTTTGCAACTTGGTTTATAATATATGTAATTTAACCCTACAGGCTGGGTCCCTGTCTCTGCACAGTGACCTGCTTCAATATCTTCAGCTTGTTTTGTGCATACCTGCACTAGAGGATAACTATCTTTGTATGGAACTGAGAGCCAACTTCGACAAAAACACTGATTATTAACTCTTTATGGGGTGCACGAGGAATGGATTAGTGTGGGTAATTGGCAGATTGAACAGTTTGAACTGTCTGCAGTTACCAAGTTAATACTACTTTGGATTTATTTCTAAATACCATCTTTATGCTGTCATATTGCTGCAGCAATCCCAGAATCTTGGGATTTTTCGGCTGTGCTCACGGGATTTTTAGGATTGTTAAATTACCAAGGCTCCATCATATGGTATTCCCAAACTACAACTATCAGTAATAATTGTTGCAGCATTACCTGATAAATTTTTATTTTGCACAAATTCTGTTGATTCTGCACATCCTATTAATGGATACAACAAACACTTAAGCTAAACAATTCAGGACTTCTAATGTGTCTATCATATTTTGGGCATCAAAGTGCTGATCAGCTCAAACTAATGTATGAAAACCCACAAATCTGACAATTGCTCCAGAAAAATTGTCATATGATTCAAGTATTTTCTAAACTGAAATGCGGCCAATGAGAACCAATTGAGCAACAAAAAGTAATTAACTAACTAACTAACTAACAAATAAAATGCTTCAAATTATTTTCAGATTAGATTTGAGCCACTGACAATATAATTTAAGGCCCTGAAAGTCCCAGAGGCTCTGCTTATTTCCTGGAGGAGGTATTTGTGCATTTCCCTGAGATTTTTAGATTCATTGAGAATGGATCAAACCTAATGAATGATGTTCCTTGCATTCTGCCCTCTTCCCTGCCATCCCCAACATAGTTAATCTCCTCAACACCAGGAAAATCTTAATTCAATTCTGATAAAATTGAACATACTATTTCAAATAAACAGCAATTAGGGTTACTAATGCATTTCTCATATTCCCATATTTTTCCCATATTCCATGATGGATTTATTCAGTCTGTCGAGTGCATGCTAACTCTTCTGAGCAATCCCATCTGTCCTATTCTCCCACTTATTACCCTGTAAATCATTCTCTGTCACATGTTTTTTTGTTTCATTTTATATGCTAATATCAAATAACATGAAGCAATACATTTTGGAATACAGATGGAATAGCTATGTGATGGGATACAAAAGGTGAGCAAGAATCAATAAAATGGAAAATGGAGGGCTTGGTTTTGTGTCTCAAAACAGCCAGTACAAAATTATATAATATTGAACATGTGCAACACATGAATTAGGCTGCAGCTGGTATTTCATTCACAGTTTTAAACAATTAATTGGAAAATTTCAGTGCAGACTCCCTCATATATTGTCAGAACTAAAGGGTTATAAGTTGTAAAAAAAAGGCTTGTTACACTTAAGCTGCGTTTGCAGGATGACTGGATAAAAGCTTTCTGGATTGTGAAGGGTTAACAATGAGTAAAAGGTAAGAGGTTGCTTTTACTGCCTGACGAAATGTTAAGGCAGCAAATTTAAGATGGCAATCATAAAAATAATTAATGGACATCTTCGAAAAAAAATTTGCATTGTGAATGATTGGAACATAGAGCTTTCAACAAGAAAGTGCCTTTGAAG
>JAUZTB010000107.1:29634495-29644905 GCA_034780895.1 Rhynchobatus australiae | reverse complement strand
GACTTCTTTAACTGGGATGAAATCGCACTTCAGCCCAGTCCTGACAGCGCAGAGCTGATCAACACTGTTCAGACGTCTAACGGAGACGGCGGACTTTAGGGCCCAGGGAGAGCCGGCGAGGAGAGGGTTGGCCGGCGCATGCGCCGTTGGCCGCTGCTGTGAGCTGGAGCAGAGTTGCAGGAATTCAGCAGGACCCTGAGAAGAAAGTCTGAAACAGAGTGTGTGGCGGATCAAAGCAGCCGCACCGTCGCCCGCACCGGGAGAAAGTGCAGAGACTCCAAAAATTGGGAAATTTGGGCTTCAAACACTGGGAACACACCCTTCTCTTTTATTTGTTTTCCTCCTGTTGGGAAATCCTGGATCGTGGAGGCTGCAGTCGGAGCCAGGAGCAAATGTTTACAGTGCCTTTGAAAATGTGAAGCTATAGTTTCTCCGGCAGGAACTCTGGATCGTGCCTTTTGTAGGAGGTGATATACCGGATTACGAGGGGCTGGCTGGCGGTCAAAACCAAAAGAACAAGCCCAAGTGTATTTGAAGGGGGAGTGAATCTATGAACCGTTTATCACCTGTTGGCGTTCACTGTATTGAGACTGGCTGCAAGCACCATGTCTAAAGTGGTGCAGAAGAAAAACCATTGGACAACTAAAGTGCATGAGAGCGCGGTGGGCAAGAGCCAAGTGGAGGAGCTGAATGTTCTGATCTCAGGTGGAGCTGAGAATGGGGAGTTTTCTTATCTGAGGGAAGGGAATCATCAGATCGTCTGCGGCAGCGGGGAGCTAAGGGAAGGCGAACTCTTACTGGAAGTTGATGGAGTGCATGTGTCTGGGCTCCCTCTATATGATGTGCGCAGTGTGGTCAAGAACAGTAAAGATCCGATCCGCTTGAAGACCGTCAAACAAGGTATGAAGTCAGCCGAGCCTGGTCTTGTTGGAGGTCCCCAGTGCAGGAGACACAGTGCCGGTGGCTCCAGGGGTTAAAATTATCTTTGCACACGTTTGCAGAGTTATCACTTAAACGCTTAAATTTTATGGTAGGTTTTTGATTTTATCCCCCCTCCCCGTCTGTGTACTTATTCAAAGTGCAAAACATTCCACCAGTCTGGTGCTTAGTGACGAGGCAAGCTCATCCTCGGAGCTCCTATTTTTGGCGAGCCAGCGACGCAACGTTAATGGTGTTTGTGTAGAGAGATAGCATTCATTGGTCTACTGGGGAAATGTGCAGTGTTACAAGTTTATACAGCACTTGGAAGATGCCCAGGTTTATTCAAGTGGGCTAACGCTGGTAAACAGTGAAGTAGTACTGTAAGCCATTTCCAACTGTTATCCTGACACTGCTGTGAATGGCAACCTCGCACCTGCTTGTATACTATAGTTGGCAGAATTGATGAAATTACCTCCCAGGTTGATAGAGGAGCAGATTGTCGGCATATTTGTTATAAATACTGCAACATAGAACAGTGGCTCTTGACCTCATTATCTGGTCATCTTTGCGTCCTTTCAATAAAGCTGGCTTCAAACAACAGGCGCCTGAGAACTGTCACTTTAGTTTTACTCGCTGCTCTTGCCCAAGTCATAGCCTTGTGCCTCCTGTTATAACAAATCATCTTTCTATTGTCCTTAGTTCAATGGAGTTGAAAACTTTTGCTTTTTCTTTTTGTTTATGTATTTCCCTATTCGAGAAGAAAATGAATTCTAACAAAGGAAACATCCTTTTTGGCCTTTTTTTTATTGGTGTCAGAGTGGTCTTCATTTTGAAATGCAGCATTTGCTGTTGCCTGAAGCTGGTTAATCAGATTTTGATTTTTTTGTGCGTGTGACTGACAACATAATTCATTCTGCCTTGTGGGAATGGATTACAAACTAAAATTTGCAGTTTCAGTGTTGTGTATATATCATAATACATGAAACAATGTGTGCTCTTACCTGAATTGGAATGTTTCTCCTTTCGTAAATAAATGCCATCATCTGAATTCAGTGCAAGGAATGGTTGGGCTCAAGCTTGGCAAGAGCAGACATTTAGGAGCCACTCCCTGCCCACCCACTTGGCTCCAGGAGTAACATGACCTTGGGTCCAGGGGACAAGGGACAAGGGTGTGGGTGGGGAAAAAGAGAAATACAGAACTCATTATGTTCAGAAAATCATTAACAGTTGTGTTTCAAGGCTGTTTCTGACAACTGACCATAAAGTCAAAGAATTTGTGCTTTCTGTGTATTGTTTAAATGAGCCTGTACCCTTCACTGTGTGTAATATAAGCAATTTCTGTTGTTTGGTATGTTGAATGGTTTAAGTAAAATCAGTTATTTTCCCCATTTTTAAAAAAAATGATTTTCCTTCAGTGGTGGGTGTTATAGTGATCACTGAGTTCTCTGTGTATCTGATTATGCCTGTTGTTGTTCGATATGATCCTGAATTTAAAAAAAAGTGCCTTAGCCGATAATGGAGTTATCAGTTCCTATTACCTCTGTTACCCCCTCCAAAAAAATCAAGCCAGTATAGTTATGTTTACATGAGATCCATTTACAGGCATGGTGAATATAATTTATCATATTGACATGTATAACTGGAACTGTATTGAAACATGTTATTTTAGGGAATACTTGAACTATAGGTTACACTGGGACTAGCTGGAGTTTAAGTAGAAGTAATGTAATCATTATGGAGTATTCTCACATTATGTCATCTGAATAAACAAGGCCAGGTTGTTAAAGATTCAGAGGAGATTACTGAGAACAGATTTCATATCAACATTTGAATTCTCTTTGCCAATGGTTCAATAGTTGCACACTTTTACAGGGTCAGTCCGTGCTGGCAATTGGACAAGTAAAGAATTTTAATCATGATGAGAGGTGCTGATCGTATACATCATGAGCATTCTGGTTCCACAGAAAGTGTATCTTTAATGATGGCTGTTAGACGGCAGACATTTCATAACCTTCAAAGAGAAAGCAGTGATTGGTGTGTTCCTCTTATTTCAGTGACAGTGTCCTACCTGGGCATGTTTGTTTCATACATGTTTCATGCCACTTTTTATGGCTGTGTCTGCGGAATTGCAAGAAAATAGGAATACCACCTAGCTCTTCAAGCCTGCCCCGCCATTTAATATGATCATGATTGATCTATCCCAGGCCTTGACTCTTCTGTGACTGCTCCCATAGCTCTCAATCCCACCATCTTTCAAAAATGTATCTATCTTCACTTGAAATACTTCTAATGAGCTAGCCTCCACAAAGTCTCTGGGATAGAGAATCCCAGTCAGAAGAAATTTCTGTGTATTTCTACAAATTCATCATGGCTTCAAGTGTTTGTGTGAGTTGGGCCTCAGATGCCTCCCTGCAGAATGGAGATTATCCCAAGGTGATGTAATGCCCATTATTGACAATGGAGATCATACTATATTAAATGGCTGAGAATGTCATTGTATTCAAAATCCTTTTACCATAACTTGTGATTTGTTAGTTTATGATCATTAAGGTGGCCACCTTAATAACTTGTGAAAACCCTGATTTTGTTTTATTCTGTGTAATTGCACACCTCTTTCTTTAACTTTAAGAGGTTGAGGAGTTTCATTTTGCGTGGTAATGATCACACACATCACTTGTTTAAATTACTGAGTAGTTCAATTGCCAGTATTATTTATATGCTGAGGCTGTAGATTTTCTCAGTTACCTTAGATCACATCTGTGGTTCAGGAACAGCTATCCAAATAAGAAAATAATTTCACATTGTTCTGGTCCATTTTACTTAAAATGTACCACGAATGCATTGTGTGACTGAGTGATGCAAGGAGACTGAGCGGTGCAAGTAGATCAGTTAGCCCTTGAGCTGCTATTCAGTTGGATTATGGCTGCTTCTGTAGCACCTTGCCGTTTACTATTTAATGTTCCGTACTCTTTGTTTTTGCCCAACAGATAGCTATCAATGCTCAGTCCCAGCAATTACATTTTACTGAAGTGAATTCACAATTGCCACTTCCCTATGTGTTTTAAAAAGTTCGATCGCATTTCATTCTTTGATGGCTGAACCCTGATCTTCAGATTATGCCTCAGTGTTTCAGATTATTCCCCTGCAGCCCTGTGAACCACATGTTTCACTCCATTAATCCCAGTGAATTCTATTATGATTTCAAAACTTAAGTCATAGTGTCATAGAGTTGTACAACATAGAAACGGGCTCTTTAACCCATGGGTTCATGCCAGCCTCTTTGCCCATCTGCACTAATTTGCCTGCATTAAGACTATATCTGTCTATGCCTTGCCAATTCAAGTGCCCATCTAAGTACCTCTTAAACACAATCATTGTATTTGATCCCACCACCTCCTCTGACAGTACATTCCAGATATCGATGAAACTCTCTGTATGTGTAAAAAGAAACCCTCAGATCCCCTTTAAAACTCTTTCCTTTCACTTTAAACAAATGCCTTCTTGTTTTTGATCATGGGAACAGATTTTCACTATCTATGTCTCTCATAATCTTACATACTTCTATCAGGCCACCCCCTCAGCCTCCTTCACTCCAGGGAAAATAAGCCCAGCCTATCCAATCTCCCCCTAGAATTGAAGGTCTCTTAGTTCATCAAAATTCCCTGGTGCTCTTAAGTTGGATTACTCTTCAAATTCTTAACTTTATGAAAGAGGTGAACATTTATGTTGCACCTTTTGCATCACAAGATACTTCATAGTCAGTGAAGTACTGTAGTTATATGTCAGCCAGTTTTGTACAGTAAGATCACATGTGGAACAATGGATACTGATCTGTTTTGGTGATGTTAAGTGAAGGATAAATATTGACCAGGATACTGGCAGTGCCTTCCTTGCTGCCTATTGAGAGAGACATGTAACATTCATCTGAGAGAATGGGCAACCTCTCTTTGAACATCAAAAAACTGCAGATGCTGGAAATCTGAAATAAAAACAGAATGCTGGAAATGCTTAATAGGTTAGGCAGCATCTATGGAAAGAGAAATAGGGTTAATGTTTCAGGTTGAAGGAGGGTGATGAGATTTGTAGGAAGGGGGAGGAGCTGAGTGGATCATACAAGAAACCAAAGTTGGAAGAATGCAGACCGCCTAGAGGATTGTAGCCCTGGGGAAAATTAGAGAAATCAGGAGGGATATAATAATAATGAACTTTAAGTAAAAATAGGAGAATTTTAGGTCTTTAAGGGCATCGTTTTTGTAGAGAATGTTGGAAATAATTGGAGTCACGATATGCCATGTTTGCGATGTTTCACTTTTTATCCTTTCCACCAGTATAGTTGTAGCTACAAGGTTATCCAGAGGTCATTTAAAATAGTGACATAATCATGTTCACTTATCTGGGATTACTTGACTGGCTGAGGGGGACTGTTTACGATTCCACATTTGTGTCTGATCTCAGAATTGTAGTTTGAGTAGTTCTTTGCTAAGTCGCTAAAGTGTTTTGCCCCGATTTTATTCCTTGAACATCTTGCAGCGCTATACTCTTTGAATTGAAATTTCAAATTTTTAGCTTGCAGCTAATTGTAGCCTTCTGAATTTCCAGAATCATGTCAGTGGTTATTTTTGCATTGGACTTAGGAGAACAAAACTTGGGGTGAAAAACTTTGGTAGTTTTAAAATATTCCATGTAACAGAACTAGATAAGGTGGAATACACAGAACTCATTGTCCAACATTAATTTTGGCTTATATTATTGAGTCTTTGAGAGAATTATTTTGTTCTTTCTGCTCTTTTTTTTCTGTTCGTGCTTCTATAACTGACAATAATTGTTCTTATTTATTGTTGAACTTAATCCTATTATTTGGTTGTGTTTGAGATAAAATTATTAGTAAAGGCACAATGTGGGTAATTTAAATTCACCAGAATTTTAAATGGTGTAATCTGGAGCCACACTGTTTCAGCTGGTGCCTTTAGTACAGCCAGTGTGAGGCTAAGGGAGGTTTTTGCATATCGATGCTTCTTCTAAAGCTTGACTTAACAACAGACTGCAGCTGTGAGGCCAGGCTGGAAGCCATTCTGGTGGGCTACCAAGAATTAGCCTGGCACTTGCTATAGTTGTCCCCTCTTTCTCTGACAAAGTGCATTACCAGGTCTGCTTGGTACCTCCCTTCACAATGGCGTGAGAGAGAGCTCCCAGTAAGAAGCTGAAGCTGTTTTATGTTCAAGAACATCCCTTTGATGGATTTCTTCTGTTTATCATCCTGCCTAATTTAGAATATAGCACATCAGTCATATCAAGCTTTTTAAAGTGAAAATTTGATTATCTCAATTGAAGAGAGAGGTTTTAATCAGAGCAGTGCAGCCTTTTTAATGGACATACAGATGGGTGCGTATGTTACTATTTGCGGCTTTGTCTTTCTCTTGAGAGAGAATGCTTTGCAAAAGCTGAAAACATTGTTTCCTGCAGATTGATGTTTATTTTCCTGACTGCTACAGATCATTAATATACCTGATTCTCTGTTCCTTGATTCTCTGAAATGTGTGCCATATGATTTTCTTTTCCACCTTTTGTCAATTAAAATCTATTCAGTCTGTGTGAGTTGAGCTAAGTTTACAGGAGTTGGAGCAATCAACTGCAATCTCTTATCTCCAGTAACATCTTTGACCACTGGCTGTACAGAACCCAACTTATTCTAGATCACCAACACCCAGCCTTCACCCCTCCCTCCTCCTCACCCTAAACCTACCCTGTCACTTCCTGTACTTAATGGGTATGATAGAAGCAAAGGTAAACTTCCTAGTGATGAATAAGGTTAAAGAATTACAGAGGCAGCTAGACAAGGAGTGTAAGCCGTGACCTGCCTCACTGTGCTTTGCTTATTGCACACCGAGCAGAATGCATAGTAGGTTTATCCCACAAGACCCAGGGACAGCTGTCAATGACTCGTTGTCAGAAATATCAAGGTTATATTTGTGTCATCTTGTCTAACACAGTGCGAAGAAAAGTTTTTGAAAGAGAAGTTTCAGCTATTCCAATGCTATTAAATAAAAGTACACAAAGTTTTGGATCTTGGTATTTCTTGGTGCATGACTTCCTCTGTACCATAATCTTGTTTTTCAAGCTACCAGAAGATTTGGACAGAATGAAAGGAAACAATCCAAAATAAATACCTGATGCAGATAGCTGGAAAATTATAAATATTAAAATGATTTGCACACAAAAATAATCATGGTTGTAACTTCAAATAAACCACAAAGTAAGACCAAACCTGGATCACTGCACTCTTCCCTGGAGAATGTACTAAATTGGACTGATATCCTTCATGTTGGTGAGGTTTTTTGTTCTTAAAAGAGTCATGGTTCGACTTGATGCATTATAAGTGTTCCTAAAAGTATATACATGTCTTGTGAAATGATACAGAACAAAAACTAACAGGAGGTGGTGGGAAAGCTTGGAGAACAGAAACATGGTTTAAAATATATCCAAAAGAAAGAATTAAATAACTTGCCTAACAACCTTGACTTAATCGCATCTAAAAATTCCTATCAACCTGTCTGTGAATGTTGCCTCACAAGTATACTCTTGTAATCACTGCTTTTACCTTGGAGGAAGAACACAAAAGACACCGGCGTGTATATGTTCTCAATTTTGGCCCTCCTGAGGTGAAGAGCATTGTCTGTTAACTGTATTGACTAGTTAACAAACATAGTCTTAACTGTAAGTCTCACTCTCCAACTCGTTCATTGAGGAGCTTGCCAGGTCAACACATTAGTGAGTTTAACACTGTGCCCCTGAAGGTGGCATACCAATAGTGCACTGATATTTTCCATTTGAGTGAAGTAATATGGTTTCTTTTCTATGGAATTGCATCCCAAGGCCATAGTACAGAGAGTTTCCAATGATGACTGATTGGAAGATCAGTTCTTTGTGGTATTTACTGAATTATTTAAACATGCCTCAGCCTGTATTGTTCTTTGATATGTGCAGAAAAGAAATGCTGAGTCTCTGATCTTGATTCACTTTTGTTATGGAATGGAAGCCACTCTTTCCTTTTGGGAAAGCACAGTGAATGAAATCTGCTCGTGAGTCATCCAACGGCACTTTGGTATAACGTCCACGAGCCTGTTCAAAAGCTGCATTTTAATTAACCTCTTGCCCTTGACCCATCTGCTCACGTACTGATCATGAATGCTGTGTTGTCATGGTGGTCCCAAGATTATGAAATCTGCATTTAAAAGTCCTCAAAATTTACAGGTTACAAATACCAGTTGTTTTTTTAATATACAGAAATATTCAGTGGGAAATTACAGGAAGCTTCTTGGGAGTGAACATCATTGTGAACAAAGAGATCCTGTGTTCTTCTTAGTATTTTCCTGCATTATAGGATGTTTTTCCTGTTGTTCTGTTTCAGCTGAATGTTTGAAACTGTATGAACTTTATCACCCTCTTACTGGAGGAATGTGGAATATTATTTCCTTCAAGGTGTACTTTTGTATTTTGTAAAAACATTGAAGTCAATACCAGGGGTTTGGATATTGAAATAAATAATGTCCTCAGCATTAATTATGGGATTGTTAGAACTATTATGGTTAAACCATCCTAGGGTCATGAAAGGCTTTAGAATGAGTGGTTTTATTATTGGCCAGCATTCGCTGAATTTGGACATATTGGTATTAGCTAATGTTTCATTTAAACAGTTGTTAGGAGTAACAAGCCATATTAACATTGCAACAACAAAGTGTTTCGCAAGAAACCATCAGGGGTGATGGTAAAATTCATTGAATCTGCTCCAGAGAGAGGGAGCAAACTATTTAGTGATTCATAACTACCATGCCTAAATAAGATCCAGGTATCTCCTGCAAAGCTGAAGCCAAATAATCCCATAATACCCCAGCATCAAAGTTAATTTTTAAAGGAAAAAAAAAGCACAAGTATTTTCCAATTGAAGCAACATGTCCTGGCTGGAATTTTTTCCAGCTCCTGTTCTTTTAAAGCAAAATACAGTAATCTCTGGACATCTTTCTAAACAGTATCTATTCATGGTATGCATGCAATAAAAAAAAGTGTTTATAGATAAGAAATTGAAGGGTTGTTCTGCAAATCCAGTAGTTTAATAAAAAAAGAAATGCAATTACGTGCCATGTTTCATAACCTTTTACAAAATTAAATGCAGACAATTTGTATGCAGTAAACTCATGTAAACAACAATTAATAAGTGATCAAGTTATTTGTTTTAAGGCATAGTTTGAGGGAGGAAGGCTAATCCAGATACCAGGTAGATGATTCTGCCACAGAGAATTGCATTAACGATATGAAAAAGACTAATAATAATGCCATACTTAATAATTCAATGAAATTATTGTTCAACAGATACAGGTTGGATTTAATTTTTAATAAACCTTTTTAATGCTTGGTCTATATTTTCATTCCTGCATATTTTCTCAATGCCAATATGACACTTCTGTGCTTTTTTTTAGTTACTTCATTTTCTAGCTACCCTCCTTTGTGTGTGCCAGAGATGCATTGAATTTAACTTTAGTGTCCTACAGATGTTGCATCTCTGACCAGTGCTCAAAGGAACCACACTGATATGTGTATGCTCCTGTTCCAGATAAGGGGGTCTTTTGACCAAATAACCCACCACGAGAATGAATTTAACTGCTCTTGATTTCAAAACTGAATTGGTGAAACAAACAATGATTGTGCAAGTGAGGGCTGAGCATGTGTCACAAGAAGCTTGTTTAGGTCAATAGGAACATCTCTGTTTGACCTAAACTTGCCATACTGCTGTTTTTCGTTAAGTGAATTTAATTCATCCTTTTTAGTTGGATTCAGAAAATCCTGGTGGTTCTTCACTATCTCTATATGGAACATTTTCTCATTTGACCATTGAGACTGCAACATGATTGAAAAGTCATAAAGAAAGGATGCACTTTGGTTTAGAATCAGAACGTCCTCAACCATCCTACCGACAACGTGGACTTGAGACATAACCCATGACTGGTTTAGACAGTCAATGGACTGTCCAGAGTGGTTTAAAAGTAGAAGTCTACAGGGGTTAATCTCCACTTGGTACTCATGGAGTTCATTTTAAGATCTGCCAGCATTTGGATGCTACTTGCCCTTGGCATCATCAGTGCAGAATAAGAAAGTGCAAGCACAGGTTTGGTTAGAATGTGAATACAGTGAACCCACAAAAGGCACGTTCATGTGGATGTTTGGAGAGGAATAGATTGGCTCTGGATGGGTGATTTACTCCTGGCTCATGTATAAGGCATGTTTGCTCACCAACTGGCAACCAGTAATGCGAGATCTCAGCTTGACATGAAACAAAGATGAGAAAGAGATTGGAAGAGGACAAGTATGTAATTTTTAAAACAAATGCATCACAATTATCTGCCAGCTGTCCATGTTCTCCATTTCTTATATCCAATCATGTTTTACTAATGAAGAAATCTGAATTCTCTTTAGGAATGGAAAAACATGGAAATA
>JAUZTB010000107.1:29615611-29626887 GCA_034780895.1 Rhynchobatus australiae | reverse complement strand
CCCATGTTACTGTGTCCGAAATTCGTGGGTTCTTGGTCTCACTGACTTCAAGAATGAAGCTGCGGATCCTCACGCTGAGTGTTACATTTCTTAAAGGTGGCTACTTTTCGAAGACTAGCTCCTACTTGTTGCCTGTTTTGGCAGAAGGAAGTAGACTTGTGCCACCTCCATCTTCTGCACACTTTAGTTGGATCTTGCTCCCTTTGACAGGCCAGATGCCCTTTGTATTTCCGCCATTGTAGGGAAGGCCTGTTGTCATTGTGGCATATCCAGGTGTCTGTGTTTGCTCGATCCAGAATTTCTAAGCATTCTGATTTTGTGTAGTACTTTAATATGAATGACGCAATTAATATTAATCTCTTTAAATTAGCAGTGAAAATTAACCAAATAGTTGTTGTGCTGTCTGACCTTATTGTTGTATAATATCTCATGGGTTTCCTCCGGGTGCTCCGGTTTCCTCCCACATTCCAAAGACGTATGGGGAGGTTAATATGGGTTTAAAACTGGGTGGCGCGGACTCATTGGGCCAGAAGGCCTGTTACCACGCTGTAAATAAAATTTTAAAAAAATCTCAGGATGCAGCTGCATATGCATCAGAATGAAATTGTTGCATTATGTTATGGAAGGCTAGTGCAACCTGTTCTGCTTTGTTTTTTGGGACACAATTACGTTGAGTTTGGTTAAAGGAAATTGTCCCAATGGGGACGTCTTTGAAATTGTATTCATAAACATGTGTGACACAAACATCACGAGTGATGCAAAAACATGACTTACAGGTGATGCTCAATTACAGCAAGGAGATTAAGCTTTGCAAGAGTAAGGTTAGAAATAAATGGTACCATATTTCTCCACAAAGTGGTGACAAATCCTTTCAAATCAAGGCCTTGCAGGGTATGATTTCAATGTGCAAAGGACTCTTGAGCCCTTTTATAATCTGTAAAGTGCCATATGTCAAACACTGTCCATCACTGGTTTAAAGATTTTAATTTTAGATTGTGGATTTGAGGGAGGACAAAGCATGTTTAGGAAAACCTTTTGTCAGAAGTTGTTTGATGGCTAGGTGGGATATCTGGAGATGATTATATGTCAGTAATCATTGTTACCTTACACCAAGTTGTTCAGTTTTAAAATCTCAGTCAAAACTTTGCTGGTATTATTTTACAGAAAGTTAAGTATTCCATATGCTTTGATTTAGCTTGCTGCCTATTATGCAGGCATAATGTGAAGAGTGAATGAGGAACTTGATCAGTTTCAGTATAGTTTGAAGGAGTGTAAGCCATGCCTCACTTCACTTTTCATTTCATGATGATGTTTAATACTATAGTCGCTACTTTAGGACTATATAGCTCAAAAAGTGAATGAGAACCTGCACTAGGTTGAAAAAGTAAATGGAAAGCTCAGAGGGGCTTATCATCTAAGTTATAGAGACATACAGCACAGAATTAGACCATTCAGCACACTGTCTTCACCAACCATAAAACACATTCTATTCTTCCCTATGTTCTATATTATTACACTCAGATTCTTTGACTTAGCTAGGCACCAAAGAGAATTTACGGTGGCTAATTATCCAACCTGCACATTTTTTTTTTGGGACGTGAGGTAAAACTGAAGCATGCGGTCACAGGGAGAATAGCAATGGAGATCAGGATTGCAGCAGTTCTACTAGCTTTGCCACTGTGATGCCCAAAATAGGACATTTCTGCCCAGGATTGAATTGGAGACCTTTCTACAGAAACTGTGATGTGGCCTGAAGAAAGTCACCATGACTGCAAAATGCCATGATGGAAAGAATCATGAGCTACGTCTACTAATACGTGTATATGTTTAAGGATAGGTTACTATTTACCTCTGTTTGTAACCTCATTGTAAGGAGATGTAAAGGAGAAAAGCAACCTGAAATACTCAATTTGTTGGGTCTTCAAATCATTTAATGCTCTATAAAGCCATTGCCTACATAGAATTGCTTGCATCATATTGTCTTTGTGAATATATAATGGAGTTAGGAAAGTCAGTCAATGACATCTGTTTGCCAAGGTCATACTTGCGCATTGATGTTGATGTGTGATGATTATTGTGAGGTGATCATTGGGAAGTCTTCCTGAAAAATACATCAGTTGGTTCTCCAAAAAAAGAAAACCCTGGAAATTCTGTCACATGGTACAATGTTTCCTGTAGGTTATGCAATTAAATTTAATCTAAAAGCCAGCTACATTTAAGTTAGTGTGCTGGTGATAGTAGTTCTACGTTGGTTCTCGGCCCTTTCTGCATATAGTGCATGTCTGCACAAAGGTCATTGATGTGCCTTAAATGGTGGTGCTTTGATATTACTACCACCAAATGTGGAGGGCCTCCAATCTCTAGGGCCACTTGCACAGGAACACACTTTCATAGGAGTGAAGATTTCTTCTGCCCTCTTCAAAGGGAAAAATACTTGTCTGGGCTGACACCTTGTCTCTCTGTCGTCCCTTAAAGCAGGTCTTAAGATGTGATTTTTGGCCTGCTCCCCCCCCACCCACTCTGGATGACTTTTGCCTTCCTGCTCCCACCTCCACTGGATCTTGTGGCATTAATAGCAGTCCTCAGCAGTGAATCAGCTGCTTAGAGGAACTGCACCTCGTATTCTGCCTTGGTAGCTTCCAACCTGACAGCAGGAACATCGATTTCTCTAACTTGCAGTAACCACTCCCCATGTCCCTTCTTTTGTTTTCCCTTATCCCATCGGCCTCATCACCCTTCTCGCTCCCCTTCCCTACCCTCTTGATCTACCCATCACCCACACATTCCTCCTTCCAGTTCTCCTCCTCACCTCTTTCCCTTTATTCCATGATCCACTGTCCTCTCTTATCAGATTCCATCTTCTTCAGCCCTTTGTCACTTCCAGCTATCACCTCCCAACTTCTTGCATCATTCCCACTCTCCCCCTCCCCCATCTGCCTATAATCACCCTCTCACCTGGATTCACCACCAGCTCTTGCTCCAGCTACTCCCCCCACCCTTTTATACTGGCTAGGCAAGTGGTAGAATCTGTAGGTAGTTGATGAGAATGCAGGCTGAAGAAAAAATGTGATTAAAATTGAGTTAATCTAAAGAGAGAGTTGATGGACAGCATAGACTCTCTGGGCCAAAGCATCTGTGGGCAGCATGATAGCAAAGCGGTTTGCGTAACCGTGACCTGGGTTCAACTCTGGCCGCTGTGTTTAAGGAGTTTATGCGTTCTCCCCATGACTGCATGGGTTTCCTCCTGGTGCTCTGGTTTCCTCCCACATTCCAAAGACACATGGGTTAGGAAGTCATGGGCATGCTGCGTTGGCACTGGAAGCGTGGCAACACTTGTGGGCTGCCCCCAGAACACTCTACGCAAAGATGCATTTCACTGTGTTTCGATGTACATGTGGCTAATAAAGAAATCTTATCTTAATTGTCAACGTTTTGGGATCTGAGTCTTGATGCAGGGTTTTGACCCAAAACGTTGACAATTCCTTTCCTTCCACATGCTGCTTGACCTGCTGAGTTCTTCCAGCAGGTTGTTGCTCCAGATCCAGCATCTGCAGTCTCTTGTGTCTCTGGGCCAAAGAGCTGTTTCTGTGCTGTATATCTCTATGGCTGTTACTTTGAGGTTGGAAGGAGAGAATGAAGATCACCAAAAGGAAGGTCTGATTTAGGGTATGGCAAGAGAGATTGTATAACAAAAGGAATAGTGATCCGAGACAAAAGGGATGATAATGGAGCAAGTAGTGAAGAGGGTGAGTGAGGGTGTAAATGGCCACAACAGTACCATTATGTGAGAAAATAGTCTTTCTGGCCTTTACATAAGAAAAAATGAACAATTGTTATATCTGAAATTGTTTGAACTTAAATTTGAATTTAAATTCTAAAAGGCTGACGGTACACTGAAGTGAATGTTTTATTTTAGTTGTGGCTTTGAGGATCATACGCAACATGCGTTTAGTCTGTCACTGAAATTTCAATCACACGTGATTGCCACTAATTACCTGTCCTGCTTAGAATTATTATAAGGTGTTGTGGAATTGGGATTGTCTTGTACTGCAGTATTTAGAGCTGCTTGGCCGAACTTGTTAATTGTCGCTACAGTTCTTGAGCAAATCAAGATGGTGGAGCTGCTAGCCAGGAGTGAAAATATTCCTATTTAATGTACATTACATTAGTATCTTGCAATAATTTATATTTCAGCCTGTAACACATTAAAGGTTCCCTTGCAGAATTCCTTCCAAATCTATGAACAACATCAAATCAGGGTTTAGAGTAGATAAAAAGGAAAATCGTGCCAGCAAGACAAAATACTTGCGTAAGACCCTTAGTTAGAATTCACTTTGAATACTATGCCAAGTTTTGGTCTACATATTTTAAGATTTTGAGGCATATACTGCATGTGAATCTCTTCACTTAACAGTAGCAGCATAATCCTTCTATTCCTTCTTATTTCTTCTATCCCTTCTATTCCTTTTATTCCTTTATCCCTCATACTTACCTAACTTCCAATTAAATGTGTCTGTTCTAATCCCTTCAACTATCCCTTGTGGAAAGGGATATTCCATATTCTTAACTCTCTTTAGATTATATTTTTCCTGATATCTTCACTGGCCTTATTCATGACTTTACCTTGTGAGCTTCACACAAGCAAGGAATTTCATTGCATGCTGGTGTATATGAAAGCAAACTAATCCGATTCTAATAATATTTATTCCATTTTTGTGTTCCATGTTTACATTGCTACATTCTTTGGCATTTTAAAGTCTTTCCCAAGTGGTATCTATGCCATATACGTCTTTGTTCTATTGTTACCAAGTTGTTCATTCTTTCTTTGTTAAATAAATCCTGAAATGGAAAGTCATCATCCTTAATCTTGCTGCATCTCCTACAATGCCTCAATCTTAAAATATGTAGACCATAACTTGGCATAATATTCAAAGTGAATTCCAACCAAGGATCTTACGCAAGTAATTTGTCTTGCTTTGACTAGGTTGTTGACTTGGGATGTGCAGTTGGAGTCGCACAGGCAGGTAACTCCAACCTGTTTGTAAGGTGGCGCACACAGCAGCCACTTTGCAAAAGTGGCGGAGGGAATGGATGTTTAGGGTGGTAGAAAGAACAGTCAAGCATGCAGCTTTGTTTCAGATGGTGTCAGCTCCAAGTGTTGCCAGAGCTGCGCTTATCCATGTAAGTGGAGAGAATTCCATTGCACCACTAATATATATCTAATGGATAGTGGTATATCTTTGTGGTGTCAGGAGGTGACTCATTTTTTGCAGAATACCCACCTTCTGACGTGTCCTTGTGGCCTTGGTAGTTCTGTAGCTGGGACAGATGTACTTCTGGTGAGACCGGCCACTGCCTCCTCCAGGATGTTGCTGGTGACTCAACAATGGTCATGCCATTAAATGTCAAAGGCCTTCTGTGTGCTGTTGTCTGTTGCATGCAATGCCAAGGTCATAAAAAACAGGAGCAGGAGAGGGCCACTTGGCCCTTCAAGGATTTTGATGAATCTGATCATGGTTTCACCTCCATTTTCCAACCAGATTCCCATAATCTTGGTTTCCCCTTTTGTCCAAACATCTGCTTATCTCAACCAGGAATATACTGAGTCAACAGCCACAGCCTCTGTAGTTGCAAATTCCAAAGAATCAATTACTTCCAAGGTGCAAAATATCCAGTTTTCCCTCCTATTTATGTCATCTGATGCTAGACAGACATTCCCATCTTTGCATTACTTCGAGATATGACGTCTCCCTTGTGTTTGTTTGACCAGAGCTTGACCCAGTGCTCTGAATGTGGACTGAGTGAGCGATGCCTTAAAATCAGTGTAAGATCAATGCAGTTTGCTGAATATTCATGGTCTGTCTGGCCTTTTGTTCCTTTCCTTCCACTCCCACATTGCCTGGACTCTTTCTTCCTCTCTTCATTTGTGTAGTTGTAGATCCTTGATCTTCTGAATCAAAAACATTGCTCTGAAGAAATTTGGATATCTTCATCTTCAGCCAGAAGGTATTTTGTGTTGCTGGCACTATTTTTCTTTTTATCTAATCTAAACCCTGATTTGACATTGTTCATAGATTTGGAAAGAATTCTGCAAGGGAACCTTTAATGTGTTACAGGGTAAAATATAAATGCTTGCAAGATATTAATGTAGTGTACTTTATATAGGAATATTTTCACTCCTGGCTAGCAACTCCACCATTTTGATTTGCTCAAGAACTGTAGCGAAAATTAAAAGAAAAGTCAATTTCTTTTACTTTGTGATGAGGAACTTTCTATGAAGATCCAGTGACATTATCATATGGCAGGTCTCTGAACTCCTCCACTGATGATGGGGCAAATGAATAGCAATTAAGTGATGCTTTTCAAGATGTTCCAAAGTACGTAATGGACAATGAAACACTTCTAAATTGTCATTATGTTTATGATGCAGGAAAATGGAAAATCCAAATTGTGTGGAGTTAAATTTCACAAACAGCATAGGGATAAATGACCAGTCTTTTTTCTTTGCTTAGTTGAGAGATAAGTAACAATCAATACAGTGGGGAGAGCTCCTCTGCTCTTTAAATTGTGCAGTTGGATGTAACATGTGAATCTGAAAGGACATATTGGGATTTTTCATAAACTGGCACATCAAAACAATGCAACACTCAAATTGTATCAGGAGATATTATAGAGTGTAAGTCAATGGAGCAATGCTTGATCCTGAGATCTGCTGTCTGATGTAAGAGTGTTACCAATTACCTGACTTCCTATTCTCTCAGGGAATTTCACTGGGGTGTTTTGCCAATAACTGTCACAACCTGTTACCTGCTTGACCAAGTTTAACTGTTGTGATATCCTTCATGAGGAAACTCTCTCTGTTATGCTATGGGTAAGATTTTCTTGGTCTGATTCGCTGAATCACTAGTGCTAAGAAGCGGAATGTTTTGAAGAAGCACATCCAGTGACAAACAGGATCGACCTTTGCAAAAGAACAGCAAAGGAAATGGTGATTACATAACTGGGGAAAGCTCAGTGCTTGAGACAAAGGAAAGGTGACCAGTGTATGCTTTTGACATGTCTTGAGTCACATTTCTAAATTGTGCTCAGACTTTTTATTTTATCCTTAATTTTCACGTAGATACAGAAGGAGGCATCCATTCCAGGAGATGGAATCAAAGAAACATATTGACTCCTCTTATTGACATGTACTGATTGATGAAGTGTGTCTTAGTAATTTTGCAACATCAAGTTCTGCTCATGTTATCATGGAATCAATATTGTTCCAGAAGTTCAAAAGGAATGACCTACTCCTATGGCTATGCTTCCGAAACTGGAATTTTGCCTTGATCAATTTTCTTTACACCGATATATTAACTCCTGTAAATTTTACAGTTCACATTGTGACACTTGGAATAAGTCATTTTAGTTTAATTGATCGAAAGAGGCAGTTCAATCAGAAGTCTTCTTTAGATGTTGATTTTATTGACTCTTTGGGGCTTGTGTTTCCTCTCTTCAGCAATTTTGGTTAAAATAATACTTAGTAAAATACTATAAGGAAGAACAACATTCCTCTCCATTCACTAACAGGTGAATGGATATCACTGCAGCAATAAGAAGGAAAAATTGTTTTTTTTCTAACACTAAAGGTGTTTAAGTTAAACATTAATTATGACCTCGCTGTACATATTACATTAAAGAGTCAAGCTGTAGAGTGAATGTTTTATTTGAGGTTGGTTGAAAAGAAGGATTTCAATGTATACGATCAGGGAGAATGTGAATTGTGCAAGGTTGCTTTCAGCCATAAAAAAGGGGAGTTGTGACTTTCAGCTTTATTGCAATGAAGAGGAGGACATGGGAGATGCAGGGCTCAATGGAATTGCTAGAGATTGTGATTGGAGTGTAATAGAGCTGTGGGTAGGAATGGAACAGTTCCTGAGACTACCACGAACTTTGGCCCACAGACTCTTTTTACCACACTCATTGAGAATGTGAAACCAGTCACATTTTGTGTGGCTTTTGGATGAGTGGCATTTTTCTGTTGTGAAGGACTGTTATAAATGAATCAGATTTGAGTCAATGATTAATGATGGTGCAGTTACTTGCTGCAGCATTTACTCCTTTATGTTGTGAAGATCTTTGACTTTCAACCAAAATGTGCCATACTCCTTCAACACAGTCGTTGGGTTCATTCTGTGTCATTGCCTGAGTAGATGCATCCGAAGGTATGGCACAATGGTATACTGGCATGAGAGATAGCCCTGGGAGTCCTTAGCACTGACTCCAGACCCACGATGGCACTGGGCCAAACACCATCCTCCTCAGCTGATGAATCACTGTTCTTTCATTTTGAGCAACACTTGGAAGAAGCAATGGAAGTAACAAGGGCACTCAATACATCCTGGGTATGGGACATGAATATTCATACCCATCTCCACTGACCAAGCTCTGAAGGACACAGTTGAGTCCATGCAGGTACTGAGTGGATGAACTAATTTAAAGGGTGAACCTACTTGACCTTGTCCTCACCGATCAACCTGTGGCAGATGCATTGTATGGCACTACAATTATTCGAAGCACAATAGACTTAAAACAGATCTGGCAGATCAAAAGTTCATTTCTTTGTAGCATTGTGGACCACCTGCAGTAGCTATAGGTACAGTAGCTAAATGTACACTATTGCGCTCTGTAATCTCATGGTTTGGCATATCCTTCACTCTACCATTGTAATTAGCCTTGGATTATCCTTGGTTCAATGAGAGCTGTAGGTGAGCATGCCAAGAACACCAGACGTCTAAAAATTAGGTGCCAACCTGTTGAAGCTGCAACATAGCATGTAGAACAGTTCTACATGTGCACTTAACAGCAAAAATGGCTTGCAATAATCAGAGCTGAGTAATGTTGCAATAAACAGATCAGATCAGATCAAAGTTCTGTAATCCTGCCGCATCTGTTCGTTAAAAAGTGGATAATTTAACAACAGTTACTGGGAGGAGGTGGTTTCAGGAACATCTCCATTCTCACTGTTGGCTGAGCTCAGTATGAGAGTGCTAAAGGCAATTGACAACTGTGTTCAGCCACAAGTACTGAGTAGATGATCCACCTAGGCTGCTTTGTGATATCACCACCAATGCCAAATCCAGACCTCAGTCAATTCAACTATGGGACAAGACATCATCTGAATGTATTAGGAAGAATCTTGACCCCAGAACTAGCTGTGCCTCTAGATAAGCTGTTTCAGTACAGTTATAACACTGTCTCTACCCAACAATGTGGAAAATTGTACAAATATGTCCTGGTCCTAAAAAAGAGCTCAAACCAACTCTGGTAACTATCAGTCTACTGTCAGTCATCAACAAAGTGACAGAAGATGTCATCAAGAGTGCTATCAAGTGGCACTTACTTATCTGCTCACTAATGCCAAGTTTGGGTTTTGAGAGAACCACATAGTTCCAGACTATCATAACTCTGGTCTGATCATGGGCCAAAGAACAGAACTCCAGAGGGGAGTGGAGAGTGACTGTCCTTGACCTCAAGTCAGTAATTGAGTGAGTGCCTATAATCATGGAGCGCCTATAAAACTGAAGTTAATAGGTATCAAGGGGAAACACTCTACTGGTAAGAGTCATTCTTCATCCAAAAGAAAGTGGGTTTTGGTTGTTGGTGTCAATAATCCCAGGCCCAAGATTTCACACCAGGTGTTCCTCATTGCATTATCCTCTGACCATCCATCTTTATCCATGATAAGGTCAGAAGTGGGAATGTTTGCTGCTGATTGCACAATATTCAACTCCATTTGCAGTTTCCCGCAGCAAATGAATCAATCCACTCCTGCATGCAGCAAGACCTCGACAACATTCAGGCATGGGCTGTTAAAGGCAAATAACATTCATGCCACAAAAATGTAGGCAATCATCATTTCCAATAATCGAGTGTATAACCACCCACAGAAATTATTTGAGGTCATTACTGCTGTTGAATTCCCCCACTGTCATCATACTGGGGTGATCATTGGTCAGAAATTCATCTGCGATATTCCTGTAAATATTGTAGCTATGAAAGCCAGTGAGGATTTGGATATTCAGTGGGAAGTGGCTCACTTCCTGATACCCTCAAATTTTTTTCCATCATCTATAGGGTACAACTGGGGTGCATAATAGAATGTTCTCAACTTGTCTGGATGACTGCAACTCCATCAACATGCAACATCTTCAACAACATTCAGGAAAATAGCCCACTTGATTGAAACCTTTCCCTTAATGTCCATTCCATTTACCACCACTGCACAGAGGCTGGAGTATATACCATCTCTAAATGCACTGCAGTTACTCACCCAGGCTATACTGACAGCAACATCTACACCCATGACGTTTACCACCCAAGCAATACAGGGGCAGCAATGGCATGGGAATACCACCACCTGCAGGTTCCCCTCCAAGCCTGACTCCTGACCATCCTGACTCTCATACATTGCCACTCCCTCATCATGGTTGGGTGTCAATCCTGGAACTCCTTCCCAATAGCACTGTGGGAGTACCTTCTCAGAAGGATTCAAGTGGGTCAAGGAAATGGCCCACCACCATCATCTTGAATGAGCAATAAATGCTGGACCTGAGCCTTGGATCCAGAACAATGTAAAATAAACAAAAAAACAGTAATATGGTTCATTACCGAGTTATAAGAGACTGAGAAGGCCCCTGACTTGCCACTTTGAATCCTCACCAAATATCTTAGAGCTTCAGCTGATTTTTTTTTAAGGCGACTTAATGGATTCAGATCGAAAAATCTCTCATTATTTGTGTCACGTGATTATGATGTCACCACACCTGTATTTGACATAAATTCCACAAAGCTGTATGGGTACAAATCTACATAAGCCACTCCTGAAAGTGATCCGCTTAAAATGGACATGTGGGTGTGGAATAGTGAGCAGTTTTGGGATCTTGGAACCATGATTCATATTTTCATTATATTTTCTCAGGACATTGGAGGCTATTCACTTTATCCAGACTGTGGCTGGCCTTGCAACAATCTCATCAATCCCATTCCTCCACTTATTTCCCAACAACCCATTTTCTCTCAGATTCTCTGTAATAGTTTTCCAAGAAGCTTATGACTGTCATTTATAGTTTAGATCTTGCATTCCAAATCAGCAGCAGTAGCTTTTGTCAACATTTCTATGACCTGTGGCATTTTGTATTATTTCTGTCCAGTAGACAGGGTGCCATTGACAATGTGAGAGTTTATTGCCCATCCCTAGTTGCTTACAAAGAGGTAGAGGTGAGTTTCCTGCTGCA
>JAUZTB010000107.1:29516632-29527618 GCA_034780895.1 Rhynchobatus australiae | reverse complement strand
GAGACTGAAAAGGAAGTGTAGTCCCGGAAGCTGAACTGCTAAATGGATCTTTTCTGAGGAAGGAGATGCTGTTGGAATCTTAGCAAAGGATGACATGGTTGAGATTCTGAATAGACTAAAAATTGAGAAAGTGGAACATGCAAATCAAGGCTTTCAATCTGTAAAAATGCTACCTGTATTTAAAGAGGATAAATCCACTGGGATTGATAGGATGTATGCAAGGTAACAAAGGAACTTGAGACCTTGGCATTAACCTTCCAAACACCTGTAGATTCAGGAGTGGGGTCCGAGCGAGAATCGTTAAGATGTTATGCCCTTGCTCAACAAGACAAGTTAAATTTAATAATAACAGACCAATCCCTTCAATACAAGTGGTGGCGCAAGTTCTAGAAAGAATAATCAGGGACAGATTTAGCAGCAAGTGCACATTGACTAGAGAATGCCAGCATGGAATGGAAGGTATTTAAAATCTTAAAGGGTATAGATTAAGAGAAACTGTTCCCATTTGTAGAGGGGTCAATAACCAGGGGATAAAGAATGCAGATGTTTTGCAAAAGAACCAACGGTGACAGTAACCAACAATGTTCATGTAGCACGGGTGTGAGGGGTTTGGGCAGAGGAGGGCACTCGGATTAGACACACATCGGTATCACGGTGGCACTGATGCAATTTTTGTGTTTGCAGGTTTGGGGCTGGTGGGCAAGAGTGGGTGGGATGGGGAGGTGGGTCGAGTTCAGCCTAGCAGTTGTGTGGTAGGGAGGGGAGAGTTTGCACCCACTGCTTGGACTTGATGAAATTGGGGAGGTCAGTGTGGACTGAGAGAGGGGGTTGGAAGATGTTGAGTTTGATGATGGATGAAGTGGCAGAAACGGAAGGCAGGATAGCAATCATAGGAGAGGGGCTTGAGTTTGGGGGTAATGGTGTAAAGCCTGTGGATAAAGATGAATTCTTTTCTTGCAAGCCTCACGGTTCAGAATTTTGGTTTTAAAGCAATGGGTGCTCCCACAACAACAAAGTCAGGTGTCCCCAGGACAATGTTGTCCATACTTCCTTACAGAACTCTAAAAGGAGTGCTGGAAGGGCAGAAATCATATCAGGGTGGTAAAGATGATTCACAACATTAAGTACCCCTGAATGAGTTTCCCCACTAGCATGATTCAACCTGGAAATGGCTGCAAATGTACTTATGGAAAGTCATTTTTCAGTTGACTTTCAGTTGCAGAGTACTGAAAAGAAGCAGTGTAAGTGATCCAAAGTTTAGATCTGTTGACGTAAAATGTGGTTCCTTCTACATTTCTAGTAGTAAAAAGAATGTTCAGTGAATGGACTAAGTATTTATAAGCATTGCATACACTCTACATGCACACAATTCATTAGGATAGAGCACCCTCATGTGGTCATGGTTTTTGTGTATATTTTACTCAATGAGTGATGCAAAAATTAGGATACAGTGGCAAGGCTTTCCTTAAACTCTATTGTGTTCTGAAGTGAAATCTCAATAATCTGATGACTGAATGATTCCCTCAACAATTGCTTTTGAAGCTGTCAAAATACAATGGATTTCTGGGTTTATCATTGGTGTGGTGGATGATGTTTCAGACAGCTTTCATTGTGAATGGTTTTAAAAAGAAACTGGCTGTATAAAGAATGAGATTGAAAAATCTATCATTTCCCCCAATATATTGTGGAAAAAGCAATGGTTGGTGTACTTCAGATTCTTAATTTAGATTTTGGCCTTGGTCATGTCCACCATAAAAAAGGCCTTTTACTCAAAAATCATTGTCAAGTAAGAAATGATATGATGAGAGAGAGGTCATAAATGTGCCAATGCTTACTAAAGCATGCTACCCATGTAGCAAAACTGCCTTTTAAGGATTGAAAGAGCTTTCCCAATAATACAAAATTACATCATTTCAGATTCTGTTCAGCAACTAAGATACCAGAAAGACTGCAGCTACCAATTAAGGTGAGCAGTGTCCTGGTGTTTCACTGTTCATGGACATGTCTTTCCACATTCTCACTTCCTCACTGAAATGTCTTCAAGCTAAAGGTTAACACAGATTTTTATCTTATGTGCTTTGATTTATACTTTATAAATAAATGCAATCTTTGTGATGCAGATAATTCTTAGTTATCACTTGCTCCTTCCTGCTGCTTCCACTCATCTGCGACCCAGACCCAATATCCCACAAACAATTATCCTTTCCCTCCTGNNNTCCTGACTATCACCACAACCCTTCTACTGCAATCACCACAACCAACCAGACCCCACCATCACCGTCTATGTGCCCACCCACTACAACCACCTGCTGCCTCCCACCAACAAGACCTGTTTCCCCCTCCCTCCTCATTACCTGAAGGAAGTTCATGCTGGGTAGCTATTTAAAAATACTTATGTGTGAAGAATGAAAGCCGCTTGTTATAAACACAGAAAATGCTGGAAACACTTGGCAGGTCGGGCAGCATCTGTAGAAAGAGAAACAGAGTTAGCATTTCAAGCAACTCCGTTTCCACAGATGCTGCCTGACCTGTCCATTTCAAGTCCAAAACACAGAACTGGGGAAGGGAGAAAACAAGTTAGTTTTAAGTAACAAAGTACAGCTATGTACACGTTCTGGTCACTATTATAATGAGGATTTCGAGACATTGGAGGGGTTGCAGAGAAAGTTCAGCTGGACATTACCAGAATAGGAGGATATACATATCAAGAAAGGATGAGAAATCTGAGAAATAAATGCTGATGACTCTGGAAGACAACATTAGATTTTGACCATGTGAATACAGAGAAAGCACTTCCATTTTGGCAGGAGAACAAAACAAAGGACATCAATGCAAAATACTTGCCAAGACATCCAGTCACGAATTCCAAAGCAACTTCCTTACCAAAATGCCGAGGGTGTTGAAGTCACTGGGACAAGGAGTGGCTGAGGCAAGTAGTGCAGATGTACTTAAGGGGAGGTTAGACATGCATGTGAGGACACAGAAAATAGAAGGTTGTGTTGATTGATTTGGTTGAAGAAAGGATTGATTTGGGTGAAGAAAGGTTGATTGATTTGGAGGAGAAGCTCAAATGAAGCATAAGTACAGACGTGGACTGGTTGGGCCAAATTTCCATGACATAAATTCAATATAATCTTATGATATTCCACTACTGCACATTCCATCTGTCTGAAATAGTGATCAGTTATCAGTGATCAGAGGAGCCTGACTTCCCTCTTTAGATAAACACATCTGGCATAGAATCGGTAGTTGATTCCTGGCCTGAGAATTAGGAGAATAAAGGTGTTATTTGTCTAATGTTTTTAATTCTTAGTGTTTGAATATTTATGATTTTTAAAAAATTTTTAAATTACTTACAGGGACCTTAATTGCTTTCAAATGTCTCCAAATGATAGAGATTTAAAAATTGTTACCAAGCCTTGACAGCTTTGACGAGAGATGTGCTGCACAAGTCTCCTCACTCTTGCCTCCTGATGGAGACTGCCATTGTCTTCCAGGGTGGGGCCTCAGAGTTTGCCATTGGGGGCCTACTCGCTTCTGAGGCATTGCTACACTTTGCCAGATGCCCACCAGCTGTCAGGCCTCCTGTTGTGGCCCAGGTAACTGCAAATCTGTGGGGACGGTGGGTAGAGAGTTCACAGGACAAGCCAAACCACAACATAAACTTGCTCTCTTAGCTTAACAGCACTCACTGCAGAACTTCCTGTTGGTACAAAAAGAGTTGATAATTATTGGCAAAGTCTAATAGTTCTACTGTTTTTACTGAAGATCAGCTTCACTTAGTCGTGATTGATTGAAACGTTCCACACAAATCAGCACAGAGAGCAGAATATACAGCCAGACTACTGTATTGTAGAACTGATTCCAAGGAAATATTGCCTCAGCGCCTTTCCATAGCATTTTCTTGCACTGACCATTGTAAATATTTTGCTGAATTCTTAATGGCTGGATTCCTTAATTCGTGCATTGCCAATGGTAGAATTAAAATCTGGTGTTTCTCATGTATTCGCATTGCCAAATCCAGCTACAGTTTCACAAGCTAGTACTTCACTTCTGGCCTTTTTGATTGTAAGATGGAAAAGTTATAACTTTTGCATTTTTATCTGTTTTGGCATGCATATGTTTCTGCTGGATACAACAATGCTCAGTGGGAGAGAGATGAGGCCATTATGTTATTTTCTCTAATGCTGGAAAAACCACATTGTTTATGATTATCTTAAGCCTTGCATGTACCTGTTTCCTATATTCTTAGATATAGGCAACTAGGATTTAGGAGATATTCTGTGATGGAGGTCAACTGAGGGGAGTCTGTGAGGTTTAACTATGTATTTGTTTGGCAGCACAATGGAAGCAAAATCTGTCAAGTAAGTTCAACTGGCAGCTGATGCCTTAGTGCAGTGGTAGCCAAACCTGCTGGCTTTCAGAGCCTCAGAGATAATATTCAGAAGTTCAAGAACTGTAAGACATGCACAACTTTTTGTGTACATGGTTTAATTGTAAACACTCAATTTAAAAGAAATTTTTTTTTACTTAATTCTTATCCTCATTTCTGTTCACATGTAAGCTTGTGATTCATATTGTGCTGACGTTTCAAGTTGCTCACCATCACAGTATGCTGGATGACCCAGCCTGCCTGATGTGCAAATGCAGAGGTCAGAGAGCATCTTCCCCTGAATATCCTAGGGCTCCCTCTAGACAAGTGTGTGCTGAAGTCAGAGGGCACCAAGCATTGGTATCCTGACCCATGCAATGCACATACACAGTGGTCAGAGGGCACCTTGCCCTGGATGTCCAGGTCCTCCCAATAGATGTAGCTGAGTTCACAGGGCACCATGTGCTAAAAGCATAGCCCTCTTGATAGCTGTCTGCTGAAATTATGATGTTAGAGCAGTGAAGCTATTAAACTCAGAGATAGGTGATTGAGCTGCAGTTTTGCCAGTCCTGTTGTAGATTCCATTGAGATCAATCAACCAAAGACTTGTTTCCAGCCTGGATCTGAGCAGCTGGTGTAGATAAAGTCACCATGAAGTCCACTGGTGTTAATTGTTCAACATTCTGACGGAGGAGGAGAGTGGCAACCAATATATCTGCAATGTTTGGGGCAGTAGACTGGTAGAAGTAGCAAGTTGGCCTTGGATGAGGAAGAGCAAAAGGATTATGTCTAAAGGCAGTCCAAACAGATCAATGCCCAGCAAGTATCACTAATTTCTGTTGCATTGAATGAAAAACAAAAACTGAGTTACCAAATTAAAAGAATCTACCATTATTGATCTTTTCCTGTATCTTTTGTGGAGTGTTAAGTGTGCGTGAGAGGACCCTGGCATGACGTTGCTAAATCTGACACTTTAGTTCTTATGGAAATGAAACCCACTGTCTCTGGGCCTGTGAGTTGCAGCTGGGAGGAGAGAGTGAGACTTAGTAACATAAACTGAGAGTTGGTTCAGCACCGTCAATTCCCAGAACCAAATGGGCTTCAGCAGTACGGGAAAATGGATTAACACCAATATCCCTTAGGACATCAGGATGGGAAATAAAAACTGGGCTTGGCCAGCGATCACCATATTTCATGAATGAAAATATATATTAGAAAATCTGATATGAAGCCAAGCTGATATGAACTCAGCTTCAGCACTTGTTTCACTCCTCACCATGATTGATGCACAGAATTGAGTCCGCAACAATCTTATTGTGGAGGCAGTGTAGGATTGATACTAAACTATTAAAATTAATGAATGATTAAAAGAATCATGTTGGAATTGGGAAAGTATTTGCCTCTAATCCATTTTTTGCTTTTACATTTTCTTGCTTTTCTTAGGATTAGCATTCTTAGGAATAGGATTGGCATGCACCATACTTAAAAAAAAGAACAAAGCAACCTGCCCTTGGCATGCGATGAGGCTGCTTCCATTCCAATGAAAACTGAAATATTACACACACTAAAAAGTGGGGGATGCTGCCTGAATTGCTGTTCAGCTCCCAGGCAGAGCTGTACAATTAATTTTGCAGTCAGCAATCTAGCACCCAGCAACCAATCATTTCACTGGCAATAAATCTGGATGAAGTTCAGATAAGCAGAGAGAGACAGTGGCATGAACTCTTTGTGAAAGGGGAGACTATGAAAGCAGATAGCTCCTATCTACCATTGATCTATTTTAGAATTTGCTGGTCTAATTAGAGAGACTTTAGGTCCAGCCACCTCAGATGTAATTAGACCTCAGTGACCAAATGTTGTAAGTAGATTTGGTAGGTGGCAGTCTGTTGTTTACACAAAATATATATAGCCAGGAATTTTGGTAGATACTCTGTTTTCTGGGTATGTATTTATGCTTGGTATATATAGCAAGTGTTCTACAAGTGTCAATAGCGATTGATAAGATTAGAACCTGAGTCTCTGCTATGGCTGTGGAATTGCTTTTTTGAGCTCTAAGCTGATTATGTCTCTGTCCCAAGGAGCTTTGGAGAGAGGCAGCTCTAATGGAGAATCCATGATCTTGTAATTTCTTTACATCCACATTTGCAACTTTCCCATTCTTTTTCCCATTGTTTCTTCCCACCACCCCTTCTCCCCACACCCTCATCATGCCGACCACCAAAACTGACACCCATTCAGGTTAACAATGCCTCTGTTGCATCACCATTAAAATTTTTCTACTGTTGGCATTTTGCCTCTGGAAGCAGCTCTACATGTTCATTTGTAATCGACTTGGGACCATTGTGATGTGAATGTGAAACAAGAGATCAATCATCCAGGATTGGTTGTTGCTATGCTGATGATCAGTCTTCATAACAATCAACTTCACGTGGCCCAATTAAACAAACAGGCATTTCACAATTTTCTTTGCTTTGTGGGGCACTGAAGCATTTGAAATGCTGCATGGTAAATAGATTCTCATTTTCCTTCAGACAACATCTTCTGCATGGAGATTTGGCACAGAGTAGCAATACAGTCCCCGCAAAGCAAGCTATTGCCAGACCCCATAAACCCTGTCAGTCAGCTGGGCAAACGATAGAAGGTCATTACGTGGAGCTGGCGCAGGGAGACTTAATAGTGTAAATAAATCGATGAAGGCATTTACTTTACTGCATCAGCAACACTGTGGAATCTGATTAGGTTTCCTTGGTCAATGTTTTCATATTACATTTAAACAGATTTATTTCCTCAACAAAGCAGTTCATCAAGATGCTTTGTTCATTAATATGAAAATTAATCAGAGAAAAATCTGATGCCTACTGAGGAGTTATAGGTGTACACAATTGTAATTGCAAATTAGGGCTGGGCTAGTTCATGGGCTCTGCATATGAGAGTCTGCTGCATGTTCATGACCAATCTATATGATTAGTTTTCATTACATGTACAACACTCCCAAGTGTTGGTTTACAATAAACCTATATTACTTGCTATAGAATTTTCTCAAGATTTTCATGGGATTTTCCTGTACCTTGTCTGAGCAGCCGTTCAGTTCTGAACATAATACAATGAATTGTCATCAGGCACTTAATACTCTCACATTTGTGTCTTTCTTTTAAGCTCTTAATTTGCATTCCTCTTTATCAGGGTCTGCCCTGCAATCAGGACTTTTTAATGCAGAAAATAAGCCAGAGGGATAATACAGAGCTAAGTTTTGAGAGTTTTTTTTTGAAGATGAAGGGGTTTAAAAAGGCAGGCTTATTTTTTGACTGCCACCTTTTACTTACCTCTTTCTCAAAACCCCATACCATGGGAAATGCAGCAAACAATTGTGCAAAGTGGTAATAATCATGTATTCTGCTTCTGTGCTGCTGATGGAGGGATAAATATTAGGTAGGGCATTAGAGAAAATGTCTCTGACAGAGAAAGAGCATGTGATCTTTTATTTCCAATGCAAGTGCCTGGCTTGAAGTAGCATCTCATTGAAAAGTTAGTCCCTCTGAAATTGCAACACTTCTGTGCTGTCATTGGAAGTGTGTGCTCAATTTTGTGGAATGAGACTTGAACCTAGAAGCTAATGACTCTGAGGCGAGGGTACTACCACTGAGCCATGGGTGACATGAGGCAGAAGGTTGCTGAATGTAGAACTAGGTGGTCTTTCCACTGGTGAGGCAAATGCACAGTGAACCTTGTTGCCCCATGGACCCTGTGGCATACTAGGCAATATCAATACAATATGTGCCACACCAAACGAGGGTGGTAACTTTCTGAGTAAATCAGCTGGGTTTCTTTGACAATATGGTAGTTTAATGGCTGTCATTTTTGCTATTAGTTATTTAACAAGTTGAATTCAAATTCCCTGGCTGTTTTGGTGGAGATCAAACATGTGTCTCTGAATCAACAGTTTAGGCCTATGGATGGGAGGACAGCCCACATGCTAGTCTGGCATGTAACTGGATCAGTGTTGTCATAGGCACTGTACTCTGCTTGTAGGGTTAATGTATTCGACCCTCCTGATGTCTGGGTGCCAGCTGTAATGTATTTAAATCCCACCTGCCATCACTGGCAAGAAATTATGGTTTCTTTCATTTGGACTAAAAATGGCAGCCCTCATTGCTGGTTAATGCCGACTTCACCAACACCAGAGGTAGTTCAGGCCAAATTCTTAAAGTTTAGAATGGCGACGTGTGCTCTAGGCTCAGGACTGAGATTCTGGAGTAACTGCACTTGTGTAAATCTCAATGGTATAGTTAGCCTCCTGTTGCTGAATCTCCCCTGCAATGTCAACAGGCTGAGTGATCAACAAGGCAAGCAGCAGTTAATGAACCACGTCCAATGGGAACTGCGGGACCTTTCACAACATTAACAGTGCTATAAATGGAAGTTATTCTTGTTATACAAGTGGGTTGTGAAGATTGCTATGCCCAACCACATCAATGCATCTCATCTCCTAGCAAAGGAGTGTAATGTTGTCTGTTTCTTCACTGAAGCAGCATCTTTATCTCCCTCAGTAGTGTGCACTGTAGCCCTTCAGAGTTCAGCTGCAAAGCTTGAAGTGTGATAGTTTCTTGGCTGTGTATCCACACCCAACAGAAACTGCTGAGACTGCCCGAACTGGTTTTCTTCTGACTCCCACAGCCAGGAGGAAGTGGGAATTAGGAACTTAATTTCAGTCAGCTCAGGTTGGGATTTTGACTCTGAGTGGTGAATTCCATGTAGTTAAACCATTGCACAACCTCGCCTCCCAACCAGGTTAGTGAAGCCTCTTGTACCTACTGGCTTTTGTCAAGTTACTGAATGGGATGTAAAAGCAGAGAGTGAGTCCTTTTACAGGTAAGGGACTGAAAACAATTATGTCTAAGTAAATATGTTAGAGTTTGGAAAATAGAGTATGATCTGAGGTAGAAGGTATAATTGTCCTAGTTGTAGAATTTAACAAATGAGATGATACAAATGAAAGAACTTGAAACTAAATACACCTATATTTGTAAGAAACTGGCTGACTAAATTATCTTGCGGTCAAATGAATATTTTTAGTAAAGTTTATTATAAGGAGGTATTAGCTATGATTTGAGGAGAACATTGCTTCCGTTGTTACATGGGATCTTTAAAAATCCTCTTGAGCTGTCAGGGAGGCATAACCTCATGTGAATGTCTCACCTGAAAGGTAGCACCTTTGAATGTGAGGTACTCTTGATATCAATCAAGTGCCACTCTGGATTTTAGGTCAAGCCATAACGTGAGGTTGAAACCGACAAACATGACCATGAGTGAGAAAAGCACCACAGATTTATGCTATCACAATCACATTAATTCTAAATCTTGTATAAATGTGGTTTAAAAACTACCTTAATTATTGAAAATATTTTTAGTGTTTTCAGCAAGTTAATGGCAGTTCAGGGAAATGTGTTGCTGCTGGGAAGTGCTGACTTGAATGCCTCAGTCATTTGCTTGGGGGCCATCAGTGTTTATAATTTATGCTGGTGATGAGGTAGTTTCATATTGGCACTGTTTTATTTAGGTGAGATTTCCAGAGATCAACTTCTGGAAATTGCACCTTTTAAATTGACCCCCTTTTTCCTGACAACAAGAATTGCAAGGATAAACTCTCAAATTACTATGCAGGCATGAAGCAGACCACTATATAAAAAGACTTGCATTTATATAGTACCTCTCATTTCACTTTCGGAATATTCTAAAGCACATGGAGCAGGCTCGATGGGCCAAATGGCCTACTTCTGCTACCCCATCTTGTGATCTTGTGATCACATTGCAGACAACAAAATAATTTTGAACAAAAACAGTAAATGTTGGAAATACATGGCAGGTCGGGCATTGTCTGTGAAACAGCACATCATCTGCTTTAATAATGTTGAGCAATGGAATAAAAATTGATTGGGACACCGGGGATAAATGTTATACATTTCTTTTGAAGTAGGATCTCAGCTGGTTCTTTGTCACCAACCTGAGAACAGTCAGGATCCAGGTGACATCGAAAAGAAAGTACCTCTGGTGCAGTGCTCCCTCTGCACTGCAATGGAGGACGGATCTAATTTTTTGTGCTGGTTTGGGAATTGAACCCAAAACATTGTGATTCAGAGACCAAACTGTGACCAAACGAGCCACTTAAGACCGCTGCAGCAGCATACCAACTTTCATTTTGGTTGAGAACATGTTGAAAATCTAGTCCAAGGACTTTTTTTTTAATATTGGGGGTTACCATCCTGCTGCTGAGGGAGGGATGCATTGTAAAGTGGTTGAGCACATGGCCATAGTACCTGAATTTGACCTGAAACGGTAACATGTAGAAGTGAATTTAAATTGAGAAGCTGAATATCAACTGGCCATATTGCCAGAGAATACCAATCTGGTTGTGGAGGCGAGCAGAGAGAAAGGCTTAATCTATTTCTTTTTTCTTTTTCTTTTACAATATTTTCATTGAATCCAAGAAAAAAAATACAGAGTACATGCATCAAGAGAGTAAAAGTACTACTGAATACATTGTGTTAAATCATACTTAGGATTACAATACACTAAATCAATAATCACATATAGTAGTTAGTTAATAAAGGAAGAAA
>JAUZTB010000107.1:29128290-29138879 GCA_034780895.1 Rhynchobatus australiae | reverse complement strand
CTTTATGTTTGACCCATCCCCCGGTGGATCTGCTTTTCCCTCCTCCCCTGCACCTGTCTATCATGGCCTCTTACCTGCATCCATCTATCACCACCCTGTGCCCACCTCCCCTCCCCTCTTTTGTCCACTTATCACTGCTCTGCTTTTCCCTCCAAAATATTGGGCTTCCCCTTTTCCTATCTTCAGTCCAGGAGAAGGGTCCTGACTTGAAATGTTGACCACCTACTTTTCTCCACGGGTGTTGCCTGGTCTGCTGAGTTCCTCCAGCATCATGGTGTTCTTCACGTAAAAAAAATATTGCTGTATCACTTCACTTCACAGAACAGTTTACTCAAAATCTCAGTCAACACCTGTTCATAAGGACTGTCAACTGGAGGTAAATTTGACATGGGCAACCTCCATTCAGAGAGGATCATATTCTTAGCTCAAGAAAATAACTTGCATCACATCTATCACATAATATTTATTTTACCGTGTTATTATTGTGGCTTACAATTGAAATTTAAACTCATCTACTTAAAAGTATGCATTACTCATTGTTTAACGTGGTTTAGAAAATATAATTTTAGCACTGTTGACAGAAAAGTAAGTCTGTGTAATTCCCATTTAATTTTTCCATTTGCAACGATATTGATGTGGTTTTTGATTATGACACTGAAATTACCTGAACATAGATTTTTCCAGGTGATATACGTGGTATGATCTTAGCATTGTCAAATACAGTGATCTAGTGGCCTGGTGAAAAGTAAATAACTTTCAGTGAATAGGAGCTGAAGTATCTCTGGCAACATTTGTTGCCATTTTAGGCTGGAAACGCAGGGTCCTTCCTGTTGGCCCAGAACTTGCTGATCCATGCCTGCTGTTCCAAACAGAACTGGTAGCATTTCCTCATAGACCGCTGTACATGCTTAGTCAAATGTAGGAATTACAAAGTTAATGGCAGTTTCAGAACAGTAAATTTGTTAGTTTGGCCACTTCTGAGGTTGAGAGGAATCTTTCTTGAATTCACCTCCCATAGAACCTGGCACAGGATGTGAGAGTCCATTGATTTCAATGGGGATTGAATGACTGCAGATAAGAAAATTATTTTTTAAATTGTTTGGCTTAGTTAAATGTTTTAGTTATTCTTGTTTTTTTAGCTTTAAAATGTTGGTCATTTTAATTTTTCTCAATTTTTAAAATTAATTGTTTTTACAAGTGTTTTTTAATATTAGACACAGTCTTTGACAGGTGGCAAAGCTGGGAAATGATGCTTTGCTGGCTGTCAAAACTTTTGGGACACACCAGGAGTGCACTTCCCTTTTCTGCTGGAAGCTCGGCTGCTTGTCATCTCCTGCTGCTAGCATCTAGGTTGTTGAAGGGTAGCAAGATAGATTCTCCACATCTGGGCCTGATAAGTACAGCCTGGGGAGATCGCAGGCAGTGTTCTAGGCGGGAGGTTGGCATAGTAAGGCTTGGGCCATTGAGGTCAGCCATAAACAACGTCTATAGATTAAGACCAGACCTATGGATTACTAACATATGAAAGAAAATGCATATTTACTCATTAACCCCATTAGCTTCTCACCAAGATGCAAAACACAAAGGGGATTGTGCTCTCCTATCCTACTGCTTATTGTTTACTGGGAAGGTTTAGTACAAATATTCAACTTGTGACTAATTAGTCCTGTATGTATAACAAAAAAAATGAATATTCTCTCTAACATTGACACTGAAGAAAAATACTGCAGATATTGGAGACCTTGCATAATGGCAGAATGTGCAGGAATATTCAGCAGGCCGAACAGCATCTGTGGAGATAGAAACTGAGTTCACATTTTACGTTTCAAATCAATAAGCTTTCATCAGAACCAATCAGAATAAGATGCTGACTTTATTTCTGCCCGATAGGTAATGAATGTTTCCTCCATTTTCTATTTATATTGGAATTGGTTTATTATTGTCACTTGAATCAAGGTACAGTGAAGAACTTGTCTTGCATACTGTTCATACTGACTAATTCAATACACAGTGTATTGAGGTAGTACAAGGTAAAACCGTACAGAATGCAGTGTGAAGTGTCACAGCTACAGAGAAAGTGCAGGTAGACAATAAGGTGCGAGGTCATAACAAGGTAGATTGTGAGGTCAAGATCCATCTTATTGTACTGGGGAACCATTCAATAGTCATATTTAATATTTTCCAGTGTTGCAGGTTTACAGGTTAGTGCAGATTGTTCCCATTTCAGCAAGAACTGTAGGTTGTTGTTGTTGTTATCAACAATTAGTGAGAAAAATAAATTCCCATTATTTAAAATTATCTATTATTTCATCTAATAACTAGAATATTAATTAACTAAGTTAGAAATGTAAATTATCCCATGAAGAACAAATAGTACAGATTATATACAATAAAAACTGACAATCAGTGCATGTCCTTACTTTAATGTTAAGTTCAGCTAGAAGAATATTTTAGATTTTAATATGTATTTGGTCATATACAGTCAATGCAGAAAAGGTTACAACTTTAGCTGTCCTAAGGAGCTAATGGTGGGCTTCTTTCTCCACTCCAATTGTTGTGTTGATGTACTTAGCTGAGGTGGAATTGATATTAAGGTTCCAACATAAATCTCAATGGCTTAGTCATGCAACAGCATCCAAAACTGCAGCAAATGTCCCTTGACAAGTTCATATTATTAACTCAAAATCTATTAAAGCCTGTTGGGATTCAGTTTTGTGGAGACACCATGAAGTTGGTTTGATATCATCATGACATTATGACACCTGTTTACAGATTAGTTGTGCCTTTTTCTTAGTCTTCACTGAGGCTGAGGACCAGAGCCAGCCATTTTTGATCAACCTGACATCAAGGGAGCAGAGGATTGAAAGGTGGATATCATTTTTTGTTATTCCATGTTGGGCTGGGCAATACCGGAGATCTTCAGACTCCACAAAGAAACCTGAGTCTTCCTGTGACTGAGTGTTCCCACCACTCTCTCCATTATGACTCCAGTTCCCATCTGATCGATTTATCTGTGTACTGGGACTGTACATGTATCAGGGTTCTGCTCCTGGTGTGCTCCCTCTGCCTACTGACTTAACATCCTTAATGGCAGGTTTGGGCAGAAGTTTGCTCAGGACTGTTAATTGATGTCTGAGATTTAGGATAGTCGCTTCTCTTGGCTGCAAGCTGGATTCGTGTCCTGTTGTTTCTCACTGAACATTTGGTGCAAATGTGAATACAACTTTTGTGGTAACAAAACATCAGTGTACTGTGTTTTAATGGGTAAAACTTCAATAAGGTATTGTTGCCTGATGTAGTTTTCATTTATCCTGCCATTCAATTAAACAGTAGAATTTGGGAACTAAATTCAGAATTAAGAAAAAAAATGTTACTGTTGTGATTCAGTTATGTGGAGACACTATGAACTTGGCTTGATATTGTCATGATATTATGACACCTGTTTATAATTTAGTTATGCCTTTTACTGTTTATGTTTTAAAAAAATAATGATTCTTACAATACCTCACAAAATTGAACAAAAGTTAAAGGAGTCTTGTCATATTTCCCAGTGGGAATGACTAACAGAAATGCAAGTTTAACATTTTTGTAAATGATATCTGTATTAACTGAAAGTTTGTTGGAAGAATTAATATTTTGTAAGTTAAGATATATTTATTGAAGCTGAGGAGGCAAACAGATCCTCACGTGTAAGCATTTAATTTTGTAATAGACTTAGAAGCAGCTTTTGTTACAAATTTGGCAGGAACATTCGCTTGATTGAAAATAGTTGAATCATTTTGGCCAAAGAAAGCTGACTGAAGAAAAGAAAATGAACGCAAAAAACAAAATAATTCTGTCATCTTTCAAACCATGAACAGGATTTAGTTGCACAGAATCTATAAGAATGAGATTTATAAAGCTAACTCCCACTAGCTACATTCTTTGTACTTGTAGTTCGGCCAAGTAGAAAACTAAGTCTCTAATAACACCTTCCAAGAGTAAAGACTTAAGGTGTACTACATAAACAGAAACATATTTAAAAATTGTTAGGAAAGGGCTTTATATTTTGAAGTTTGAACATTGTTATGTTATGAAGTCTGGTGACAGTATGTTTTAAAAAAAATAACTTCCATTACTGCTATTGATCAGATAGTACTGGTAAGGAACTTCTTAGGAAAATTTTGCTTACACTATTTTTGGTATGCTTTTAGTGCCAAATGCATAAGAGTTTAGTCAAGATCCACATCACCTGTTCTATTACATCAATAAATACGTCCATCATCAAGTCTAGTGGATTATGTTGCTCTGTGCACTGGGATTTTTTTTTTTGCTTAAATATAAAGTATTTGGAGGCACTTGCTGATTGTTATCTAACTCTATAGGAATGCATTGAATCGAATAGCTCATTACTTTAATAAGTAAAACAGTTACAAATGAATGAAATTTATTTGGTCTGTTAGTAATCGCTCCCTCCCCATCCCCCCCCACCCCTTTGTTGATATATAAATATAATGGAGTTCTAAAGCACCATGCCACTGCAAAATGCTCTGGGGATGTCAAGATGTCAGCCATGTAGTCAAAAAAATCCTGACATTAGAATGAGAATCAAATGGAAAAGAATTAACTTCTATCGACAAAGTCAATTAGCTGCTTGTGTACTAGTTGGAAAGAAACACCAGCAACACTATGAACAATTCAATCAACCTTAGAGCTAATATCGTGTAATGGCAAAATTGAGTAAATTAAAGAATTGTCTCATCTGTTTTCATACAGTCGTAGAGTTGTACACCACAGAAACAAGCCTTACAGGGCACCATGCCCAAGCCAACCTTTTTGCCAATCTACACTAATCCCATTTGCCTGCATTAGGACCATATCCTTCGATGCTTTGCCTATCTTTAACCTTTGCCAACAACTATAGTGGAGTAATCCACTGAGCCTGCAGGTAAAACTCTAAATCTTTTATCCTCCAATACAGCTGACTCTGGAATAACAGAACATGCATTCTGGTCCAATTCAAAGATTATCATCCTTTGTCATGCCAACATTAACTTCTCTACATGAAGTGAGAACAACATATTAAAAATATTATCATAGTTACTGCCCCACTGTTGAGCCACATTTGATTTTTTTTTTGTGAAATGATCAATGTATTATTTTGATCAAGCTGGTCAAGGCTAACAAATGTTCACTGGACCAATTAGCACCTCAGGATCATCAGGTGTACACCAACAACATTCTGTACTCTGCCCAATCAACATTACACAGGACGAAAATGCCAGTTGTCATATTGTTCTCTGAAACTACTGAATCTTTTTCAGGTATTGATAGTAATTATGCCAACTCTGGAGGCATTTCACTTTGTGTCAATTAATACCATAACATAGTTGAACACATTTTCTCTAATTGCATAATAAGACATCATTTGCACAGTGTAACAGCAGCCAATAATATTAGACAATTTTCAAACAGATGTGTAAAATGAACAAAGTAATTTGATGAATAACTAAAAAAAATCAATAAAATTTGCCTTGAGGCTTTGCCTTGTCAGTGATCTGCTGCAATAATGTACTCAACAGTGAGAATGCTTTTCACTGGGATGAAATGCCTTAGGACTATGATTTAAAAAAAATTGCATTGAACATTAAAATATTCACATGTTTCAATGGGCAGTATGTACCACTAATTTATATTTGAATTTTGAAGGTAGCATATGTTTCTTATGTGGCTTTTTTGCTTCTGGGCCTCACCACATCTACCAGATACTTTAGAATTATGTAACCTCCAGTGTACGCTGCTCCAACACACATCCTGCTCAATATGCCAATTGTGGCTACTCCTAAACATGCTGTGGTCAGAGCTAACCACTATTCAGACATGCTGTCAGTGAACTGTATTAGAAATCTATTAGGACTGTTTATGCTGAATCAGTCTACGGGAATCTCCTAAAGAGTTCAGATGCTACAGTTCATCTATGAGGTATTAGCATAGTAAGCAGAAATGTGCATTTTCTTATGTTTTAGTTCATGGAGAATGTCCAAGGACTGGCATCTGTCTTCAGACCTTAGAGTACCTTCAACTAAGTTTTTAAAAAAAAATACGAGTTTTTTGGGAATGTCTGCTCCTAAACATGGTATAGTGAAAAAAACTATTTCCTCTTTTCGATCTGTGAATTTTGCATTCTTTTAAATGGGGCAAGAAATGCTTTCCCTATAATTACAGCATTTCCAAAATATTTAATTGACTGTGGAGGTCTTTAGGAATTTGTAAAGATGTGGAAAGTATTACTTAAATACAACTTAATGTATTTCCCTTAAAGGCTCCAGGTCCCTGTGCTGCTTTATAATTAGAAGTTAGAAGGTTTACCAAGAGTAACCTCTTATAGCAACTGGATTCCAATATTCTGATATTTGCTATTATCAAATAATTCTTCTTGAAATCAATCTGCTACTTCTCAGCAGACATTCCTGACTTATTAATCAGGAAAATTCATGCTGATGTCGAGGACAGTATCAAACTTGCACCACTACATGTTCATGGATTCGCTTGGGAAGAAATTAATTTTCAGTTGTTTACACTAAATGTGCAATATAGTAGTGCATTGTTCTATTTCTGGAATTCGGGTTTTGTTGAAGTCAAAGATTATGAGAAAGATTAACCAGATGCCAAATAGAGCAATGTACCACACAGATGGATGTGTAGCTATAGTTGCTGTTTCCAAGTTCACATATCATTAAACTGCCAACTGATCTCATAATTCTGATTTTGGGCCATTTGGCAGAGTATATCGTCGCCAAAGTGCCACAAATGCTCAAATGACTCAGAAGGATGAATTATCTGTTATTGAAAATGTCATTGATATATATTGTTCATCCTTTCTCATTTTCTTTGCACATAACGTATCTGAACACAAAATGTAAAAACCTATTGGTATTGTTACTCATATTGTTAACAAATTCAGGCTTTGATCCTTTTTTTGTTTTCCTTAATTGCGTTTACACACACATTTGTGCAATTTGAGTTCTCCTGGCATGTTAATCTTTAACATTTGCTTGGATCACAGAACAGCTACAAATGAGATATCCAAGGAGGTCAGGTTTCCAAACTCCAATAAAAAGAAACTATGCCCTCATTTTAGCTAATGGATGCTGGTAAAACCACAAGGATACTTCAGCTGTGCAAGGTGATTTGGCTTTGTTTGCATATTTTGTGGCATATGGGAATCTTGCCTCTCTATAAACGTGGTATTTGTTATCCATGAGGAAGGAGGTGAAATCATTTGTGCAAACAAAGTGTTTAACAGACCTATGGATGGCTAATTAGCAAATATTGCTCATGTTTCCAGGAGGTGACCTTGATAGCCTCAGCCTAAACAATGCCTGTGGCAGATCTTGACAAAGGTTTTCTTGGACTAAGCAGCAAAACCTGGTCAGGTTGCAAACCAGAAGCTTCACAGGTGCAGCTGTTTAAGTTGCTCATGTTCAAGCAGCACGGTAGCATAGCGGTTAGCATAATGCTATTACAGTCCCAGCGACCTGCATTCAATTCCCACACTGCTGCCTGTAAGGAGTTTGTATGTTCTCTCTGTGTCTGTGTGGGTTTCCTCCGGGTGCTCCGGTTTCCTCCCACATTCCAAAGACATACAGGTTAGGAGTTTTGGGCATGTTATGTTGGTGCTGAAAGAGTGGTGACACTTGCAGGCTGCCCCCAGCACATTCTTAGCAATGCAGAAAGATGTATTTCACTGTGTGTTTCAATGTACATGTGACTAATAAATAACTCTCTATCTGGGGCAGAACTTTTTGCCTAGAAATGCTGATGGTTGGATGTAGATTATCCCTGGTGTATTTTAACCTCCCTAAAGTTTCCACTTTTTCTTAAAAAAAACAGAAGTAGATCAAATTTCCAGTTTAGAATCCACCATATTTTGAAAGAAGCAAGGGTCAAAAAGTCAGCAATTGCCACAAAGGCTCTTATAGTACCTTTGTCGCAGCAGAAATGGAAGCAAAGGGACACCTCAGTATGGCCTTAAAATATGTTTAAAATATGGCTGTCTGGTATCTACTTAATTGTAGTGAGCTTGATACCGCAGGTACAGACAAAATTATAAAGTGAAAAGAATGTTATGGGACTTGTGTCACCAGAGTTTTAAACACCCATCACATCCCAAGTTACTAATGCTTCCACCACCAATTAGAGTCATAATTGTAAACTCGCCACAAATGCAAAATGGGAAGGTTTCCAGTGTGATAGATGTCTAACCGTTTCTTCAAATGAATTCACCCATTTAGAAATCATTGAGTCATAGAAGGGTACAGCACAGAAATGGCCCTTTCAGACCACTTCAACCATGCCAATTGTGATGCCTATCTACGCAAATCCTATTTGCCTGCATTAGACCATACACTTCTACAACTTTCCTATCCAAGTACTTCTCCAAGTACCTTTTTAAATGTTGTAATTGTATCTGTCTCCACTACCTTTTCTGGCAGCTCATTCCAGATATTCACCATTCTGTATGAAAAATATGCCCTTCAGATGTCCTCTAAATTTCTCCCTTTCACCTTAAACCTGTCCCATCCCATTAATCTCTTTTGCACTCTCTCTATTGCTACCACATCCTTCCTGTAGTGTGGTGACCAGAACTGTACACAATATTATAAGTGTGGTCTAACTATAACTGCAACATGACGTCCCAACTCTTGTACTCAGTGATTCTGCCTGTGAAGGCAAGCATACAAGATGCCCTTTTCACTACCCTGTACAACCATGTCTCCACTTTCAGGGAACTATGGACCTGTACCCCAAAGCATATATATAAAACAATACTTGCCCTCCCAAAATGCATTACCTCACACTTGTCTGGATTAAATTGCATCTGCTGCCACTCTGCCCAGCTTTTCAGCTGATCTATGCCCTGCTTTATTCTTGGGCAACTTTGTTTGCTATCTACGACTCCACCAATTTTCTTGTCATCTGCAAACCTATTAATCACACCCCCTACATTCTCATCCAGGTCATTTACATTTAAGATAAGATATATTTATTAGTCATGTACATCGAATCACAGTGAAATGTATCTTTTGCATAGTGTGTTCTGGGGGCAGCCTGCAAATGTTGCCATGCTTCCAGCACTAACGTAGCATGCGCACAACTTCCTAACCCGTACGTCTTTGGAATGTGGGAGGAAACCGGAGCATCAAGAGGAAACCCATGCAGGCATGGGAAGAATGTACAAACTCCTTACAGACAGACAGCCGGAATTGAACTCGGGTCGCTGGCGCTGTAAAGTGTTACGCTAACCGCTACACCACCGTGCTTACCGCCAAAAAACTAGACAAACATAATTGTAAAATCTGTCATGCATAGTCAAACGGTATTCAACAACTGGGGAATTATTATTGAGTCTAATCTTGTTCTCCCATTCACACGTATTTCCGTTAGCCAGATGGAGATTAGGAGCAAGATTATTGGATCCTCCAGGGGTACTTGAAGCAAATGCATTGTCCATCATTCCATCCAGAGCCAATTACACATCACATATCTGATCCAGTGTTTTGTTTCTTGGTTTCTATGGATCAGCAATTATCTGAGCTACATGTACTCATCCAATTCTTCTACATGAGGGTATTTCACAGCCAAGAATAATTGTCTTTAAGTTTTTACGCAAAAAGCAAATAAGATAAAGAACCCAAAGTTTGCTCCTGGATTAATGGAGCTAGCTAGGTTTGATTCTGAACTCATCTCTGGTAATTGCTTCCATAAGGAATCTAGTTACAGTAATAGCAAGAATGTGCTTAGTATAAGCAAATCTGGCACTACAGACGATGATAAGCCCTCATCCATTGCTGCTTCTATTCTCGGTGTAAACCAGTATGTATGTTTAAATTGTAAATCACAACTTGTTTTCCCAGCCTGACTCTTCTTGGTGTTTAAACCTCATCTGAGTAAGTACAATAAATTGATTCTGTAACCAGAAGTACATATCATCCCCAAAGTAGAGTTACCCCTTGTGTTTGAACTCTGTTGGCAGAGGTTCTTTCAAATGCTAAAACAATGGCACGGATTTTGCTGAGTGCATACACCACCCATGTTTACTGCTGAGGAATACAATTGTTCTGTCCTTTAACATATCCACAAGGATGAACTTCATTGCTCAAGAGGATCCATATTCCTCTTGGCAAGTCTCTGCATGGTGTCAGGTCTTTGTGGGAGGTAATCCTGATTTTAATATTTAGAAGCCATCAAATTCTCTGGTTATAATGTCTTTAGTGATTTGCACTCTGTGTAAAAACCAATAGGTTTCATTTGTTCACATATTTTTGTTAACATATCACATATTCTGATTCCACATAATCAACTGCTTTGCTACATCTTTTTAAAATCAAATATTTGGGCAGATAGATGCTGGGCTGTGGTCATATGTGCTTTACTGCTCTGTAATAAGAGCATAATGTGGTTTTTGGCTTCATTTTCCATCCCATTAAAATATCTTTCACTTATTTACATATGGACACAGGACCATGGGAATTCTGGAAAAATAAGGTCCAATGGCGAAACAGACAGAGCAGGTACTGTTGGCCAGCAATGAGGATTAATACAAAATC
>JAUZTB010000107.1:28616873-28633692 GCA_034780895.1 Rhynchobatus australiae | reverse complement strand
GAACAGTGAAAGGATGATTCCCCTGCTTGGGAAATTAATAATGAAAGGTAAAAACTCAAGAAAATCACTTGAAAAATAAGGGGATCAATGCAGATATAATTTTCCACTCAGTTATTAGAACAAGGAATGCCTTCCCTCAATCATCTGTTGCAGGAGACACTACATTGCAATGGTGAATTGGAAATGTTTTTGAACAGGAAGAACATTAAAGTATAATTGAGAGTGCAGAAGAATAAGTTAGACCACTAGCTGAAGAGTTAGGACTGGCATAGGCACAATGACCCCAGTGGCGGCCTCCTGAACTTCAATTTTTTTTACTTAAAATGTTTATATTTGATTAGGCTACAAACTAAAATGTAGCAGTGCCTGGCATTATCTATGCTAATACCAGTTCTTATTTATTCTTGGTCTTTCTTGGAAAGAGAAACAGAACTAAATGGCAATGCAAATGTTCTGTGGTTATTCTAAAATGGGTGTCTGAAGCAAGTCCTAAAAAGTCAGAGAGTTTCTGAAAGCTATTGGCTTTTGAAATATCTACAACAGATGTCAGGTTATTTTTACATTATCCTCTCTGAATTATTTTGTACAGGTGGCACATAGCTCTGGTTCTCTTTGTTACACTTGTATTAATGCAAGCCAGAACTATTTTCTACCTATATTTATGTAAACATTTGTAATATAACTTAAATAAGAACTTTATTTTTAAAAGCAGTTCAGTTTCTATGAAATGTGTCATTTCCTATAATGAAAGTAAATTTTGTGCTAAATTGATTCTATTTGAATCAAACAGAAAATCAGCATGGTTTATCCTTTTTTCATGATTTATCATTCATTTATATTTTTTTACTTTAAAATATGAAGAGCTTTTTAAGATGTTACAACAGAGTTCCTTGATATATGGCTGTCACATTAAAAAAAAATCACTGTGATTAATCATGAAAGTTAACTCCCTCTTCCCTATGTACTCTCTCTCTCCCCCCCAATTCTCCTCTACTGCCCCTCTCTCTTCCCCTACACTCCTCCTCCTCTCTCTCTTCTCCACTCCCCCTCACACTACCTCATTCCTTCACATTTTCACTCTTTCTCTCCTCCTCACCCCACCATCACAGAGTGTTGGCATAATAGCCAAATCTTCACTGCTGTGACCTAAGGCAGGGGTTGGGAAGTTTTCATGATCCAAAACCTTGGCAGATGGTGGAAGAGAGGGTGTCATTTAATGATGGCAGTGGAATAGGAAGGTGAATTTAAGAAATAGAAGCAGGAATTTGGCTATTCAACCCTTCATACTTGCTCTGCCATTCAGTAAAAATCCTCTACCTCAGCTGCACTTTCCTGCATGACCTTTCATAATCCTTTGATTTGCTTAATATCTGAAAATCTGTGGTCAGATGGCAGTGTGGTGAAAGTAATGACAGGAGAGATGGTGTTAGTTCTGAAGCACGTGGTCTCCTGTGGTTGTCCTATGGTATTGTCCAAAAGTTTATTATTTTAAAGCTATAGTTCAACCTTTTTCCAGTTAGCATGCATGATTAATGTGTTTAAAAAAATACATGATAATTTGTAGTTGTGTTAATCACACACATTTAATGATGATTTATTGGCAGTCCCAACTTTTTATTCAGCAAGCGTGAGTTTGCTTACTCAGAAAGTGACAAAATAATACTTCTTTAAATAATTAATCATTTTAAGTTTGAAGAAGATGGATAGCTAATTAGTCTCACTCATTGGAGAGCAGAAAAGAATGGATCCGTTTAATGTGTCTTACATCTCTTCATAATCAGTTCATAGAGGTAATTGCCATTTTACATGTTTGAACTGCTCATGAGCTTATGTAATGAGTGCAGAGGATTAAAGCTGCCTTTATTATGATCAGCGGTTACAAGTTTAAGTGTGTCTCCTGTTCAGCGTGGGAGGTAAGATGTACACAAAGAAGTATTTGTTCAGATGCATAATTTAGTGGTCCTAAAACAGGCAGAATTCCAACATTTAAAAAAAGAAAACTCCAATTGGCAAACCTGTTCTCTTGTCCTATACTCTTATTTATTCATTTTGAACATGAATTTTGAGATTGGGTGAAATATTATTAGGATTCAGATGGTAAAACAAACTTCATTCTTTTTGGACTGCAGCCATTTAAGAAGGCCTGAAGGACAATTAGCTATATGCAATAAATGCTAGCCTAGCCAGTGATGTTGAAGTCCCAAAATGAATGCTGGATGTCAAGCAAACAGTTTGACAATTTTGAAACAGTGACTGGCCAAGAAAAGCAAGAGTGAGGTTGATACTGGGTGGAAATTGGTTTCATATTTGAATATCATGTTGCCACGGGGCAGCACGTGGATGAGAAATTGTAGGATGTCTAACGAGATCCTTAGATCACCACAGGAAATAGTACAACTACAGAATGAGAAGCCATTGCAAGTACTTATTGGCTGTTCCTGGAGTGTGAAGTGAAGATGAGGGAGGCTGGTGATTTTTGCAAAGATAACCATGTGAGAAAGCTGGTGATGCGTGTGTTGGGTAACAAAGAATGTGCTGGGAGTGAACTATTGAGAATTCTGGAGTTGGAGAAAAGGACCATGTTGTGAGAGCAGGACATTAAAATGCTGTACTCTTTCTAGTTACCCTTCTGAGATCTCTGAATTGCAACCTGCACTACGTCCAGATCCAGGGTGCTATGTTCCTGGACTTGAGAATCTCAAACATCTCTCTCCAAGTATGGTGTCATTCTTCTTGTGGAAGGAAAGAGAGTTGTCTTTTAATCCACTTTTCAGGATCTGGTGCTGCTGGCAAGGCTGGCATTTACTGTCCATCTATAATTATTCTTTGAGAAGTCAGTGGTGAACCATTGACAGCTGAGTGGCTTGCTTGGCTTTTCAGGGGGCTGTTGAGAATCCATCACATGGAGTGGATCTAGAATCATCTATAGGCTGACCTTGGTAAGGATGGCAGATATTCCCCTCTGAAGGATATTAATGAAGCAGATGGATCTTTCTAATAATTCTACAGCTGCCATGGAGCTAGCCCAGCATCTGGATTACTAGTCCAGTAATTTAATCACTGCACCACTGCTCAATCGTCATCCTGGTTTCTTCCAAGTGGACCTCCAAAGAAGCTTCAGGATACCTGTAATTCCTTACTGACACCACTGCAATGTGCAGTCTCCAGAAGGGAATGTAACTTTGCTGTAAGGTCCCAATTTATTAAGGTCTCTAGCTGCCCCTCTGGAAATTGTACTGTTAAGTTGGGTAGATTTGCCATTCAAGTGGAAAATTTGTCACTATTAAAATGTTCCAACCCTTTATATTAGCACAGTGAGGAAATTTCAAATTCATTACACTTACCATCTACCCACAATGGTCAAATCAAGGAGGCTTGACAGAATAACCCAAAAAATGACCTGAGTATGGCATGCATGATTTTATAGAATTCTCAATGTTCACAAATGAATTTTTTCCCCAGTTTCTCAAGCTGCTTCACTGAGTAAAGGTGTTTTAAATAGAATACAAGTTAAGTCTTCAGGTCTTGGGTTGGAAGATGCTAACATGTTTTGGAATTGATCTATGGAGCAGAAAAAATATGGACAATGTAATGAGCAATGAAACTGATTTGGAAAGTATGGTTTTGCTTTGCTAATTGACTCCTTGATATAGAATTAGCAAATAACCAGTGTGAATCATACAAGAAGCAAATGCTACAGGCATTTCACTGGAAAAGTGAACTTTTGATACAAAGAGCCTTCATGCACATTTTCTACACAGATGATGGATTATAAATTCTACTCTGTGACACAGTGTAGTTTCTCATTTGTGCCTTTCAAATAGGAAGGATTTAGCCTGTTTTGACCTGCCTTGTTAAGAACAAACTCAGAATAAAAGCTCAGAACTCAGAAAATGCCAGAAATACTCAGTCATGCAGCATCTGCAGAGAGAGAAATTGTTAGTTTCTGGTGGATGGTCATTAGAAACAGAGATGAAATTAAACATCAAATTTGTTTTAAGCTACAGGGAAGGGAAAAAGGTGGAGAGAACAAAGGGGGTGCCTGCGATGGCATGATAGTGTCAGCTGAGAGAGTGGTGACGGCTCTTTAACTGCAACTGATCTGTCAGGAAAAGATGTAAATAGAAGAAAACAGCTGAGGGATGAAACAAAACACACAAAATGCTGGAGGAACTCAGTAGATCAGGCAGCATCCGTGGAGGGAAATGAACAGTTGACGTTTCGGGACTGGAAAGGAAGTAGACAGAAGCCGGAGTAAAAGGGGAGGGGGTGGAGCACAAGCTGGCGAGTCCAAGTAGAGGGGGGAGGTAGGTATGGCTGATAAAAGGGAGTGATGTGAGAAGCTAGGAGGTGATAGGTGGAAGAGGCAAAGGGCTGAAGAAGAAGGAATTTGATTGGAGAGGATAGTAGACTGTGGATTAAAGGGAAGGAGGTGGGCGGGTTGTGAGGAAAGAGAAGGAATGAGGGAAAACAAAGTGAGGATTGGTGGGGAGGAAAACAGTGGGGTGTAGTTACCAGAAGTTAGAGAAATCAATGTTGATGCCATCAGGTTGGAATATGATGTGTTGCTCCTCCAACCTGCGTCTGGCCTCAATGTGGCGGTAGAGGAGGCCATGGACAGACATGTCAGTGTGGGAATGGGAAGTGGAATTAAAATGGCCGGCCACAGGGAGGTCCAGACTGTTGCGGTGGACAGAGCAAAAGTGCTCGACAAAGCAGTCCCTCAATCTGCGTCGGGTCTCACCAATGTAGAGGAGGCTGCACTGGGAGCACCGGATGCAATAAATGACACTGATAGATTTGCATGTGAAGCGCTACCTCACCTGGAAGGACTGTTTAGGGCCCTGAATGGTGGTGAAGGAAGTGGTGTAGGGACAGGTGTGACACCTGGCAGGGTCGCAGGGGTAAGTGCCTGGAGGGTGATCGGTGGTGAGAGATGAAGCTATGGTTGTATACTTATTATGCTAGTAGACCAAAAATGTCTGGATGAATAATCCCAAACACATCAGTTTAAGCCCTTCAATGACAGTTTAAGAATTTGTATTCAATTATTAAAACTTGAACATCAAAGCAGTAAAAGTGACTCTGAACATGCAGTTTTGTCATAAAATCCAAAGGAAATTTCTGGTATACATTGGAGGTTATGATTATGTTTATTGGATAGCAACGGAGTCTTACATTCTACTTCACTGGGGCTGGAATACAATGGGAATGCTACTCTTCCATCTTGGTTTCTGGCCAGGGTCATGAAATTATAGTGGCGTTGTGGGCATTATTAGATATAATGAGAAGGGGTGTTAAAAAAAAACATAGTTTGCTCAAATGCTTTTACTTATGATGGATTATTATTCTGTTGTTTTTGACTGCTTTAGTCTTGACATCCTCTAAGTCGGTTCTCCTAATAAATATTACCAGCATATTGAATAACTGAGTGGACTGTTTAGTGTTTCCCAATTTTCCCAGTTTTTATTTAATTGTAAGAGCAATGTGGATTGCAACATATTGTTTTGCCCTGTAAAAATTCCTTCCTGCAGTCCATTCTTCTTCATTAATAATGTTTCCATGTTATTATTTATTAAAAATTTATAGCAACCTACATGTTATTAAAAATTATAGTAACCTAGTCATAGTTTATTGGTGTATAATTCTATACATGTACATCTTCACATAAATAACAGAAGAAAAATATTAATACCACTAATCTATAATAAAAATAATGGCCCAAAACACGTTGTCAAAATAGTGATGAGGCTAATACTGGTTGCTGTTATTTAAGTTCAAACGCCACAGGAACTTCAAGCGAGTTCAGATTCATGATGAACCACAGAAATTGGAACATTACCTCATTGCTCCACCATTTTTGAAACAGGCACCTCACTACTTGCTGCTTATTCAAATGCATTGAGCTGCATGAAATACCTGAATTTCCAGAGTAGATATGAAGCAGATTTGGCACAGATTGTTACATCAAGGCACCTCAAGTCTTATTTTAAAAATTCCTTGTGTTAATTTCCAATATGTAAACAGAAAATGCTGGGATTACTCAGTAGATCAGGTAGCATCTGTGAAAAGAAAAACAGGATTAATATTTCAAATGAATGACTCTTTGTGTTAGTTACTGCCTGCCAACCAGAATGCCATTAAAATTTAACTTTTACAGATGTACAACCTAATTTCTTAAGGTTTTAATAGTAGCTTTTTTATTAAACTTTTTCTGTCTTTCACTACCATCTTTTGTCCTTTTTATTTCCTTCTCTGTACCTGTTTTGACGGTAAGTTCTTCATTGTGGCTTATACTTCCTTCTTAGTCCTGTGCTTTTTTAAATCCATTCAAGGGATATGGAGGTCACTGGTAATGCCAGCATTAATTGTGCAGCCCTAATTATTCTTAAGCTGTCACCTTGAATCACTGCAGTCCTATTAGTAAATGTACTATTACCGTGATTGTTTCAGGATTTTGATGCAACAATGATGAACAAAATGCAAAGTATCTCTAAACATGACAGTGGTGATTTGGTGTGAGACTAACGGGTGATGTTGTTTGCATCTGTTCCTTTGTCCATCTGAGTTTGAAGGTGCTGTCAAAGAAGCCTGGCAAATTGGTGCAGTGCCTCTTGTACCTAGTAAATACTGAAGCACAGAGTGCTAGTGATGGAAAGGTTGAAGGGATAGCAGTCAAGGGGACTGCTTTTCCTGGGCATGCTTCTTGTGTTGATGGAGCTGCCCTCATCAGGCTTTCAATCCAATATTTTGGTTTTTTTCCTTTTCATATCCCTAACTTGTAGCTTGTAGATGGTGAAAACATTGTGGTGGGTCTGGACATGGGTAGCAGAGGGGTACTACAGGTAGTACTGGTGCCTCAGCTTTAAAAACCTGGGTTTGATCCTTACCTCTGGTGCTACCTGTGTGAAGTTTATATGTTTTCCCTGTGAATGTGTGGGTTTCCTCCCACATCCCAAAGTTGTGTTGATTGATGGGTTAATTGGTAACTGTAAATTAACACCCAATATGGGTGGCTGGTAGGAGATTCAGAGTGCAGAGTGCATACGGGAGAGAATAGTATGGAGTGGGGAATGGGATTAATGGGCTGCTCTGCGAGCCAGCATGGATTTGATGAACTGAATGGCCTCCTACTATGTCACAGGAAAATAAAAAAACACGACAGTCATTTGACATTTAGTACAGTCTCTGACTTGTAGTTGTGGCCAGTACAAATAAGTTTCTATTCCGTGGTGATCCCTAAGGTGTTAATAGTAGAGGTCTTATGATCAGTAATGCCCTTATTTTCATAATCCTTCAATGTGATGGGTCACATGAACATACAGTTGCTTGCATTGCTCACCCAGATGAACTGCAGAGGATATTGTGGTGTTTCAAGTTCTCATGTCCAGCAACTTATCACACAATTAGGAAAGGAAAATCTTGAACAAAAAAATCTCACCAAAAGTGGAAACATTTTGTTGTCCTGTCAAAGCAAGCTTTCAGTCACCATAATCATTATTTTTAATTTTACAGTGATATCCATCCCAAGGCATTTTGTTTAAAGTCATCCACTTCTTTAAGGCCACTTCTGAACTCCTAACTGATACAGACCCTGATGGAGCGATAAACATCTATAGATGGATCCACAAACTGTACAAGGGCCAAACATGAGACCCAAAATAAGATGAGAATCGGTCTTAGTCAAACCCATTTCAACTCAGTCAAAATGTTCTGTATGACTCGCCTCCACTGCCACTTCTCCTGATTCAGTAGAAGAATTCAAAGTTATTTGCTTCATTATCAGCAATGCTTGGCCAAGTGCCCAGTGGTGAATGAGATCAATACATGGGCATATTGTTGGCAACAAACTCGGATGAAGCAGTCCTAGCTCTTGTACAACATAGAGCAAACCAAATTTGTAGGAGTCATGTAAGGGTATAAGGCTCATGGATGTCCAATGTTGTAGATCGCCGTTCCTTCTGCATCAGGAAGATTGTTAACTTCTTTTGATTGTGTTGTATGGGGGTAAGGGCATGACGCACAGGCACAATATCTCCAGATATGTAATTTGGATCTCAGTTTATCATCTCTGAAATGTTTACAGTAATTTCCAATGTCTTCCTCATTATGTATAACATATTTTCCCTTCTTTGTTTAGTGAGGGCTATCCTGTTCTTCCAACTTACATTTGCTAGCTCAACAATTGGCAGGCTTGGTTGGCAGGTTGAGTTCTCCAATTGTTATCTTCCATATTTTTTCCAATAACTGAGCATTCCATAGCTGGATTTTCAAGCTTATTGGCAACTTTAATGGTTAACTGTCTTCGTATGTTATTTTATTAACGTTAACTGCAACTTTTTAATTGAATTTGTAATACAGTACATTTTATTATTGTTTCATGCAGTTCAAAGTGATAATACACAAACATGTGTTGTTTCTCCCTTTTAGTTTTAAAAAAGTGTCCTGCTGGTAAAATTGCCATTTAAGAGGCACCTACTTAAAGGCAGCCAGCTGTTGGTCAGAATTTCTATATTCCGATTAGGTTAACATGATGTTGAAGCCATAATATTTTTAAAATTACATTCTCACATTACAGAAATTACTATACCATTTAATAAATAACATTCTCTAAAGTACAGTATATATTTCATAATGTGACTTGATGAGCAAGCTACAACCTGGCAATAATTAAGTCTGCACACTTGATGCCTTTTGCAGTTTTAAAGGTAGATTTTAACATGCATTGTTGATCTTTCTTTGCTTTCTAATGTAGTTTTTGCTAAGTATCATTGTATAAGTTCTTGGAAACAGAATAATATCAATATTAGATGACATTCTCTGAATATTCAGAATAGTTTAATGTAAAACTATTATCACAATACTTTACAGAAGATGTAACTAGTTTTAAGAAATATTGCTTTTATGTGACACATGCAATTTGTTTTCCTTTTAATTTGAAGCCAATCTGAAATACTATTGTCTGCACTGTTTTAGGAATTGCCATCTTAACCCATATCCCATCCAAAAAAACAGGAACTCTGTACAGTTAGCAAATATGATGCGACTCGTACTTCAGGGTTTTTAATTAGTTTTGGTAATTATTCTCTGTAACTGGGCTCTGTTTTCAAAGGCAGGAACTGTGCGCTAAAATGCGTCCTCATGCTGAGTGGATGCAAACCAGATGCCCATTGTCTGTTTGGGTCAATATGCATTCTTGATCTAACGAATAACAGGAAATTGAGAAAATCTGGCAAAAGTCCATGGTCTAAGATAAACTGTTCCCTTGTATGAAAATCTTTAGTAGAAGTAACATTAAAGAAGGAACTTAGATTGCTTTGACATACCCATTGTAGTTGCCTGTATTTAATCAATATCAGTTGATAAACTATTCATTAACAGAACTGATTACTTTTTTAAAATGCTGTTTAAATTAATTCATGAAGAAGATAGTTTTAAAACTGAAACACACTGAACATGTCTACTCCAGCACAGTTTTGAAATGTTATAGCCTTTGTGGTTTGTCACTTGATTCATGCACTGTAATAGCAAGTCATTTCGCATTTATACTTACGCTAGCTATTCAGTGTTTTCTTAATTGAATTGATTGTTCCTGGCAGCCTGTTTCCCTGACAGCAGAAGCAACTTGGCTCTGACAGCTTTAACAACCTGACGAGCCTTAGAGTCCCTGACCCTCCTGGGTTGTGCAACATGTATAGGACTATAAACCACAAAAGGCATACATGCTAGACTATAAAACTGGCTTGAATGCAGTCAGCTACTGCCAGAGGCTGGTTGCCAAGTATGTGTTTATATTTAAGTATCCAAGCTTTTAGGCTTGACAGTGATCACTTCAGTAGTTTCTCTACTGCAGTGAGCTTACAAATGGCTATTTTAATTTTCACAGAAAAATCTGTCTTCACTGCAAGTGCCCACGTGAGGAACACATAGTGACAGTGATGCCTTTAGAAATGGAGAAGACTGTGAACAAACTCATGTATGATTTTCAGAGGAACTCCACATCTGATGATGATTCTGGCTGCGCTCTGGAGGAATATGCCTGGGTTCCTCCCGGATTGAAGCCTGAACAGGTAACGTCAATTTGCTGCCAATGTTTGTTATTAAAATCTTTTCTACTGTGCATAATTATTGATTCTTGTAAGGCTAAATAAACCTTGGTTCTTTTACCTATTACAGTATGCAGTGTTTTCAAAACATAATCTGATTTTTTTTTTGTGAATTAATGCTAACTGAATTTCATTTTATAGAAGTAAAACTTCATGCTCTCCCCATTTCGAAATGATCCACTACAGCCTTGGCTCTGGACCAGAAAACGTGTTTAAGTAGTATGGAGTTTAAGAAACTGTAGTCACCATTATCTTAATGTCTAAACATAAAGTTTAATGAAAGTTAGAAAGTAGCAATTGTGCTTGTACATGCCAGTTAGTGTTTAATTTTGGTCATTTTATTTATATATTGTGTTTAATATTTTTACTTAATATTGCTATACCACACAAAGACCAAGAAATGAAAGAGAAAACACTTTGAGAGAGAGAGAATGTTTTGGGATGATTTGAAATATCCTTTAAATCCCCCTTGGAGAAATGAAATATCCATATTTTAATGTTTTAGTATTTTAATTCCACCGCAGCAATGAATCTGATGTCTTTTACACAGAATGATTTCCATGGCAGATAAAAAAGGGAGAATTTTAAATTTTTTAAATTTTATTTACAGCGTGGTAACAGGCCCTTCTGGCCCAACGAGTCCGCGCCACCCATTTTAAACCCCAAATTAACCTACCCGTACGTCTTTAGAATATGGGAGGAAACCGGAGCACCCAGAGGAAACCACGCAGACATGGGAGAACATACAAACTCCTTATAGACAGCGACCGGAATCGAACCCCGATCGCTGGCGCCATAATAGGGTTGCGCTAACCGCTACGCTACTGTGCCGCCCTAACAAACTCATTCCTGTGATGTCTTATATCATACTAAACAAATATTGACCCAGATTTTAAATCGAATTTCCCATTATGTTAAGTATGTTGTGGATTAAATCTTTCTTAATTGTGTAACAAATCAGTAAAAGCAAAGATTCGGGAGTCTGAGTCATAATATGGAAAAGGATCAAGGACAGAAAAGTTTTCTGGCCCATTCAGCAACAGAACACTGAAAGGTTTTAAAGCCTGTGGTGCAGAACAGCTCAGTTATCCTGAAGTAGATTATTTTATGTATAACTTCAAATTTGATGATCTCCAGGATTTTAATGCCCAGCCCTGATCAATATACATTTTGAATTTCCTCCAATATCTTTGATTTATCTTGAAGATCATTCCAAATATTTACCTTCTTTAAAGTATAGAGTCTGATTCTTAGATTGGCTGTAAATTTGCATTTCAATTATATTGGACATAAGAGTTCATCTTGGCCAAAGAAACTTTGATTTACAAAGAGCTCTTCTGGCAAGCAATTTCTCAAAGTGCTTTGCAATAAAGTTTGACATCAAGCAGAGATAAAATTCAATCATTGTTGGAGTGAGGTAGAAAAAGCATGGTTTCAAGGCATTCACTGAGACACAAGGATTTTAGAAAGAATTCCAGGGGATGCTGCATAGTCATAAAAGGTTGCCAGTAGTGAAGTAGAGGTAACAGGAGTGCCAAGTAGCTCAAAAAGAGAACATGATAGAAGAGATTTCAGAAGTGAATTGGTGACTTTGGAAAGATTTGGACACAAAACCAGGATCTGAAAATTGATTCTAAGAGCTACCAAAGTTTAGCAATGATTGGTTTAATACTATGACATTCAAAGCTTATTGTACCTTAAAGTCTTTATTTAAATATCTTGCTCAAGAACAGACTGATGAGTTATTTTCATCACTTTTTTCCCCTCATAGCTTCCTTGCATCTTAATTTTATTACTTTATGGCATAAACTCAGAAATAAGTATCAATAACAAATACAGTGCCATAGAGGTTATATTACTGGACTAGTAATCCAAAACCTTGAACAAAGGATCTAGCAACTTCTGTTAAAATCTCACCCCAGCAGCTGAGGATTTTAAGTTGGTGTTCAAATAAATCTGGAATTAGAAAAGTTAATATCAGGAAGGGTGACGATGCAGATTCCAGAGTTAGTGTAAAATCCACTTTGTTCACTGATTTCCTGTAGAGAAGGAAATCTTTTACTATATGCACTCTAAACATGATTTTAGACCCAAACTGTGTGGTTGACTCTGAAAGGGCCAACGAGGAACCCAGTGCCAAGAAGGTGGTTTACCACCTTTTCCATAGACATTTAAGGATAGATAATAAACACTGGCTTTGCTTTTGATGCCCAAACCCATGAAAGAATAAAAACTAAAATTGAGCATTTATAAATAAGCATAATTTCATCAGTAATATTTAAACACCATTCTCCAACTATGGCCTGACCTATATATCTTTACTGATATCCAGTCCTAAAAGAAATTAAATATTTATACCCTTAAGTATTTCTATTACTGTTCAGTATCTTTCTGTTGAATAGTTATTGCCATTCTTTATTTTTCTTCCCAAAGCACGTTGGCCTACAAACTCTATTGCACTTAAATGGATATGCAGTAAGGTCATTGCAATAAAGCACTATCTACCATTTCAGTCAGGGAGCCTTCTCCTGCCGGAGTTACAATTGAGGGAGAGAGAAATGGTGTCTTAGGTAGTGTTTGATGGTGGAGAACTATTAAGGCCAGTGCTGTGACTTAGTTACAGGGAAGAAAGGATGTTCTGGCCTTTAGCAGCAGTCAGGGATGGGTAAGGGTGATTGGATTTGGGTAGTGGGTGATGGTGGAATGTGCAGAGGAGATTTGGGACCAGTTCTGCAGTCTGGAATGGATGACGTCAATGGATACAGTGAGGGTGCTGCAGAAGGATGAGAGAAAACTAAAAACCTTAACCTGACATGCATCCCAAATTAATGTTGTGATGGGAGGAGTGACTGATGATGCTGAGCCCCCCCTAAATAACGTAGACCAGCTGGATACTGAGACAATACTGCAGAAGGAGCATTACTAATTCCTGACTGGTGCTCCATTCCTGAACATCCTTCCCTCCCCCAACCAAGTTACAGCAACAAGGCATGATTATTCTTTATCAATCTTTATCATCACCATTACATTGCAGGAGGGTGGCTCATGCCTGAAAGTAACAGGTCAAATTTCCAGAAAGAAACAAAACAACCCCAAGAAATGGCCATTATCACATTTCACTCTGTGGGGGAGGAATGGATTTTCAATTGTATAATGCTGAAAGAAATCAGCATTATAAGATTGAATTTCCAAGCTATTATCTCACACCCTCACCACATGAAATGCTCTCTATTTATCTATCTGCTCAGACTGCTAATATGTCTGTCTTCCTGAAGTCTGTTATAGACCTGTTTACCAGGTCTGCTATTTTATGTTAGCAATTTCAAAAACCAAACACATTCCCATAGCAACCCATGCAATGTACAGCTTCCGCACTACCACCATTCCACTGACTTGCTTGCTTGTACATTGTAAAATGGAAATTAAAAGTGCTCTGGAAGTCAGCTGGAGGCCAGAGTATTTGACTCCTGCTCTGCTATTACACACAGCACATATACTGGGGTTGTAGCTTCATCTTGCTGAGCTGAGGATCTGGATACACTTTGTATCTGACTGTCTTATTTAGCATAGGCTCATTCATTTCAATGGGGTCACTGGCCTGGATTCAAAATCTAAGTGTAGGTAAGAGAATTATCTTTGTTTATTTAACTTATAATTAAAAAAATAATATTTTCAGTTAAATGTCATGAAGTCACAAAGATACAGCATGGAAACAGGCCTTTAGGGCCACTGTCCACTGATCATCAAAAACCTTTTACATTAATCCTACAGTAATCCCATTTTATTCTCCCCGCATTCCCATCAACTTCCCCAGATTCTACTACTCGACTACACACTATGGCCAATTTACAGTCGCCAATTAATCTACCAACGTGCACTTTCTTGACATGTGGGAGGAAACCAGAGCACCCAGAGGAATCCCATATAGTCACAAGGAGAGCATGCAAATTCCCCACAGACAGTGCTGCAGGTCAGACTTTGAAGCCAGGTTGCTGAAGCTGTGAGGCAGCAGCTCTGCTCACTGTAGCACTGTATCCCCAAAAAAAATGTGTTGTAGGTGAATTTATTTGTAAAAAAAAAATTCTATTTTGTTTAATTATTTTTATCCTTTTGCTGTTTTTAATGTCTGATCATGATGCACAGTTAGAAGCAGTTTAATGGCTGAAAGCAGTCCAGTGACCATTGACAGCAACAAGCTGTCAAAAGCCTAGCAGAGTAGTCCTGGGGTAGGGTCTCAGTATCCTCCAACTGCTCTGGTTCTTGTAGATTGCTCCATTTCACAGGACAGCCATGCCAGCAAAACCTGGAACTTAATCTAAACCACAGGGACGCAAAAGGTCAGTGCATTAGTTCTGCTCCATCTTCCCCTGCCCTCTTTTTTTGTAGCTTTGCAATTTTTTATCCAATTCCCTCTGAAAGGCCACAATGGAGCCTGCCTCTATCACATCTATTTTTCATTATGTCATTATCAATTTCTCATTAAGCAAAACATCATAAATCAAAGGCTAGATCATATCCCTTTAAACCTACCATATTATCCACACACATTCTACAGGTGAAGCAGCAATTTGCTTAGACTTCCTCCAGTTCATTGTACTGCATTCACTGTTCATATGTGGTTTTCTTTATCTTGGGAAAACAAATTTTCCAGAACATCTCCCTTCAGTTCAGAGCTTCCATGTTCCTTTAATTGACTTTAATTATCTAACCCACCCCTGTTCTAATCCCATTTTCTCTCTCTTCAGCCTACACTGTTTGAATCAAGCCTAAAGGAATCCCAAGGAACACCTCATCTTCTGACCAGACACACATCAGCCTTCTGGACACACTGAGCCCAGTAATTTCAGATAACCAACAACTCCAGACTTTGTATCCTATGTTTCTAGCCTACCTTTGGTTATTCACAAATTCCTATACCACCTCCTTTCACCTTTCTCTGTCATCTCTTTTTGTTATTTAATTTCTTTAACCTCCCATTCTGATACAGACCTTCCTCTTTGTTTACTTTTCCTCTCACTCTTTGCATCTTAAAGCCTGTAAACCTCTCACCATTTCCACTTCAAATGATAAGTCATCAAGCTGAAACATTATCATTAAACAACATATACAAAATGCTGGAGGAACTCAGTGGGTCAGGCAGTGTCTATGGAGGGAGATGAACATTGACGTTTTGGGCCGAGACCCCTCAACAGGACTGGAAAGAAAGAATGCAGAAGCTAGAATAAAAGCAGGGGTATCAGCCTGAAAAGTCGACTGTTCATTTCCCTCCAGAGTTGCTGTCTGACCTGCTGAGTTCTCCAGCATTTTGTGTGTATTGCTCTAGATTTCCAGTATCTGCAGTCTCTCTTGTGCCTTCATTATCATTAAACCTGTTTTTCTCTGCCCACAGTTTTTGCCTGATTTGCTCAGTGTTTGCTTCATTGTTCAGCATTTGCAATAAAAAAGACAATGTTAAGGAAACCAATGCATATGAGGTTAGCAGGACACTGAAATCATCTTGAATGGCAGAGCAGGCACGAAGAGCTGAATGATCTTCTGCTGCTCCTATATCTTATGTTCTTGTTGTCAAAAAAATATTTCTATTATTGAAATGGTCTTTGGACTATTTGGATTTTTCCCTATTTGCAAAGAAATTAAGGAATTTCTCTATTATATCAGTGGCTACCTGATTTGTTAAAACAGGCATTGAAGTTGAGTTGTGTCTTTTATATGCCACACAACTGAATTGAAAATGCAGTTGTGAAACAAATCCAATACATCTGATATGGCATAGTGCACAAAATGAAATTGAATCACTCTCCCCATGAGTATAACTTGCTTAAGCATGGAACACTGCTGGTGCATAGTTGTGACGTCATTTGACAAGCTTTGCACTCCTATCAACCACTATTATATTGATAGGGAACATACACTTAAGAAACTGTATAGGTCTGAAGGAAGAAAGCAGGCCTTAACAGGTGGATGAAAGTTTGTTTAACTCTGAGTTAAGTGTTCTTAGTCGAACTACTTAGAGAGCCTAACATTGAAGCTAACCATGGAATCTTCTCTGATGGGTCAGCTTCTCTGCATGCTCCAGAAAAGGCAACTGCCTTTCTTTGAAGGGAGCCTTGACCACTCCGATCCTTTCCCTGTATTGATATGATGTCCAATCATATCAATCATCAATCAATACACTGGCAGAAAATTTTAAATGACTGGAAATTTGTCAGGTGGAAAATGGAAGAGCAGTCAAGCTAGGATCGGAATACTCAAACCTAGTGGCAACAAAGGGATAGATAAAGGCTTTCAGCCATAGATGAAATATGAGTGCAACCAGATAATTCTGAAAAGTTCTACTGCCATAGAGATAAAAGGGATGAAAACACACTGTAATCCAAAATCACACCAAAAATGAGAGTGGTTGGGCTCTGCTTCAAAGAATTTCTTGGAATGAGAACAGTAAGTTAAGTTTGTGACAGGATCCAAAGACAATTTCTTTAGTTTTCCAATATTTAGTCATAGTTCCAATATTTAGTCATTTTTACTCAACCAATATTGAATGTTGGAAAGAGAGTTTGACAAATCTGAGACAGTGAAGTAGTCCAGACAAATTGTGGTGGATAGAACGGAGAATTAATAGCTCATGTGCAGATCCTGATGTTGTGTCTTTGAATAAAATTGCTGAGAGGTAATGTGTAGGTAAGAAACAGGAGTGAATCAGGATAGATCCTTGA
>JAUZTB010000107.1:28093836-28105842 GCA_034780895.1 Rhynchobatus australiae | reverse complement strand
AGAAATCTGATGGCGGAGGGGAAGAAGCTGTTCCTAAATCATTGAGTGTGGGTCTTCAGGCTCCTGTACCTCCTCCCCAATGGTAGTAATAAGAAGAGGGCATGTCCTGGATGGTGAGGGTTCCAAGTGGTGGATGCCACCTTCTTGAGGCACCGCCTCTTGAAGATGTCCTCGTTGGTGGAGAGAGTTGTGCCTATGATGGAGCTGGCTGAGTCTACAACCCTCTGCAGCCTCTTGTGATTCTGTGCATTGGAGACTCCATACCAGGCTGTGATGCAACCAGTCAGAATGGTCTCCACCGTACATGTGTAGAAATTTGCAAGAGTCTTTGGTGACATATCAAATCTCCTCAGACTCCTCACAAAGTAGAGCTACTGGCATGCCTTCTTTGTGATTGTACCAATGTGTTGCACCCAGGATAGATCCTCCAAGATGTTGATTCCCAGAACTAGAAGCTGCTCACCCTTTCCACCACTGACCCCTCAATGAGGACTGGTGTGTGTTCTCCCAACCTCCCCTTCCTGAAGTCCACAATCAGTTCCTTGGTCTTGCTGATGTTGAGTGCAAGGTTGTTGTTGCAACACCACCCAACCAGCTGATCTATCTCACTCTTATACGCCTCCTCGTCACCATCTGAGATTCTACCTATAACCGTAGAATCATCAGTGAATTTATAGATGACGTTTGATCTGTGCTTGATCATACACAGGCATGAGTGTAGAGAGAGTAGAGCAATGGGTTAACCGCACATCCTTGAGGTCTGCCTGTGTTGATATTCGGCGAGGAAGAGATGTTGTTACCAATCCGCACTGCCTGTGGTCTTTCGATAAGGAAGTTGAGGATCCAGTTGCAGAGGGAGGTACAGAGGCCCAGGTTATGAAGCATGTTGATTAATACTGAGAGGATGATGGTGTTGAAGGCTGAGTAATAAACAGCAGCTTGATGTATGTTTTACTGTTTAATAGGTGCTCCAAAGCTGAGTGGAGAGCCAATGAGATTGTGTCTGCTGTAGACCACACAATTCGGTTGATTCGGATGAATCAACATGGATTTATCAAGGTCTGGTGGACTGACCTTCACCTTGCAGCGGCTGGACAGCTGCTCTCAGACAGCTACTTGTCCCTGTCTGTGGACCATGGCTTAACCAACAAACACCAGGCCACTTTCTCTCAGAACATCGCAGGTCTCATCACACCAGGAGACCTCCCTTTTAATGCCTCCAACCTGATAGTACCACAGCCCTGCACAGCCCACTTCTATCTCTTACTCAAAATCCACAAATAGGATTGTCCTGCTAGGCTTATTGCTTCAACCTGTTCTTTCCCCACTGCACACATCTCCTCAAACTTTGACTCTATCCTGTTTCCCCTTGCTCAGTAAATTCCTATCTACATCCAGGACACCTCTCATGCCCACCAGCAATCTGACAACTTCTGATTCCCTGGCCCCACACCTCAGTTTCACCAGTGACGTTCAGCCTTTCTACACCTCCATCCCCTAATGGAAAAGTCTTAGGGCCTTCCACTTCTTTCTTACTGGAACTAAGATCCAACCAGTTCCCTCCACCAATGCACTCACACACTTATTCTTACCCTGAACAGCTTCTCTTTCAATTCCTACTATTTTCTACAAATCAAATGTGTAGCTATGGGCACTCACATTGGCTCCAGCTGCACCGGTCTCTTTGTTGGCTACATGGAACAGTCCGTGTTCCAAAACATCTCTGGCACCACTCCCTATCTCTTTCTCTGCTACATCAACAACTGGAATGGTGTTAGCTCCTGCACTCATGAAGAACTTGTCATTTTGATCACCTTTGCTACAAACTTCCACCCAGCCCTCAGATTCACTTGGACCATTTCTGACATCTCTCTCCCCTTTCTGGATCTCCGTGTCTCCTTCTCAGGAGACAAACTATCCACTGACATTTATCACAAACCCACTGACTTCCACAGCTACCGAGACTACACCTCCCCCCACCCTGTCTCTTGTAAGGACACCATTCCTTTTTTTTCCATTTCTCCGTCTCTGCCACATCTGTTTCCATGATGAGGGTTTTCACTGCACTACACCTGAAGTGTCCTCCTTCTTCAGGAAATGTGACTTCCCCTCTGCTGTGGTTGTTAGAGCCCTCACTCACATTTCCTCCGTTTTCCAGACTTCCTCTCCATTACCCCATCCCCTTCCTCCAATCCTCCCTGAATTCATTATATTAAACCAACAACCCCCATATCTCCCTATGATTTCTCCTCCGCCTTCAGCCATCCTCTTCTGCAGTATTCCCCAGTTGGCAATCTAATAACCAGACAGCTTTCCAAGTATCTATTAGGCACGGAAACTGTTAAGGACAGAATGCATGTTAGGGACCTGAACTCTGCCCAAATCCCCTGCCCCATTTGGAAATACCACCTACATATTAGCATACATCATCACCTTTGGTCAGTGAAGAGTTATAATGATCAAGTGAGGAAAGGTATGGTACCCCAATTCAGATCATTGAACTTATAAATGTATATAACTAGAGCTCAGTGCCAGCTGAAGATGAGCAGCATGAATGATGCATGATTGTCTGTTCCTTGTGATTTGATTTGCAGGATTGTTAAGTGCAGCACTTCTGGGACAAAAGACAGTACAGTGTGTTAAAGGAACTAATATCACTCAAAGGCATAGGTTTGAAATTCACAGGAAAAGACCTACTGCTGCATTTTATTAGCAAGACTACCAAAAGTAAAAAAAAAGCAATTGAATATATTTTTCTTACAATCCCTTGAAATGTAGATAATCTAATCAGAAAAACAAGCTTTTTATTGCAATGATGGTATGAGAATGAATATTCTGTTTTTGAAAACTGCTACTGCTCAAACAAATGAATTTCTGTTCCAGATGATATAAGCTTGATAGATTAGCTGGGCTTTCCCAGTTTGTCAATTTTAATCTATGATGTGATGATGATACAATAATGAAATGAAACAAAACAGTGTAAAAAGTCACCCACTGGCACCAGGTGACCACAGATGTTGAAATATGTGAATATTTTATGTTAGTAATAAAATGCTATAGAAGGTGCACTAAGCAGAGAGCATTGTAATAAAAATTTAATTCCAAGTGTAACACCAGCCGTCTCAAAAAAATAAGCCATGAACCAAGTGAAGCCACAACAAGGAATTACATGCATGTTAAACAACAGACGTAGAATGTTATAAATGGATCTATGCAATCCCATTACCAATGGCTCAGATCAAAGCTGCAAACCTGGCACATTCAGCAGTAAATGGTGGATAATTAGATTGGAGGAAGAGCTCCATGAACATTCCCATCCTCAGTGACAGAGGGCTAGGACATTAATCTGAAAGGCGATGCTGAAACCTTTGTAGATCTCCTGAGATCCTCATTATCAATGAAACCTGTCTTAAGCCAATTTGATTCAATCTATATCAGGTCAAGAGATGGCTGAGTGCACCAGATGCTTTGGGAATGGGGAACATCCTGGCTGCAGTGATGAAGATGTTCTTCACAACTAACTATGCCTTCAGCCAAGCCATTTCAGTGCAGTTGCAACATTAGCATCAACCCAACAATGGGCAAACTTGCACAGTTTGTTCGGTGCACAACACGCACGACAAATCCAGTCTGGCCAATTACCACTTTATTGGTCAACTCTCAAAGTCACAGAAATTATCGGCAGTGCTGTCAAGCATTTATTTATCAATACCTTGCTTAGTTGTGTTCTGCTAGGACCACTTGTCTCTTGCCATTATTTCAACCTTGTTCCAAGGGCTAAATTCTAGATGTGAGGCGAGCGTGACTACAAGAGTAATATGTGATTGATTGTGGCATCAAGAGCCCCTCGTTAAATTGGAGTTTAAGAGGAAAACTCTTTACTTGTGAGAATCATACCCAGGATAACGAAGATATTTGCAGTTGTTGGCTACCAATGATCTCAACTCAATCTATCACAGTAGGTCCTCGGAGGAAGTATCCTCTGGCCAAGTACCTTCAACTCCATCAATGAACTTCTCTTGCTAAAAAGCTCACTAGTAGTGATGTTCACTGATCTTTGTACAATGGTCAGTTCAATTTGCTCCTGTTCAGGTTCTGATGTAATCCATGCCCATATATGGCAATGGCTGAAGGGTCCAGTTGCCTCACTGGGTGGAGCCTTAGTTACATTCAAAAAGCACAAACGCATTTCAGGACAATGCAGCCCATCCATCTCCTTCAGCTTCCTTGCATCATCATTACATTGTGCCCTTCATATAAGATGCCCTGACATATTTCATCAAAATTTCTTTGATAGCACCTGCAAGTCCTTGTCAGTCCTTATTGTCATTGGGTCTAAATCCTGGAATTCCCTTTCCATCACTATTGTGGCAGTACTTCACCATGAAGACCATAGTGGTTCAAGAAGTTCTGAATATCACCTTCTGAGGGGGAATTAAATAATGACTGAGAAAAAATATTGCATGTTGGCCATATCTATGAATTAGTTTTTTCTGTGGTTTATTAATTCCATCATAATAAATTATTGCCAACCATAACTTGAGACACATAGAAGAGTTTCAATTGATATCTTCACAGTGTTTTTAAAATTCACTTTATTCCTATTCTCACTTTTAATCTTTGACAAAATAGTTCCAAACTGTCAAGCATTTTGCAAATCTCATCAAATAAGCAAATGATTTCAATAAATATGTCTAAAATAGAATGCTGTTTGCAATAGCTTTCACACTTACATTAAGGTTGTAATTTTAAGGCTGCAAGTCTATTTCATTAGCTGCTGGAAAAAAAATCAGTAAATATAATTGTTCTGTCTACTAATTGCAAATATGCCTCATTCCAGAGGCTTAACGCCATCTAGATACATTTGTAAGCTATGTCAATGTTTCATCAGTGAATTAAAATTCTCTTATAAAAATTATTGGGGCTTCTAAAATGGTAAGTCTAGTGGGGGGAAGCAACAATCATTGTCTTTCTTTCCTTTATTGTTTTAAAACTCAGCCTCAAGGGATTCTATAATCCCTTCTGTGTGCCAAGAATATCTGTAGAGCAATGTTCACTATGAACAAATAAGCAAATAATTCACAACGATATGAAATCTACCATATATTCTTACAGGTTTTCAGTTAAGCTGATAGAAAAATTAACAATCTTTAATGTATTATGTGCAATTTATAAACAGGAAGGGAATGTCAAAACATTTACCAAAGTCAAAAGGAGACAATATAACTTACTCTTATATCCAATAGCACTACATAATTTCTTCTAATCGTTACATATAAAAACATTGTTCTACTAATTATACAACAAAATGTTTAATTAAAGCTTCATTGCTTACAATTTTTTCAGATGCTAAAAAAATTATCCTTTACTTACCGGAGCAAATATCACCATACACATTTACAGAAAAAATTGTAATCCAATTTCACTCCACAAACAAACAGAATCTGGCTCATACTAAAATTAAAATTTGAAAATCCTTCTGATGGACAGTAGCTCTTGGACTCACTTTAAGAATAGATGTACAGCAAAAGAGAAAATCAACATGAGAGATAGAAAGATATTATACCAAATCAGGCACTGCCTCAGTTGTATTTGTTGAGGGCAGCACATTCACATTAGAGAAGAAATGCTGCATTCTTACTGGAGGAATCTGAGTCTGCAAAAAAAATGGGCAGACTTACTGGAAGCCACAAAGCTCATGACAGCTTATAAAGTTGATCAAAAACAGGAAGGTTCCTGATGCGTATAGTTTAAACCACATCAGAATTTGCCTTTGAGAACTTTTCTTGCATCAAAGCATTAATAACTTCACTGTGCTACTGCATATAAAAGAATCTCTTCTTAGCTATACAATATGTTATGTTTCATTTTATTTTGAAGCTGTGTGATCGCTGGAAAATAATTTATTCTGCAGGAAATATTCATGTTACTTGAGTGCCTTCTGCACTTACGAATGTAAAGTTATCAAAGGAACTGCTGCTATTAAAAGAATTTTAGACAGTGGAGGCAAAAAAACACAGAATATAACACTAAAGACTGGTGTCTGCACTACTTGAGAACTAAGAGCTATTGGACAAATATATCTATACCAATACTTCATATATCTACATAACATGTCTTTAGTGTCAGGATTTCAGACCTTTTAATGAACAATGCTGGAATGTACATCTATTTTCAACAATACACATTTATTTATCATCCATACCAAGTGAATTTTCAATTGCTGCACTTATTTAATTTTAAATTTTGGATCTCAGGGTAGATTAAAAAATTACACTTGTTGTTGATATTATCTATTATTATCACTGGGGTAGAATAAACACTTACCACAGAACTAAGAGGGGAAAATTTTAGCTTTACATGGCAGTTACTGCAGGAAATTGGCCAGCCAGTTCCATATTGGTCTGAACTCACCACTTAACACCTCCATTCCCATGAACCCTCAATGGATCGTATTCTTATTCATTAACCTAGCCCACAGAATATCTCAGATGTCCACTGTAATACTTTTTATGTTTTAGCATTGACTACATGATGTACACTTTTTCAAAAGCTCAGATAGTGTTCTGAACTACTTTGGTGAAAACAGTTTATAAATACTGTACATTGGATTAATTATGAGTATTGGTATGTCTGCAGGTTGACTAATTAAGACTGTCATTTAACTATATCTTAATGAGAACCACATTAACGGGGTACCTCACTCATCTATAATCAATTATTTGTATTCTACCCATAAATAATTCTTCTGGGCTGTAAAGAATTGCATAATTGTGTTTTTTTTTCCAAATGAGAAATGTTTATATACATGGGAAAATGAAATATAGGAACACATTTTAATCAATAGGCTAGCATTTGCATAATTTATTCAACCATGGGGACCAAACATATTTTTATGACTCTCTTGAACTCAAGATTTACCACTGAAGCTACTCATACTTAAATCATTGAAACATTAAACTAATTTCAAAATCTAACCTTCTTACTTTGTATTGCAAACATTTTATTTCATACATTAGTATGTTTTTATTTTATTATTGGTGAATTTCTGGTTAACCGTCTGCCATGTGAATAATTTATTTAGTAATTCCAACAGGAATTAACTTCCTGCTAAACTTTCATATTCTGGAGCTGTCCCAAACCTGTCAATTATAGAACTGAAGCAGCAAGTTTGATACTATTACTGGCACTCTCTTGATAACTCTGTCATTAATGCTTATTTAAATTGCAAGGCTACAGACTTGAATCAAGAGGCTTCTGAAGAATAAACCAATCCACCATCAAGGCATTAAAAACCCTGCCATTTTATTGTGTGCCTGCCAATTCACCTTAAAATTCCTGGCAAGCATTTCTTTTGGTGAACAGACCATTTAGAGTGTGCTAAGTGTGCACACAAACACATTCTGGGTGAATTGCACCAATTTGGTCAATGCTTTAGCATGCCAGCAGTTTGCAGATGTCGGATATATGCAAAGTCGGGAGATCATGATGTTAATCAACATGCAATACCATTTGATGAGAGCACAGCCATTTTGGAGTTCAACACCCTCTCTTAACCTCACAAGTATAAACTTGTGTTAAGCAACAGGAAGGTTCCCTTCTACACCACGACCAACTCTTCAGTATTTGAAGTATTCATTAGCAACTCACAGGTTAGTTGTGGATTAGTTTGTTTTGCCTTTTTTTCTACAATTCTACTATTGCTTATTGTTTTCTGTAGTTGTTTCAGGTATCAAGTGGCTACACCAAGTGATGACTTTATTCAAGGCTTTAGCATGACTGTTTGTTTCTTAGAGACAGGTGCACTATTACACATTCCCTTGAAATACAGCATGATTGGAGGAATTAACAGAGGGCACACAGAGCAGAGCAAGCTGTGATCAGAGTAAGGAAGAGGATTAGGACAAGGTTTCACAACATGATACCATATCTATCCAGATTTTCAGGGAGGAACTATCTGAAAGACATCAGAACTTAACTGAGGAGGCCCACACTGAAATATGCCGTTTCCTCCAGACGTAATTACAGTAGAGATATCCTGTTCCAATTATACAGGGCCCTAGTGAGACTGCATCTGGAATATCACATAACATGTCAGATCTTCCCGCCTGAGAAGGTATACACCTGCGACAGAAAGAGTACAGAGTTTACCAGATTGATTCCTGAGATAACAGCTTTGTTGTATGAGGAGAGATTAAGAAGACTGGGCTATATCACTTGAGTTTAAAAGAATGAAAGATGATGTCAATGAAATATACAAGATTTGCAGAGGGCAGAACAGATATAGAGATGATGTTTTCCCTGTCCATGGGTCACTATTTTGAAATAAGGGTCAATCACTGTGGTCAGAGATGAGAAAAAAATTCTTCAACTAGGGAGTACCTTCATGAATATTTTCAAGCCACGGAGTGATAGACTTTTAGATATTAAGAAATCAAAGAATATGCGGGAAGGGCAGGAAGGTGACATAGTGGGAAAAATCAGATACAATCTAATTGAATGGCAGATTAGACAGGTAGAGCCACATTGCCTACTCCTGCCTTTACTTCTTATGTTCTTAATATGAGTTCAGAACAGGGCAAGAACCACATTGTAAGTGGCTATCAAGGAATGGAACTTCTATCTGACTGGCTCCTTCCAAATTGGAGGTTTACAAAGTCTTGCTGTGGAATAACCATTAATGGGGTTCTTAAGGCTCTTTTTTCAAAGGGAGGTAGCCATCTTTTGATCCCTCTTGCCAGAGACCAGCTGGTGGAGGAAGCTTGCCACTACATGAGAATTACAGGCTTCCCCATAGTGCAGCCTGTCATTGACCGCAGGCATAGCACATGCTGCATATTAGTTCCACCCAAACTGGATAGTGAAGAGATCCCACTTCTTCAATGCCAAACTGGAAAGTGAATAGAGGCCATACATCTGGCAGGTCAATGCCCTGTATCCTAGCAGAACCCTACTGCATTCAAGGCACCAGAACAAACCAAAAGGCACATTCCAGGTGTGATGGAGCATCTGCTGATGACATTCCTGAAACCTCTGGTGCATAACCTACTGTACAAAAGTGCACTACATGAATTCCTTAAGAGTGGTATTGCACATAAAACGCAGGAGAGCAGATCAATCAGAAAGCAATGTACTATAGACATCTGAAACAAAAACAGAAATATTCAGTAGGTCAATCACTATTTCTCCACAGATGCTACTTAATTTATTAAGTAGACCAATGATCCCCCTGCCTCTGGATTCAGCCTGCAGTGTTTGACAGAACTGGTGTCAAGATTCATGGTGGTCTGTTGGGTGTTGTATAGTTAACAGCAGAAGAAAAAGATTATGAAGATCAAGAGGGTGAGGAAAAGGAAGAAGGTGACCTTTGGCACATCAGACTGCTCCTTTCTGCATGGACTGACCATGAAGTCCATCATCTAGTGTGACCCAGTGACAACAAACCCCAATTCAATAACAGTCCCACAACCTACCTAACCTCCAACAATAAGCCACACAGAACAACATCAGAATAAAAGCCATTGTTAAATAAACATTCAAACTACATTTATAAATGAAATCATTTTTTTATTCAATATTTTATTTGACAGTAGACTAATTACCCTTCTGTTCCCTCTTTTATTGCCTGTCTTCCACATGTATTTTCCTGTCTAATGCAATCCCTAGTAATCTGCTGTTGTTGTAGAAGCCCCTGAAACCCAGCAAGCTCCTTTTCTCACAAATGCACAACCATGCTGGCAGCAAGCTGACCTTGTGTGGCAGTGGTCAGACTTCTAGTGCAGCACGCATATATTGGGCATTTGTTGTTTTCCCTGACAACCATTTTTGGATCCACAAGTCTGTAAAAGGAATGGGTTACCACTTCTACATAGGACACCTTGGACTTCAAGCTTAATGTAAGGAATTATGCCAACTTGTTGCTGGACTCCCTTCTTTCTCCTTGCTCAGTAATTGGGCTTTCTGACAGACTTCGCAATGAACTAAGCATCTTATATTATGCTTTCTTATGTGGGCTGGTCCTTATCTGAATCTTCAACAGCAGAATGCAGATGAAATTTTACCCTTCAAAGGGTGGCAAAAGTGCTAGCTTGTTCATGCAGTCCTTGCTGCAGGCCACTTGAGTCCTACGTCTCACCTTGTTTCTATGTTATTTTCCAAACTGAGTGCAAGAGCTGATGGTTGCAAGTGTGAAATTGAGTGGCAATATCCATTCATTGCTGCTACCTTTTTACTATTCCCACATTGCCCCATCAGGGAAATAAAGGGACGGAGGCTGTGGAGCAGAGAGACAGAGTAAGGAAGAGGTGTCTTATTCATCTCTTACGTCATCTGCAATTTATAATTTAGGTGTGGAATGGAGTTGGTGGTATGTGAGGAGGATTTAAGAGAATACTTTAAAGGTTTCAATCCCACTTCTGCCATTGGTCCCAGCAATGGTCATTCCGTTCATGGCCAGCACTGGCTCCACATGGTGGCTGGGGTGAGTAGATGCACCAGGCCCTCTCCAGTTAGCTGCTGCTGCCTCTGATTGTGTGTTAGTTACCTCGTCCTGCAAAAGAGTGGGAAGTGTGCAACTCCTGGGGAATGTTGAATGATTGACAATGTGAATGAGCTGTGAGATATGTATACAAGGCCTGTAGCCATGCCAGTTTGTGAGTATGCATAGAGTATGTGAATACTATGTACGAGTTCTCACTGATATTTGTTTGGTAAGTGATGTGATGTGATTAATTGAGCAGTGGCTGGCACAATTGAGCCTCAGAAAACCATAGCAACTCATCTCTCTCTTGTACATCGATTACCAAGTCAAGTTTACTTCTAGATCAAAAGCCAGAACCTGCACCACCACAATGAACCGTCCCTTTAAATAGTGCAGACTAGCTTTAAATGGGACCACTTGTGATATTAGCTCCCACTGATGCACTAAGCTAATGAACAGAATGGTGAGCATTGACTGATGCTGCACTCACAGTGCTGGCATGCTGCCTGCATTCCACTCAAAGTGTGTTGGTTAATTACACCTTGTGATTCCTGGATTGGTTTACATGCATTATCAGATTTATTCCCATTTTACTCTTAATCTGTAATAATGGTTATTCAGTATTTGGTCAAAATTCCAATCATTTGCCCATCAAATTAAAAAGAAAGTGAATGTAGGACCATGAAAGGACATTGCGGGGCAGATTTAAACTGATTCTCGTGTTACAACAGTGAGGATAAACCACAAGTTTGCATCAGAAACATTTTAGTGGGAACAATGGGAAGAGCTAATGTAAACTAAACTACAGTTTTATCATGGGTATAGGGACAGAGTGGGACCATGGGTGTTTGTTCACAAATTTCAAAAAACATACAGGAGCCTTGACTTTATTAAAAGAGGCTTCATCAATAGAAATTCACCCTCAGGCTGATAGGGCTAAACTACTACTAGGGAAAGAATTCACTTGTGTGGAGAGACTGGAGAATCTAGGGTCATTCTCCATCGCGATGCAGGCATTAAGAGGAAGTGTTCAAAATCTAAATAAGTTTTGACCAATTAAATAATGAGAAACTGCTTCCAGTGGCAAAAGGAACAATAAACAAAGGATAGATTTAACATGATTGGGAAAAGATCAAGGGGCAGCATATATTTTATAATAACTTTTAGAAAGGGAAGTCTTGAAAGATGCAATGTTCTGGTGTATGGGGAGAAAAGGGAGAAGTGGGACTTGGTGGCTAGCTCTATCAAATAACCAGCAGGGGTACTGTGGGCCAAATTGTCTCCTTCTGTGCTATGCCACATTATTGTTCTAAGTCCCTGTTTTGCACCTTCAATAGTTAAAAAAGTTAGACTGGAAGCTGCTTTGAATCTTCAATATATAGGTATGTTACATCAGATCCAGGGAGGTACAGGCATATCAGTCTAACATTCATTATTGAGAAGGCGCTAGAAGGGCTCCCCAGAGAAGTTCTTAAAAATCAATAAGAAAGTTAAGGAGTGATGAGAAATTCACATAAAAATTATGA
>JAUZTB010000107.1:27537102-27547232 GCA_034780895.1 Rhynchobatus australiae | reverse complement strand
AGCATGAAACTCTTATAGTATAGTCATAGGTAATGTTTCTGTTAGATTTTCAATGTTACTTAGCATAACCTGTTACCTGTATATCAGAATCTATAGTTAGACTTCAAAATATGAACGTTAAACTTCTTTTCAGATCAGTAGAAATAAGATGGATAAATCATTTGAGGTTTTGAAACCGCAGTCTTCTTTTTAAGAAGCCACTTGAGAACACTATTGGTATTCTCTTGTTTCCTGAGAGGCTCAGATGTTATGTTACAATGATTGAAAATAAGGCGAGGGTCTAACCTTGGTCTTATTTCACAGTGCATGTGAACAATTCGATTTATTTCTAACAAGTTAAATCAGGTATTTTGATAAACGTAATTCAAAGTATTGAAATAATTGTACTTGTAAGCAACTTTTGAAGTAGGATCTTTCAATGGCTACAGTTGCTTAATTGTAAAACTATTCACTTTAAGTAACTTGTTAAATCATCATGCATTTTGGAGAAAACTGCCAAAATTTAGAATCCTAATGCTAAAATAATTTAAAATATCATGTGATGTACTCTTTTAAGAGAAAATCAGATGCAGGGGAATAAGATGAGGGGAATGCAACTAATGGGATTGATCAATTGGAAACAAGCATGATTCAATGGGCTGGATGGCCTACTGTACATAAAAGTATATAAACATTCTGGGAATGGTGTCAAGCAATTCGGTTTGTGGTTCAGATCCTCATAAAATGCACATTGACCTGTATAAACACTGATTAAGGGAAGTGTGTGAAGGAAACATCTACAAGTGAATCCAAGGACCTCTACATGCACAGCCAATTGTCATTCATAGCAGTTTCATTTTGTACCATGAATAACAATAGACGCTGCCTCACACAGCATCAAGTCCATGGTGATTATGGTATCAGATGCTGCTGGGTTTGGTGAACTAGTTACAGGTTTAGTTGCAGTTGGAGATGGAGGTTCTTTTGTATCTCTTGCAACTCTGGAATCATCCACTACCAGTCTTTCAGCTAGGACAGTCCATCCTAGACCAGCATGATGACCGTCACAATAGACGAGACACAAATTTGGCACTAAAACACATCAAACCGGTCAGTCACTATCACCTTACTAGAACATAAAGTTAACACAAAACAAATAGCAGATCATCAGTTCTACCAGTCTTCTAAAGGAACTGCCAATGACACTACAAGTTTAATTAACATTGCCTCCAACCTTTTTTTCCCTCTTTTAAAAATGTTAACTACAATTATGTTAAATCCCCAAACCTCTCCAAACCTTTGTCACAGCTATCATCTTTAGGAATTACCAGGAATGCATCTTACCCTCTAATATTTAGGAACTTTGACCCTCAATCTTTCTCCTGATTATTATTTCACCCTTTCCACAAGCATTTTTCAATAACTAATAAATTATTTTCTTTCCCTTTCTCTTGATTTTATCTAAACACCTCCCATCCCCAGAAATAGTTTCATTAATCCTGTTCTTACTCTTTAGCCTCACATGTAGATCTTCTTCATTTCCCCACCCTAGTAGTTCTAAAGGGCCAGCGAGGCCATAAGAAATCCTAAATAAGTTATGCTTTCTGATTTTATTCCACTAATCTAAATAGGTCTGATATATCTTACAGATCTGTAAACAAGAAAATTGACAGATTTCAGCCTCGGTTGATAGCCTGGCAGAGTGGAGTGCACAACCACTGCAGAACCTGCTTGATTCAATCTTTTCAATACGATGTATATCCAGTGGGTTCTGCAGTGAGTTAAGTAATCCTTTATGCCGGATTATTGCCCATGCAGCGAAGCTGAAAAGATCCCCATTGGGTCCTAGTTGCACTTGTTGAAAGAAAGGAACAATGAACACAATCAAAGTAACTGACAAACAAAAGACCTGATTTAATGATAGATTTGATGGCTATTTTTGAGGGTGGAATTACTGTTAAAGCTATGATTTCTTATGCCATTTCATTACTAACTTCTGATAGTTTCTTTAAAGAAAACCGTATAGCTGAGAATTTGAGTGGACTGCGCTATTTAACACAATTAAATTAAAAAGATAAGAACTATGAAAAAGAATTGCTTTTTTTTGGCATATCCTTTGATCTGATATTGACAAATTTCATGTCATGTGCTTAAAATATCTGCTATACGGTACATTATTGAGATCTTTAGAAACATTTAGCTACAACTGTCATTAGCAGTTACAGAAGTATCTCTTGAAATGTCATGAATATGCTTAATGTTTCATTCACTATTTTGACTTTTTTCATTACTTGTACCATTGCTCATTCAGTCACCTGCTTGCTTACTTTTCCTGTCTCTTTCACTCATGCATGACAGCACGACGATCTTGGCCTAAGCCACCGCCTGCACCTCCACCCATAAAAACGCGGCAAAACAGTCTTAGTCAGAGAATCAGAGGCATGCCTAAACAAATACCAAGTACTGTTACAGCTTTTTATTTCAGTTATTTATGTTCTCCTGTAGCTTGTTGCTTTTTATAATTCTTTTACTTATCTCGGTTACATTGAGTCTGTTACAGAAATATATGGTCTGATATAAACTTAAACAAGAATTTGCTGTTTCATTGTAATGATTAGTTAAATTTCTAGTTAGAGCATAGGAAAAGAATACTTTTGCCATTTTTTAAGCATTTGGTGCACGCAACATTCACAAATATAAATGTCAGCACAAACTAACAGTGTTGCTGCATAACATACTGCATGATGAAGTGTTTTTATAAAACAGTGTTGTACAGTAATATCTTTTTGGCAGCCAACTGTGCTCCAGTTAGATAGTTTCTTTATTGTTCTGGTTATTCATTTGAAATGTTGCCTTTCTATTTCGTAAACATTTTTTATGAAGCTCACCATTCAAATTCCACTTTGCCCCCAAAATATGTGTACATCAAAGAGAAAAAATTAGGAATTTATGGGAATGGAATTGGATTGCTTCATCTAGACAAATGTTCTACAGTATATTTACAAATTGCTGATTTATATAGGATATATTAAAATCAGAACTTGAATATAGTCCTATCCCCTGGATAGTATACTAACTGGAGCATTGTGCAATTTTATTAAACTGGAATAAACATTGCAGTATATTTTATCTAATTTCTAGTAAAATGTTTATGTTAACTATGTATTCTAAATACTAAAAAGGTAAAAGTAAATATACTTAGGTATTGGCTTCTTAAATAAGAAGTGCAAATTGGAGAAAAGTTATTTTTTATAATATTGCTCATTTGTAATACTGTTCACCACAGAAAATGTAGGACAGTTAGTCACTCCTGCCAAAAAACTGGAAGATACAATTCGTCTTGCTGAACTGGTTATTGAGGTGCTGCAGCAAAATGAAGAGCACCATGCAGAGGTGAGTGTTACACTTAATAGCTTACAGACTAAGTTATATGGTTTGAAGCTATTTTAAGGATGTTGCCTGATAGTTAGATAAAATTGGTTCTATAATCTCTTAACATCTCTATCATCCAATCATATTGAATAATCTTAATTAGATGGAGAGTAGAAGTTGCTATAGAAACAACATGATGAGCATAACAGGAATATGTTCTCTTGATTGATACTTCCAATGAAAACTTAAAGCTATCATTTTAAAATTTCTTGCCTGAAATAACAAAGATTTTTTCTACTCTAATTTTGGTGTTAAGTGTAATGACCAGATGAACTCATGTACCTTTGTTATAGCCATCTTATACCCGAGGACATCTAAGTACCTGGTCTAAACGTGGTATGGATCGAAAAATGTTCATTGACTACATCAATTTCATTCCTTCCATTAGATCTTGTACAATTTTTAGGTGGATATTTCCACATTTTTAATCTCCCAAGGCAGGTGAATGACCATCTTAGAAGATAAAGTATTGTGAATTTTCTCTGCAACTTCTGCAAGTGATCTTCTCAAATGAAATACTGATACAAAAGTCTCTGAAAAAATTACACTGTTTTTTAAACTGCATGGTCAAGATGATTACAAAAGATTTAGTTAGCTGCTGCTAACATCACGAGCAATATTCAACTGTTTCCATCCAAATTCTTGCTGTGGTCTTCCAGAATTCCAGACTGCTTTAAAATTTCACATGAAATTTAACATTGACAAATAATTAAACTTAGAAATAATTTCTGAGTAGGAAATAATTAGTTTTCAATCGCCTTGATAGCCCAACATTGTTGGTACTTAGCAGCTATTTCAAAATTGCATGCTTCGAACATTTGCAGGGACTTCATGGAAAATCAGGATTACAGTGTTAATGCTCTGTGTAAATATAGCTTCCCTTCAAGCTCTCCTTACTGAGGGGACACATCACTCCTTACAACTTTGATAATTCATGTGTGAACACAGTGCAAGCAAAATAATAACATTTCAGTATTTCAACAAAGCGATAATATTCAAGGTTGAAATAGCTTATTTGTTTCAGCAAAATCTCCCTCCATATCAGACTGATCAACATAATAATAGAATATGCTGCCTTTTACTCACACTATTTGAGCGTGTGTGAACTCATAGTTTACCTACTACACACTGAAACATATAAAAGGTAATTTGGTCATTTTTTTCAAATAATTATTGCAATACGTGAATTCAACAAAGCCACTTCCTCCCCATTATCATAACATTAACGGATGTTTGGTGTTAACAATATCTTTTATTTTTAAGAGCTTTATGTTGCTACATTTTCTGGTGTCATTTTCTTTGCTGTTTATTTATACATTTCAATATTAAATTTAACTTTCTATTGAGATTGTATTCATGTTAACCAGAGAAAAGTGTGAAACTGGAGTATTGAATCCATAGTGCCTTTATTATTTGATACAAAAGTAATGCACCGGTCCCAACTAATACTTGATTTGCATATTCAAATTTCCTCCCTACTGTTCAATCATTGTTGGATTACCACAGGGAAAAGAGGTATGTGACTAAACTGAGTGAAATGAGTCACCTCCCCATATGTCTCGTGCATGTCCTAAAGATATCATCCTTCCTATTGGGATTTTACCTGGGCCTTCCCTGCTCTTACTCTTCTTCAAAGCAGTCTACTACCAACTGTCAGCACAGTGCTTGCAAAACTGTCGTTTAGACTTGGTATCTGAAATGGTTTGCTTGGGCTGGCTAAACAGCCTCTGCATGTACTGTTGGATGTTGTATCAAGCACAGGAGCTGCATCATCCCACCAGTCTTTACCCACTGGAAACTTCCCTAAATCCACTATATTTGTCTTCGTAAATTAGAGAGTAGGAATTTGTTCTTAGCCTCTTGTGCTAAATGTGCAGACATTGTGGCAGCTGCGCTTTATTTTCTGCTTCTGAAATTTGGCTCCATTGACATCAATGGAGGCAAATATTGAAGACCGTTTACAATGGACCGTTGTTACTGTACACTTTTAGCACAGAAGATGAAGGATGAATTTTTACCCTGAAAGCAGAAATTGAATTTTGTTTTACAATGTAGAATATAGCATTAGTTCAAATGCAACTGATTGTTAATTTCTTAAATATGGAATCATTTTGGTGTGAGTAGGAACTCCATCTTAAAAAGAGTAAAATATGTTTACTGTTTCTACCAGTGTGAATATGGGTAATGAGTCATGCATTCCACCATATTGTTGCAAGATAATGTAGTTTTCTAAAAACAGTGATTTGGACAAAATGATTGAAGAATGAACAATAAGAACTCTGGATAGTACATCTATGGAATTAAGCAGCTTGATTAGTAGCACATGATCAGACCAGCACCTCTATTAAAATACTGCATATAGGAACTTTATGAAACTGCCTTCAGCAATGATCCCACCATTGCAAAATATTTGCTATGCATGCTTATTTTTAAAATTGGGCACTTAGAAACGAAGTTTGGCCACTTGGAAAAAATATTGGCCATTTAAATGTGGTATTGATGTAGTACCAGATGTACCTCAGCAGAACTCAATACCATCACAACAGAAGGAAAGGAAAATGTAACTAAGAACCCTAGAAAGGGGATAGAGCTGCTGTAATTGCTGTTTAAAAACAAAAGGCAAATTTAAATGTACATTATTGTAAAAGATATGCAATTCATTTCATTAACATAAGCGCTCCACTGTATCAGACATCTATACATCTGAGTTAGCTTTCCAGTAATGAATTTTCCTGATTGAGCCTCCATAACAGGATTTTAAGAGAATTATTCTTGTGCAGGGTCACCATGGCATCCCAGAAACTAATTTCACAGCTGATTTTACAGACAAAAGTTGATTCATAGTTGTTTTAAAACTGAATCTAGCCACAAATATCAACCTATGCAATAGTTTCTGTATCATGGAGAAAGCATGGTGTTTCCCACTGGTGTAATGGAAACAGTGCTGTGGTGTCACCATTAAGAGAGAGGACCTGATAATAGAATCATGTCCTTCCATTTCCCCCTTCCACACTCTCCTGCCAACAGTTATAGCTGAGGCCATGAAGCTGATTAGAGATTCACCGAGTAAGATGATCAGATGATGGGGGTAATATTGTTTGGATGATATTCAGAGGGTGGCATTGGATATGGAGATGATCAAGGGATAGGAGGATCAAATGAAGATGATCAAAGGATGCTTATCAGTCAGGGAGGACAGCAGCCCAGTAGCCTCTGTGCATATGTTCAGCATCCACTAGGAAGATTTTAGGAAGTAAGCGACTGTTGCTCAAAGTGCCCAGTCACATTTAGTGATCGAGATTTTTTAAAAAAATTGATCTTGTAGTGCACAAAAGATATTGTACCATGTGGTAGAATTACCAGGCTAAGAGGCTCATTTTTTATATTCATTGGGATTGGAGGTGTTCGTATTTGATTCACCTATTCTCTTGAAATTACAGAGCTGTCTACTAATTCCATCAGCAAATTCATAAATATTTTTGATAATAGTTACTCATTCTTCTTGGATTTGACTCTGAAGGAATTATGCAGTTAGGTCTTTATTGCACATCAGCCTGGCTCTTTCTTATTTGTTTATGGGATTCAGGTATCACTGGCAAGGCCAGCCTTTATCCCCCATTCCACATCCCTAATTGCCCTTGAGAAGGTGGTGATGGGCTGCCTTTTTTGCCTTCTGGTGAAAGTGCTAACACAATGCTATTGTGAGGGGATTCCAGGATTTAAACTCAGCAACAATGAGGGAACGACAATAATAGTTGAACTCTGGATAATTTGTGCAGTCAGATGGTGGCGTTCCCATGTTCGTGGTAGGGGGCATGGGTTTGGGAGATGCAATCAGAATAGCCTAGGTGAGTAACTCCAGTGCATCTTGTGGACAATGTACACCAGGCAATGGTGCACTGGTGGCGGAGGGAGTGAATGTTTAGGGTAATAGGTGGGGCATGAATCAAGCATACTGCTTTTTCTGGATGGTATCGAGCTTTTTAGTTGGTTGGAGCTGCACTCAACCAAACAGGTGGAGAGTATTCCATCACACTCCTGTCTTGTTCTTTATGATTGGTGGAAAGTTTTCAGGGAGTCTGAAGATAAGTTACTCACCACAGCCTCTGCTCTTGCAGCCATAATGTTTACGTAGCTGGTCCAGTTAAGTTTCTGGTCAGTGGTATCCTATGGGATGTTGATGTTGAGAGAATTAACAATGCTAACGTCATTGAATGTTAAGAGGAGGTGGTTAGACACTCTCTCTTGTTAGACATGGTCATAATCTGTACTTCTGTGACACTGGAATGTTGTCTAGTTAATGCTCCAACTGGACATGGAGAGCTTCGTTGTCTTACATTTCAGGGAAACTTAAGGAAAACTTGATATTGGGCTGTGACCAAGTATAAAGGGACAGCCTCCAAATGAAAATTGGATAATCCAACCTGTGCAAGTCTCTGTTAATCCCACCTGGACATGACAGAGATTCCCCATTCCCCACATCTTTGCTTGTTGGGGGGGGTGGTGGTCAGAAAGAGTAGAAGTGCTTTGTCCTGCCCTTCAGAACTATCCTAAATTCACATTGTCAGACCCTATAATCTGAGCCCATATCGGACCAAAGACCAGGAGCTTTGGCCTGATCTGGGCTCTACGAACAACGGGAAGCCACCTGATTATCAGGCTGACTTCCAGGTGTGGATTTTACTGCAAAAAAATAGGCATACCATGGAATCAAAGCTTCACAGCATGTGAGCAAGGGAGGACTTCCAGGTTTTCCAGTTAAAAGTCTACTGGCACAACCAACCCCATCGATGAAATCAATGCATTTCACAAGAGGAGTGCAGTGCCCAGCTGCCACATGTTCAGCGCATCTCATGGAAGATAAATTTCTTCCCATTTGTTTAAAATGGCAGTGAGTTTGAAATCATGTCACATTGCCATCATGAGTAAATTCACCCAAATAATGAATGTGAAAAATGATTTACAGTAAAAACCACTTTCGTCTAGTTATCAATTGGCAAAAGTTGAACTTTAGGTGCAAGTAGACAAAAAAAAATAAAGACATTATCAATGAGCACAGTGTAATTCTGTGCAGTGTCTCTGGAGCAAACAAAATGTTGTGAATACCAAATGTGCATTTATTTGGAGCAGCTACATTGCTACTTGTTTATAATCATAATTATTTGTAAATCATCACTATTTATTGAGTTTTCTGAAATATATGTCTGCATCAAGATTGATTAATGAATTTGAACACAATTCAGGACAATAAAGGGGGATTCAAAATTGTACACATGAATTAAAAAAGCAGAGTAATTTAAAATGTAAAATACCCATAGTAAAATGTATTTTTTGCAATAAATAGTTTAAAATCATGAGGATGGTCGTCTTTAAATGGCGGTTACCGGTTATATGTGGTTATTGCAATCACCCTCAGTCTTGCACTATTAGCCCAGAGTTTTCTGCTATGTTGAATGACAATTCCTTCTATTCTCTTTCTCTTTATTTATCTTTCTCCGTCTAATTTGAATCTAATTTGCCCTATTTCCTTTTCTGTCTTTCCTCTGATTTTTTCTCTGATTTTAAATCTCTATGCTAATTGTGATATACAGCTGCTTCTGCTTGTTGACAAAGGCCCCAGGTACTCTTGACCAGTATCAACTTGTATCACAGAAAGCTTTCAATCTGAAGGGTGAAGAAATGAAATCCAACAAATGAAATACACTTGTGATGCCCTGCTCCAGTAAATTTTGGGCCATTTAGTTTACTTCAGCTAGATGAAGGCACTATAATGACATCCATCCATTTGCCAAACCACAGATTGGGAGATCCAGCCTTGGCTGACATTTCCTCTTGGATTTTACTAAAACGCTAAGTACCAATCTCAGCTAGGTCACTGGCCAACAGCACTAAGCAGAGGTGAGGTACTAAACTGACAGAATAGGAAGAGACTTATTAGTGGCCCCAATTCAGATTGTGATTTTAAACTCCCTGCATCCCAACCAAAGAGCAATGTTACCAGAGACCATAAAACTGTGGCGATGTGCACAGTCACTGACTTATCATCCGAGCCAGATTCTTTTCTGAATAATCTCAACAGAGCCAAAAGGAGGGAAAATGTGCAAAAAAAAATCATCCAAGTATTCTATTATTTTTTTTTAAAAAGCAGATTTTCAAATTTAATTGGAATTTGCTAGCCAGCTACTAAAAGTGTAGCAGTGAATAATTTAAGATCAGACCTTAAAAATACATATTAACAAAAGCAACCTACATAAAATGAGCCTGGCATTATGTTGCCTCAGTATTATTGTATGAAAATTCCATTGCTGGCGCCACTCATGTTGCATGTTACTAGCCAGCAACAGATAACGGACAAATATGCATGCGTTTTCAACACATTCACATCTTTGTTACCCAGGATGTGAATGTAACTCCCAAAAACTCATGGGTAGCCTCCCCAGAACGTTGGAAAGCATGCACAAGTCCCAGCTGCATGAATATTTGAAGTGCAAACTAAAAATAGCCAATATACCCAAAGAGGCATTGTCTTGTAGTAAGCTGGTAAATGGCATGACGTCAGTGAGTTATTGTTAAGAGAACAACAGGAAAACTTTGCTCAAAATGCAAATAAATGTAAGATGCTACATTGTACAAAATTTGAGAAGACTGATTACTCAACTTCTCAATTGGATTTAGAATATTTTCCTTTCTCAGACATATCAGGATGCTTGTTTCTTTAC
>JAUZTB010000107.1:25291265-25301609 GCA_034780895.1 Rhynchobatus australiae | reverse complement strand
AGAACTCTCACATCTCACAAGATGAACACACCACTGACCCTTGAGCCATTCCAACTGCTCTAGCTTGGCACTGAAGAAAAATCAAAGAAAGAAAGAAACTTACCTTAGCCTCCGTCTCCTCTTGAGCCAAAGCCTCCAGTGCTTCACTCTCACCCTGGCCCACCCACACAATGGCCTCTCCGCTACCTTCCTTCCTTTAATTCGCTGCTGCTAATTAGCCAATCAGCTATGAACAGTTTGCAAATGTGCCTCTTTTAGACTCTTGCAAGGCAAAACTCACAAGCACACGCACAGAGACTCACCTCTTTCCAAAGCTGCCACTCCAAATCTCGCTCCATCTCCCGATTTTGCTATAATTTTGTGCCCGAAGAACCATCTTTCATTTCTTTGTCTCTCTGATCGATCCCTTGCTGTATTTCTGCAAGAGCCAATGCTTTACTTACTTAGTGGGATATGGGTGTCACTGTCAAGGCCATCAATTATTGCCTGTGGCTAAGTGGCCTTGAAAGGTGGGGGGGTGAGCCATCTTATTGAGCTGAAGATGCTCCCATTGTGCTGCTGGGATTTAGACCCAGCAGTGCTGAGAAATAGCGATATATTTCCAACTCAGAATGCTATCCAGTTCGGGGAATTTCTATTTTCCCTCAGGATTTGTTACCTTCACTCAGCATATCCTTCTGAATTGATTTGGGTCATATTTATTTTATCTGAACTCCCTAAACTTGTCCGGTTGTCTAGCATTATTCTTTTTAACATGTTATATTTGTCTTCTGCTAAAATGATGAAGAACTCTTCCTGCGATCTGTTTTACTCCTTCCAAGTGTAGAATGTTTAAAGTTGTAGACCTGGCCTCCGATCTTAGCTGAACCCCATATCATGAAAGTTAGCGGTCACTGCATTGCAAATCTGAACCATACATTATTAATAAATTGGACAATAATATTTGCCTTTTGCTTTTTGCTTCTAATTTCATTAGCTTTATGTTTGCCCTTGTCTGGAATAAAATACATCCATAAATATTCCATGCAGTTACTTCTGTTCAGTTACTCCACTGTTCAGACTCATTCTGTTGAGTCATCAGTGCCTTTAACTCCCACACCTTTGTTACCTAGGGCTACACTGTTAGAGATGAATAATCATTTGGAAACCTCCTCTGCAGGTTAAAGTACAAGAAACTTGTGTTCTGATGAGGCTTCTAACACTAAACCAGCATTTTAAAGGATGGCTGTGTGAGAGCACTCTGGATAGATGTGTAAGAGTACTTCACTTATTTATTTAGACTTGTTTATCTTGTAGCCAGAAATGCATACGTTAGAAAATATCAATACACCAAAATGCACAGGAAATGTATCAATGACTAGGTTCAAAATGCATTTTTTAAAGAACCGTGGTTTGTGCCACTTTGAGGGTATCCATCAGCATGAAATTCAAACAAATGTATTTATTGTTTACCATGGCCTTAAAACTTCTTCAGAAAAATTGTGTGCCACTACTCTCATTATTTACAGTTTCATTAGATCAAGCAGTTCCACAGGATTACGTCCTAACTATTCAACTGTAGAAAGCATCATCTCTGAGTCACCTAATTACACTTTTCATTCAAAAACAATATGGAGTAGAAACAATGGTGACTCTAATTGCCCACTCAGCAGTAAAGGGGTAGTAAGTCCAAAGATGCCACCATTAGCTTTTGTTCTAACAAAAAGAAGCCAATTTAACCTGGACTACAGATTAAATTTAGGTATTCCTGCTACAAATTTCACTCCCTTGCCATTGCTACTCCAAAGCACAGTCAGAACATGCAAGTTATCTGCTCCCAGGTGACATAACTTTCTCTGATTCCATTATTTTTCAGATATCTGTTATTGCCATATCCAATATGCCATATACAAGAGCAAAATAATCCTCTTGAATGTCATTGTTACCACGACTTTCTCCATACACCATGGTTTCCTGAAGTAACTGGTCTTGCTAATAAATCAAACAGAATTCAGAAAGCTGGCTTAATTGTAATCATTTGCTCTTGGCATGGATCCAAGTCCATGTTTAACCTTTTTTTGAACAATGGATGGACCAGAAACCATCCAAAGGCACTTTTGCTAATCTGAACTAGAATCCAGAAAGGAAAGAAGGGAAGTCATTTCAGACTTTCAGTTGCATAACTTGGTTTTATCAAGTTTATAGGTTGTAGTCATGTTGTCCAAATCCATGAGGAAAAAAGCCTTGTGATTATCATTCTGCCTATGCAGGAAAGAATACTAATCTTTTTTTCTGAAGTGAAAATTGTTCAATTTTGTAGAAAATAATTGGTATATTAAGTGCCCCTGTGTTCCTGGTAGAGTGATAATTGAAGTAAACAATGATTGGAGCAGGACTTGGAGCATGCGGCCCAATTGTCTCATCCAGCTACAGTCAGGTGTGGCTCCCAAGCAGGCATGCTTATTTTGCCCTCATCATATACCTGAAGACACGAAGGGCAGTGGCTCTCTCTGTTATAGTAATCTGCTGTTCCACTGGAGATGATTGTAAAACCCAAAGAATTTCATCCTGCTGATTTCAGTGGGCAGATTCAACGATAGGAAGGTTGGAATTCAGCAACCCAACCACCCTCCAATTCATCATCTATGTATCGTAGTTGGAAGAGCCACGTTTGTGGCAGTGTTAGTGAAATCATGGAGTTCTGGATGTTTATATAAAAATGAATTATTTTCATATTGCAACAACAACTAAATGAGTAGCATGACCTTCACTCTGTTGGCAATCTCAATGACAGCGAGGGAGACTTTTGAGAATGGTTACTTTGTTAACTGCTTCACTGATCACTTTGCTTAGATTATCAGACCACCAAAGAGACTTAATGTAAGACATGGATCTGCTTTGTAAAATCATACTGATCTTCTGAAGACTTAGCACAGCCAGAACTTACCTTCTTGTGGCCCTAAGACTAAAACCAGCAGGTGGGACGAAATGGCGATCGTAGCAAATATAAAGCTGTTCACTTACAAGACAGCAATGACAAATGTAGATGCAAGAAAGAGCTGAGTTTATTCCATCAGTCATTACAGAAGAAGAAATTGCCAGATGAGGCAGTCTGGGGTAAAATGAGTCCTATGTTTTGAGAAATTCAAGATTTGGCTTCTTCTAAAATATTAGAAGGTGTTTGATTATCTAAGTCAAGGGTTTGATATGTTCAATTGTATATAACTTTTTGAGGTTATGTGGGCTGACGGCTAACTGTCTTAAATTTTGTCACCTCTAATATTTTAACCCATTTATCAAAAGTCCTGTTTGAGGACACTGAGAATTTTGCTGTTTTATTGTAACAACTGTTGATCAGCATCAGAGGATACTAAGAGGATTCTACGCTAAAGTTCGGGGAAGGTCTGGCTCTAATGCCATGACTGCTGCCAGCACACATGCAGTTGTTCAACAGAATCTAGCGGGGTACATGGATCCCTATGAAGGAGGAAAGTGGCTGGCGTTGCCAGTTCATCATTAGAAGACCCCAGCCCATGTATGCAGCCAGCCTTCCCCCTCAGTGTGGTAAAAGGCAAACAGTTCAAGGCTGTCACATTCTATGTAAGGCTACCCATGTGCTGTGTGCATCATCACATTGTGTCATGAGCAATTAGCATAATCTTCATTCTGTACTAAAGCTTCACAGGGCACACACTACAGCTTGCTTACAAGCTGTTCACTTCAGAGAGAGATACTTGTGTTGATCAGTGCTGTATTTGCAGTGATTCTATTTCTGTTCATTTTTATTTTGCAAATTGTTTGAACTCTTCAAAATACTTTATTTTGGATTCCCCTTCCTAGGTCTTGCCATTTTGCTGATTTAGTAAAGCCACGGATCTGTGGAAGAAACCAGAGCTGTCAAGGTGCCAGAGCTGCGTGCTTTCACATCTCCTGCTTGCCTGCTGCAGTCTCTGCTTCCTTGCAGACTGTGCAGGCAGCTACTCTTGTAGAAAGAGAACAGCATAGAGTGCCCAGGCTGAAAGGGGCATTGTTCAGCAGGAACTGCAGCAGATCCTGAAAAGGAGTGAGGCAAACCAACAGCATGGGAGCAACTCATGGCAAAAAGGTAGAGTGTTTTGTTCTTAATGTAATGATATATTGTGCATTATGAGAAGAAGGGCCAGAACTGCTGCCAGCTCAGTAAACGTTAACAAAGTTGCATGTTTATATGTTGAGTGTGAATAATTACCTCTTTTAAAGTTAAGTGTCACCTGCTAAGAAGAACCAGTATGTCCAAAACTGATGACTGTCTGCAAAGAGGGAAATAAGTTGCATCAAACGGCACTTGAAGTGCATGCTGTTCAATGCCAAAGGGGAGCATGAAGTACAGACTTTATTTATGTTTACCATTCCAACTGTTCATTCTTTCTTTCTGACCTATTTTTTGTACTTACGTTTCCCTAATGGCAGTCTGGGTTTACCCAACAACACAGGCTTGGCATAATGCACTGTATGGTTATATGAAGTGGTCAACGCCATGAGTAAAGGAACATTTTGGTTAGAATATTAATAATCGAACACCAGGCCCATACTTGCAAGTCTAATCTCACTGGTCTTATTACAGTAGAGCTCCCACAGTGATGTGGCTGTTTAAGGCAGTGCATAGTGGAACAATAGGTCAGGAAGGACTTTGTGAGGGAAATGTTCTCCTCTGGCCCAGTAGATCATTGAGAAGGACCCACTGTCCTAGTTCACAAATAGAGTGGGGAAACTTGACTGAAATTTCTGCTCATGATTGCAATCCAGAGGCTCTCGCTCAAACTCCAGTGCCGGCTGACAGAATTAAAGATGCCAGAGTATGCATTGCCCAGAGGCGATTGATGTAACAGGATACTAGAGTGGGTTGAGCCTAAGAAACTCTGCTCCAGTATAGGGTTAATGCTTTCAGTGGGAGAGGAGTGAAAAATTAGCAGAAAAAGATCTTCCTTTACCTTGTTCCTCTCCTTACACTGCATTTAATTCAATGGATGTAGGACGAGCTTTTTTTAAACTCTTCTTTGTGTGTAATTGTGGATAGTGAGTCTTTCAGGTACTTGGAATATTCAGCCATGTATGAAGCTGTCCATACTGCAGTCAACTCTACAGCAAACGTCAGCCATTATCAATTGGGAGTGGGAACAGGAGCTGTTTTTACTTCTCTAGCTCAAGGCCCTAGGGCCAGTTCTAATTACACAATCATCATCCCAGCAGAGATAAGCAGACTCACTCAGTAAAACATTTGGCCATGTGGGGAGAAGATGCCCATTAGGAAAATTGAAAAGGATTGGGTGCTTTCTTCTAGAAAAGAGCCTGAAGATTTTAATCTTAAGAAAGTTTTTTAAAAGGGAGACAAAGAAGTTGCTTCCATTCGTATCAGAAACCCAAACTAGAGGCTATAATTATAGAATGGTCACTAATAATTCTAGTTCAGAATTCAAGTAACATTGATTACCCATTTATCGTATAGAATATAGAATAATTAAGACATGTGGCATAGATGCATTTAAAGGAAAGTTAATCAATACATGAAAGGGAAAGGAACATAACACCTAGTTGACAGGAATAGGTGAAGAGAGGTGGCAGGAAGCTTTTCTGGTGCATAAACAACAGCTTTAACCAGGGAAATTCAATGTCCTGCCTCAGTACAACGCATTTCATTTTCACTGAATTTGGACACCAGCCTCAACTCATCTGCTGCTGATTCAGTCAGTCATTATTTCAGTGTCTCTTGCTGAAGCTTTACTGGCTGACTTCCACATTGCGTAAACTCCTGCACATCCTAAACTCTTGCACACCTCTGATCTAAATCAGCCCATCATTGGAGGCGGGGCTTTCGCATTTGTTGATGTTAAGTGCCGAAATTCCTATAAACCTCTCAACCTCTCATTGTTCAAAGATAATTCCTTAAAACATATTTCTGTGATCAATCTTTTGTTTTTCTGTTCTAGTATCCCCTTTTGTGGCTTAGCCAAAATTGTTTTTATTGATAATTTTCTTGGGAAATGCCTTGAGATATTTAGCTTTGTGAGAGGTATTATATAAATGTATATTTGTTTGTCAGCTTGGTTGATTGGAATGGTTCAGTTCTGCATTGCAGAGTCTCTTCACTGATCTAGCTATCTGTGATCACAAGTGCCTTAAGGAAAGAATCTGCATTGTTCTGACTTTTTGTTGTGTGTGATTGGATATATTTATTTTATTCCTGTTGTGCAAACCAAAAGTATGCTTGTTGCAGATGAAAATACTGAGTATAACATAACAATAGTAATTACTTTTTGGAAGTGTTTGCCTCTGGAGACCCTAAGACTCAACATTCAGGAATCATAGATTGCAATAAACATGCATCCAGTGAACATCAACTGCTGAATATTTTGCATCAGATTCAGGAACTGCATTTATCTTCAAAGACTGACATAAAGCATACATTTCCTGTAAACATTGCATGCCTTCTGTTGCTCTTCACCCACCACTGAGTCGAAGAATCACAGCAGCAAGTCAATATTACTGGTAGCAATTTCTGTGTTCAGGATTAAACACTCCTGTAGTTATGAATTCAGTTTATTCTCTGACTAGCAGTGACCAGCTAAGTAGTTAAATCTGTGCTGATTTCCTGCATTGCCTTATATCTAGAATCTACACATGCTTTTCCAGAAGACCACTGTTTAATTTTTTGAAGAGGTAAAATCAGTAATAACTGATGTCACAGCAGTTAGAACAGAATGTATTTGCCTTTTTGGGATTCTAGTTTACATCAAGCCCAAAGCGATATGTAAAACATTCCTTCCTCAGCTGGCTGCAGGGCATCCTAAATAACATCAGTGTGGGTCAATTTATTCCAGCTTCTAGTGGACATGAATTCACAAAGCAAAACCAAATAATGCTTGTCAAATTGGTAACCTAATTCAGAGTCCTCCAGGACAGTGGCTGTGATAAATTCAGGCATCACATTAATATCATCTGAGGCTAGGATCAAAACATTTGTTGTTATTGTATAGAATGATAGCTTTGCGCGTGCACCTTCCACCCCTGACATACAGATGTTTGACATTGGCACTGGTGCTTGAATAGCTGCACAATATCTCATTCTAATCCTCACAGGCATTGAAAATAAACCAGATTGTGTCCTGCTATCTCTTCCCCAATGATCAAAGATCCAGAAAATCTTTTGCATCATGGAACATTTCTGTGAACTGCTCCATGGGAGTTAATCAAACACACAATCATTTTTATTGCCAGGCTCATGGAGTCTCAAATTTGGTCAGGTTCTTCACATTTACGGCATCATTACCCATGGGAACATCCAGATGTGCAGTGGCATCAAATCACACGCAACACCTGTTTTGGCATTACCTTTTCAAAATGCATGTGTCTCAGGGGCCTGTTAACAGTGTGGGTCAGTCACACAGAAGCAGGTTTTCGCAAGGTCAGTCTATCATGGGGTCCAGTGTGTGGCCACGGGGGTCCAGTGTGTGGTTCTCTCTACTGAACGTCCTCTTGAATAATTCCATTCACCCTCGCCCTCAACTGCCATCCACCAAACCCCTTGCCCCTTCATTTCCCCACCACAACTTTTCACATCCTCTTCTTTCAAGTCTCCCCCAACCTCAGGACCCCAGTCCAACTGTTCTCCACTATTGGCACTGGAATAAAGGACCCCAGTCCAACTGTTCAGTTGCTAACTTAGCTAATCACGACCTCAATCACCCTTCTCCCGCTGCCTGAACTGACTCTTGAGGTCCTGTTATCTCCTGACTGAAGGTTTAACCCTCCCCTTGGGGCTCTCTCACCTGCAATGCACTACCAATCCAACTCAAGATCTACAATCTGCCTAACTTCCTCTGCTGGTTCCACAGTGATGGAGTTAGCAGAGGGAATGGCTGTACATGTTTACCTAATCAGGCATTACGTGTAGACTCATGTGCAACAGCCTATTACTGTGTGCCACATGCATACAGAACATGCATTGACACATGGCCCCTCTCCCCATCATTGTTTCAATGCACTGTTTAAAGAGTGGAGCAAGTTCCAGGACAAGTGTTTAATTATTACACAAGCCCGATGGATGTTTATCCCCCTTTTACTAGCTGGAAACTTTCTCCCTGGTAAACGTACTGTTTGCTTTTATGCAAATTACCTGTTTAACTGTAATTTACCACCCTGACACCTCTTTCCCCATCCCTCACCCACACCTGACAAGAAAACTGAAATGGAGACGGTATCCTGCTCCATGCCTTCATGAGGATTTCTGTAAAATATAAATATCAGCTGGAGTTTGATATTATATTTCAATCCTTACATCATTTTAGCATTTAGTTGCACTTTTGGTTCTTGCTTTTATTCATTTACAGGATCTGGTCATTGCTGACAAGATCCATGCCTACTTATTCTTGATGCATCACCTTTCTGGTGAAGGTACTTCCTTCTGCCCAGTGCTGTTGGGTGGTGATTTCCAGGATTTACATGCAGTGACATTGAAATATTTCCAAGTCAGGCTGGTGGGTGACTTGGAGAAGAACCTGCAAGATGTGGTGTCTCCATGTACCTGCTACCCTTGACCTTGTTGGTGGCAGAGCTAATGGGTTTGGGAGGAACATCAGAGTAGCCTGGGTGAGTAAATGTGATGCATTTTGTATACGGTCCACTTGGTAGCAATTGTGTGCCAATAGTGGAGGGAACAGTGATTGATGTGGTGTTAGTCAATTGGGCTGATTTGTCTTGGATGGCTTTGCTTTTCTTGAAAGATATTGCTGCTGGATTTATCCAGAGAAGTACGGAGTACTCCATCACAATCCTGACTTGTGCCTTGCAGGTTATGGAAAGGCCTTGGGGTTTTGGGAGGTGCCCCCTGCTCTTGTAGCCACAATAGCTATGTGACCAGTGCAATTAAGTTTCTGGTCAATGGCGAGCCCAGGATATTGATGGTGAGGGGCTTGGCGATGTTGTCTAGGTTTTCAGTATGCTGGCTGGACTGCTTCGTTTGCTGAGGAATTGCAAATGGAATTGAATGTTGTGCAATCATCAGCAAGCATCCCACTTCTGACCATTAGAATGGAAGAAAGGACATTGATGAAGCAGCTGAAGGTGTGTGGGCCTAGGACTCGGCCCACAGAAGCTGCCACAGTGGTATTCTGGGACTGGAATGATCAACCACAGTCATGATCTGTTGTGCGAGGTATGACTCAGGCCTCCGAAGTGTTTTCCCTCTGCTACTCATTGACTTTACTTTTATCAGGATGTTATGATGACACATTCAGTCAAATACTGTCTTGAAGGATAGTCATTCGCAACTCTCTCTAGAATTCAAATCTATGGTCCAATTGTTCTGGACTCACCTATCTGGGGGAAAAAGACTCCATCTACCCTATCTATGCACCTCATAATTTTATAATCCTCCGTAAGGTCACCCTTCAGTCTCCTATGTTCCAGTGAGAATAAATCCAATCTACCCATTCTCTCCTTATTAAAACAGCCCTCCATCCCAGGCAACATTCTGGTGAATCCCTTCTGCACTCTCCCTATTGCTACCACATCCTTCCTGTGGTGTGGCGACCAGAACTGTACACAATACTTCAGGTCCTGGTGAAACACAAGCTAGACATCAGTGAGTACATTTCTGGTGAGTTAGTGCCACTTGATAACATTGTCAACCACAGGTTCCATCACTTTCCTGATGATCAAGAGTTGGCTGGGCTGTAATTAGCTGGATTGGATTTGTCCTGCTTTTATCTGAACAGGAGATAACTGTCAACTTTCCACATGTGTGCCTCCACTGGAACAAGTCAATGGAAGGCATGGAGCCTCGAATGGAGTGGTCCCGGTGAAACCCAAATTTGAGCATCAGCAATCAGGTTATCGGTGATTGGTCTTGCTGACAATGCTTTCCATCACTGTGGAATGATCGAGGATAGACTGATTGGGCAGAAATTAGCTGGATTGAATTTGTCATACTTTTTTGTGAAGAGGAAATACCTGGCCGACTTTCCACGTAAATGGGTAAATGCCAGTGTTGTAATTGTACTGGAGCAGCTTCATTAGAGACACAGCTAGTTCTGGAGCTGAGGAATTCAGTCCTGCAACTGGGATGTTGTCTGATCCTCGACCCTTTGCTATATCCAGTGCTCTCTTGGAATAAATTGAGGCGGCTCAAGAATGGATTCTGTAGTGGTGGGGATATCAGGAAGAAGCCAAAACAAGATATTTTTATTAGCCACATGTACATCAAAACACACAGTGAAATGCATCTTTTGCCTAGAATGTTCTGGGAGCCGCCCGCAATTGCTGCCACGCTTCCAGCACCAACATAGCATGCCCACAACTTCCTAACCCTTACGTCTTTGGAATGTGGGA
>JAUZTB010000107.1:25224657-25234790 GCA_034780895.1 Rhynchobatus australiae | reverse complement strand
TCCTAACCCTTAACCAATTATCTAACCAAGTTACCACAGATTTCTCTCTAACCTTTCTCTAAACCGTAGAGTAATATTTGTAATCTTCCATTCCTCTGGCAACACTTTGTGAAGATAGAAGTTGCTCTGACCACTAAAATAGTGGAGAGCAACTTCTACCCTCACAAAACTTCATTCAACAACCATGGATGAATCCTGTCCCGATGAATTTTTGCAAGATGCCAACCTATTTATCACTTCCTTTCTACCCATTTTATGCCACTCAGTATCTCTAATCCACCTCTGTACTCTGATGCTGACATCGTCCTTTCCTTTTCTGATACAAAGTACTCACTAAGTATCTCATCACACCCTCAGAAAATTCCATTTCATGGTCCAGAATCATTCACATAGTTCTTTTAACTACTGTTTTGCTTTATGCTGGTTTACAAAGAACTTGGACTGAACCATTGATCTTTTCTCATAATCTCTCTATGCTCTTCTGATATCCTTTTACAAATCCCACTCGTACTAAGTACCTCAGGCTTGTGGAAGAATATTTACAGCCTTTGATTTTGCCCTTTGTTGTAGTGTTATACATAAACGGCTTTGCTTCTGAATTCGTTGTGCTGCTGCAGTGCTTTTAATCAGAATCAGATTTGTTATCACTGACTCGCAAGTCATGAAATTTGTTGTTTTGCAGCAGCAGTACAATGCAAAGATATACAATTACTATAAATTACAAAAATAAATAAAAAGTGCAAAAAAGGAATAATGAAGTAGTGTTCAAGGGTTTCATGGATGTTCGGAAATCTGATAGTTGAGGGGAAGAAGCTGTTCCTGAATTGTTGAGTGCGAGTCTTCAGGCTCCTGTACCTCCTCCTCACTGACTTTTTTTTAAAAAGAGCATAATTACTTCTGCTGTAAATTTGCCACAATATAGTCATAGAGCAGGACAATCTAACTTGTGGCAGACCTCACCAACATCCCAATCACTGCAATATTGAGATATATTGTATTGGACCTGGTGCAATACAAACTAAATCAGTTTGCAATACATACTAAATTAGCTCGAACTCTCTATACACATTGACAATGCAGCTACTAAATCAAAGCTCAGGCATTTTTTTTCTTCTTCTTAGGCAGTCTCTTGGGGCCAAGGATGACTTGCTTTCACTTCAGCGATATGGTTTCTAAGGTGGCTGATGAAACCAATGTGGGACCCACACCCACAGACATAGCAGGGGCAGGAGGTGCTTGAAGAGCTGGGTGGCTGGTTAGTGTTGGAGCTGGTGCAATCCTTCCACTGATTACTCCAGACTTTTGTTTGCTCCTGATGAATGGACTCCATTTTGATCAGTCATGGGTCAGGGACTCCAAGCACGTCAGTGGAGATGTTACAATTTTTCAAAAAGTCTTTGAAGCATTTCCTCTGAACATCCCCTGTTGTAATAGAGCTTGGAATAAAATGTCAACCTGTAGACACATCTCCATCTTGTGTCTGTTACATGATGACATGTCAGTCAATGATCTTAATAGGTTCATAACAGACCCACTGACAGTACAGATTAGATTCAGGCAAGTCTATGTCATCATTCAGCTCTTTTCTTAATCTTTCCCACGGCAGTACTGCATCTCACCTTCAATAAGTTTTTGGGTGGAATAAAGCTAACTCACAGTATAAATGGGAATCCCTTCAATCTATACCACCACTCTAGAATCAAGGTCGCTCTGTTTGCAGATACTCTCAGGAGCCAAGTCACTGTTGACTTGTTCACTGAAGCATATGAGAGAATGGGCCTTGCACTTAACATCTACAAAACAAAGCTCTTCTACCACCTGCCCCCCTGTACAGTACTGCCCTCTGACAATAAAGATCCACAACAAGACTCCAGACAATGTTGATTGCTCCCCACATCTTGGGAGCCACGTCACAGTGAATGCAGCCATCAATCGTGAAGTTCATAATCACTCCCCAGTTCCACTTCAGTCTTTGATTGTCTGAAGAATGCATTTTGATGATCAAGCCCCTAAACCCCCAAGAGCAAATTCATGATCAGCTGCATAGCAGTGCTCCTCACCCTTTTGTATGCTTCTGAGCCATAGACTACCCAAGGCAGGCACCTCAAAGCAATGGAGGTACCACCAATAGTGCCTCCTCAAAATCCTTCAAATCCACTTGGCAGAATAAGTGAATTAATGTCAGCGGCTTCTCCCAGGTCAATGTTCCCAGCAAGAAAACAAAATGATGAGAGGCATAGATAGGGTAGAGAGCCAGAGTCTTTATCCCAGGTTGGAAAAGTCAATCACTAGAAGACATAGGTTTAATGTTTGAGGGAGTAAGTTTAAAGGAGATGTGCAGGACAATTTTTGTTTATTTCACCCCCAACCCCCGGTCCCCCTGACAGAGAGTAGTAGCTGCTGCCTGGAACATGCTGTCAGGGTCAGTGGTAGAACCTGATCTGATAGCGATGTTTAGGAGGCATTTAGATAGACATATGAAGAGGTGGGAATAGAGGCATACAGAACACGTGCAGACAGGTGGCATTAGTTTAGATTGGCATCATGATCAGTACAAAGATGGTGGGTCAAGAACCTGTTCCTGTGTTATACTGTTCCATTGTTCAATGAGCCCCTAATTACACCTCATTGAATTTGATGGGCAGGCCATTTTGTCCCCTGCCAGATACAAATAAAAATACACCATTATTAAAATCACAGAAATTTCTGTTATTCCCTAAAGAGAAACACCTAACATGATGTGGTTTAAAGGGGAAGTATCTTGCATTCCCTGCTGGAAAATTAAGGCTCTTTACCTTGATTCATACAGTACTGAGTGTGATCACTCAACACACTGCTTCTGCTGGCTCTTTGAAGTGCTGTTCAATAGTTCCCTTCACCAGCTCATTCCTTATAATCCCACAACCATTTCCTGTTCAACTATATGTTCTATTCCTTTTAAATGTTCATATTGAAAATGCCCTAATGGAGAGCAAGTGTACTCCCGTATCAGTGAACCAGCTGGGATTCCTCACCATTATGGAAGGAACCTCATCTCTGATTTCACACCAGGTCAGACCTGCTGAAGGACTGTCAATCCCAATCATTTCAACTAGATTGTCAGCCTGTAGATTCAGAGCTAAAGGACAAATTGAAGTGCTTTTTTTAAAAAAGTTAGTTAAATGCTTTTAATTACCTCAAATTATTCATATTTTAATTACTTTTTATTTTTAGAACTTTTTAAAATAATTATTTTTGTAATTATTTACTGCAATGTTAATAGTTCAAATTGTTTCTGAAGATCAAGGATATCTAAATACTATTAAAATCACTTACAGTTTTGACAGAGACAAAGTTCTGCGCCCAACTTTGCAGCTGACCCAAAGCCTGTCAGGAACATTCTGGGGGTGGGGCTTCAGCATGACATCATCTGAAGCCTTGCTGCCACTGATGCCTCACCACCCAAGACCAGATGTGGGAGATCAGTCAGCTTGCCCTCTGCATCCACCTGAAGTGAGAGCGGACATATGGGGACCACGGGAGGCAATTCCAGATGGCGGCCAGGTTGATTTGAGAAAAATAGCGGAGAATAAATAAAATCCATCCTGCTGAATAAAACTAAAGTAGGTTTGGGTTAAGTACAAGAGTGACCAACCCTGCACCCATAAAAGGTAAACTAGCTAATGGTCTCATTAGATGATAATAAATTCAGTGAGTTTGTCTTGGCAAAGCTCACACTAAAAGGTTACCAAGTATCAATGAAATACAACCAAGTTGAAAAGTGAATGTTGTGTAAACTTTGTAGAATAAAGAGAACAATCATGTCAGCGTCCAAAAACACTACCTAGAGAAAGAGAAAGAAAAAAATGGGCAGAAACAGCTGATTGAACATACTCAACCCTATCCCACTCGCCTCCACCGTTAGCCCCACAGCTTCACTAACGTTTTGCATCCGCACGGCTGTTCACAACCTCCTGGCCTCAATTCTCCAAGCAGACTCGGCCTTTAGATAACTTTTCCTGAGGCCCCAGCACCATACTAATGGCCCTTGTCAGCTCATGCTGTCAAAGGTTTGTTGCATTGTGTTTCAAATGTCTCTGATAATGGGGAACACTTAAAAATAGTTCCAACTAGTTTAAGTGATGCAAAAAAGTCTAAGAATATTTTCAAAAATAACTTCACTTAAAAATTAAAGTGTTAATTAATTTACAAAAATAAATGTATAGCAAATTAAAGAAAAAATAAAAACTTTGCTAAACTTATCTTTTTTAATTAAGGTCAATAGCCCTAGTTAAAGCAATGATGAGCCCTGGGGTGCAGCAAGTGGCCAGAAACACTAGCACCTAATCTGCAACAAGTTCTGTGTCTCCACACAGATACATGCACTGCAAGCCTCCAGCCAAATATGGTAAAGAAGATTTGTATTTATATGAATCCTTAGGACCTCTTCAAACACTCTAATAATTATTGAGCTACTTTTGAAGTGTAATAACTGTTGCAATGAAGGAAATATGACAGCCACTTTCTAAGCAGCAAAGTCCCACAACGAGCAGTGTGATGAAGAGCAGATAAGAAGTTTAGTATTCAATTACCAGCACATGAAAATCTGAGATAGTTCACATTCCTGCCACTTGTCCTTGATTACATTCAGCTTTCACTGTGCAACACCAGGTGAGGGCTGTAAGACTGAAACGGAAGCTTGGTTTTTACCAGCAACAGAAGAATCTATGTTATTTGTCAGGGTACCTGAGTTTTAATCTGTTCAATGGGTAGATATGGATTTTCTTCTTGTGCTTGTTTGAAGCCAAAAGCTAAATGTTACAATTCAGATAAACTAAGGTGTTTGAGAATATAAATCAATGAAACAGTTGTGAGAAAAATGCACTCAGTCTGGATGAGGCACAAGCATTCTGCAAGATTCAAACACACCCTGTCAGTCCTGTATTTGTCACATAATTCTTTCTTCTTCTTTTCCGTATTTGCCCAGACCTATGGTTCCTCCTTTTCTGTCCTGGCACTTTTGTTTAAAAATAACTTCTTCCTACAGAGCATTTTAATTTCTACTTTGTCTGTCTTCACTCACTCTGCTTGGTCTTTTATTTTCTCTCCTGCTTCTATCCAAAAATTTCCATTGTTTGAAAAATGAGTGTCCCAGAGGAGGAGGAGAAGATAATTGAATGATGCCTCCCCCACCTCCAGCAAGTTTTGAACTTCACTTTACTCTCAGGCATTTTCTCCATTGCTACGTGGAGAGGGGTCTGATTCACGTCCTGGGTCTCCAGAGCGAAAGAAGAAAACAAATTCTTCCGAGATGTTGGCAGCACTCCAACAGAGACCAAATCTGGAGGCCAAGTTTTAAAATAATGCAAGATTACATATTCAGTAAAACTCAACTGTCTACGTATGCAGCAAATCAAAGGAGGCTTCAAAAATAGTCTGTTTAAAGTTTAAATAGTTATTTTTTTCTTTCAATTCCCTACCTTGAGAGAAATTTGCAAGAAAATATGTTTGTTAAAGGGGGACAAAGCAGCCTGAGAGAGACTGTAGGAAGATAATATTGTTTTTATCCCCTCAAAGAATGTGTATTCTTTCTGAAGTGGAGCAAATTCTCACACACATTACTGTTGGTATTACAAAATTCTGAAGGGGGAGTCTCCTTTGGGCTGCCTGGAGCTGACAACAAGGGAGGCCGGAACTATGTAGTAATATGAGTCACGTGACTGATTATTCCAGTTCTGCCTGCACACTTGAAAAGACTTGAGCCTTGCAAAGAGAGCTGAGTGAATCCATGCGAGGAGGGAAGCACAAAGCATGTAGCTTCTCAGGTTAATTGGTTTCAGCAAAGGAAGGGAGCAGATTATTCAGTAAGAAAACTCTGCTGAAGACAACCAGGAAAATGTGGAACCAGGCAAGGGCTTCAGCTGGCTTGCCTCGGGGAGTGTTGGTTAATTCAGGTAAGTGTGTACAAGTATGCATGATTAGGTGAGTATATTATCTATCTGCTTTAAATAATATGATTGTACCCGGGTTCACTAAATACTACTTTAGTTTTCTTCCTGATTCAGCCTTCCAAAGCAAGATTTTAAATGAAAGATTTTTTAAATGCAGTGTTTGAATTTTAAAGCAAGAATTGAACAAAAGTATTCATTGAGAAAGTAACTGGTTTTACCTGTACTACAGAATGTCATTTTATGGTCCAGGTAATTGTGAAAACATCCAAACCACTTCTGATCATGAAGTAAAAACTCACAGACTTGTCACTCTTTTATTTCTGTTTCTGAAAGGGGAAACTTTCTTTCTGTTATCTTGTTGGCTCTGGATAAAAGTAACTTCTTTTATCCTGCTCCTCAAAGAACAGTAGGAGAAGTTTCTGCTGGCAGTAATGTACGTCAAGGCAACACCTTACGGTGTTTGCTCCAAGGCTGAACTACAAGGCAAACAAGTCCGAGTGCTGATTCGTGCTTGTGCAAGGGGCAGCCTCTGATGCACTTGTGGGGGAGATTGTGTACGTAAGGCTGCTCTTCAGTAACCAAGGCAACTTTTGGTTACACAGTGAGCAGTTTTAGTGAAAATTCTTCCAATAAAGAATGGAAATTCACATCTTTCTCATTTTTGGGAACACAGCTTTCTTTTCTGTAAGCCATTAAGTTTACACATTGAAAACATCATTATGGAGATATGAACGTATTGTAAACCAAGTGCCTATGTGGCATTTTGGAGAAAACAACTTTAGTTTTATGTTAGCACAACAACTGAATAATACAGAATTAATGCATATTCATGAGCAGAGGCATTGAAGTAGAAGAGTTCACAAGGTGACCTGATTATCCCCTTTAGTTTTTCAAAAGGCAAATTTTGACTGTAGTTTGACAGGGAGCAGTCTTGAATGAGAAGGCAAATTAAGCTAGATGAAGCAGTATTTATTTTTCTCATTTTTTTTGACCTACATCAGATTAGTTAGCAATCATCTCCAGTTTGTTCCAGGCTTTGCTAAATCGGAATTACTTTTGAGAGGAGAAAGATTTTTCTCAAATACTCATGTCATTGCTCAAGGGATCCTTGGCAATGACTGGAATCTATGGTGAAAACCTACTGGTTGCTATGGTAATCTAAGATATATTTTGAGGTCTCACGGACTAAAAATCTCTTCCAGCTGTCATATATTTGCAATGTTAATTCAGGCACAGTACTGATTTTGGTTAGGAAGTGTTTGTCTAAGATTTTGGTTAAGAAGTGTTTGGAATGTCCGGCATAGAGGTTGCACCCAAATTTGAACTCATTCTCATGACTATCTGCCAATGTCGATTTGCATTCTAATTTCTTGCATCTCCTCATTGTGCACCAAACCCAGAAACAAAAGTGAATCAGTGTAAATGAATTTTCAACCATGTGTCAACACCATGACAGCCTATTTCCCTCTCCTCACAGCACCCAATTTCAAACTTTCCTCGGCTCTTCTTCTGAAACCAACGTTCATGCTTTTGCAGACTCCCTAAACTTGACTATTGCAAAGCCCTCATTGCCAGCCTTCCATGTTCCATTCTCCATTCAATTCCCAGTTCTTTCTGTGAAAGTCAGTTGCTCCAAAAGCAAAAGTACATGAGGATCTAGTCCCAGAATAACTGCTATTTGCTAATCCCGACAGAAAAGGGTTATGTGCTCCCAACAATATTCTCTGGGACAGATTTGCCAAAGGCCCTAGAGTCTTGAGGAATGCACTTGGTTAATGAAAGATAGTTATCCATGCCCACATCCCATAAATGATACGTAACATCAAGCCAGGCACTTGGGCTTCATGAACGCCTGCTTGTCCTGAGAGGCCAGATATGTTGCCAAAGGGCTAGTGACAATTTATGAGCAATAAAAGAAAATTTGCAGGGCTACAAGGAGGGTCAGGAGAGTTGGACTGGCTGTATTGCTCTTCCAGAGAGCCAGGTGTCAGGCACATGGCCTCCTTCCTATGCTGTAATGGTATCATGATCTTCCCTTAATCCTGCCTTTAGTTTGCTTTAGTGAGGGACTTCGTAAATTCATAGCTGGTAATTTGAGGCCAATGTGGTACATGTATTTTTTCAAAATTAAACTCTATTCATAAAATAATAAACAAGAAATAGAAAACCTAGTACATGGCTTTCTTTACATTTGTTGTTTTCTCAAGTCTGTACATTCAGAGTGTTGTTAAGTCAATGCATCTGCAGTGTTATCAAGTTGATGTATTCTATGCATTAAGGCACCATTGCCATTCAAATTGTCTCTTTGAAAACCTTTCAAGTGTTTGCAGTGCTGCTACACTGGACTCAGTCCCTCAGTGACCAGTGGCAGCAGGACCTCAGACTGCAGCCCTTCCCACAAAGCCTTTATTGTGTAGGCTGCCCCAAGCCTCAGTGCATCCCTTGGGATGTACTCATGCAGCCTGGAATGTGCCATGCAGTATCATTCCCTTATGGACATCTCACTGTACCGGAAGACCAAAGTGCTTCCTTCACCAAGCCCCCAGTCATCATGGCAATGATTCTATCCACGACGATGATGGACAGGTGTTCTCCTAAAGAGGAACGTCTCTCCATGATGGTCTGCTGTCTGATATTGTGGGCAACTTTCTCCTGCAGGAAAAATAATGGGAGTGTGTTTGTGATGGGCCTTGTGAACAGTTTAGTGATGGTTAAGCAGCAAGAATAAAGTGGGTTGGAATATTTGTGAGTCTGAGAAGGATATCTTTCTAAAAAAAAATGTGGTTGGTTCAGTGAGCTAGGGAGTGACAAGACGCAGGAGCAGGAAATCTGATGATTTGTGAGGTTGTATTGGTGAAGGTGTGAGCAGAAAGGAAGAGCAATATCATTTCCTTGTCTGTTCTAGTGAGGCTGCAAACTCTCAGCATTAGAGCTATCAACTGAGAACCCAGGTGCTGACATTGTGATGGTTTCATATAGGCAGCAGACTTGTATGCTTAAAATGCCTACAGCCTCTGAGGAACAGGGGTATGGGCAAAAATATAAATTTGACTTCATTTGCAAGGATACATTAAGGATTCTATATGCATGCTACGCATTGATTATTGTGGAGAGGACTGTGTCCCTTCTGTCAGCTATAATATATAGAACTAATGTTTGAGGTTGAAAATTCTTCCTCTGTTTTGACTTTTTAGGATGAAGAGTCTTCTTGGCTTGCTTAGTGTTTCCAGCATTTTCTGTTATAATTTCAGACCCCATAACCTATCGTCAGAACTGATGAAAAGTCGTCAACTTGAAGCATTTTAAATGTGTGATTAAAATACTGGAAATTGCATTGAAACTTATTATTGTTGCACATGAAATCATTCAGAAAATGTAAATTAATATGGTTCTTTCTGTTCTTCTTGCCTCCATTAGGGGAAAATAAAGATTTTTTTTGAAAGAAATCAATACCTCAATCTAATTATAAATTGTGCACATGTCCTGAAGCAAAGCAATAAGAGATTAGTCAATTGCCCATTAGTTAACTTTGTAATCAATCACCTATTTGTCCTGTAGTAATTGCCCACTATTGTTTTGTTTATCTGCTTTGCTGATCAAGAGATATGTAACAAAGGTGATGTTTAGCACTGATTATTTCCTTTTAATCCATATTGATTATTTTGTTTCTCAGGCAATTAAAGAACAATGTCAAGAAGACTGACACCATCCAGAATAGTGCATTTGATCCACTAGAGTCAGAGTCATAGAGCACTACAGCACAGAAACAGGCTATTTGGCCCATCTAGTCCATGCCAGCCTGGTTTTCTGTCTAGTCCCATCTACCTGCACCTGGACCATAGCCCTCCATACCATTCTCATCTATGTACCTATCCAAACTTCTCTTAAATGTTACAATTGAACCCACATCCACCACTTCTGCTGGCAGCTCATTCCACATTCGTACCACCCTCTGAGTGAAGAAGTTTCCCCTCAGATTCCCCTTAAGTATTTCACCTATCACCCTAAACCTTTGACCTCTCTTTCTAGTCTCACCTAACCTGAGGGGGAAAATGCCTGCATGCATCCACCCCATCTATTCCCCTCATCATTTTGTATACTTCTATAGGATCTGCCCTCATTCTCCTTCGCTCCAGGGAATAGTCCTAACTTATTCAACCCATCCCTGTTACTCAGGTCCTCAAGTCCTGGCAACATCCATAT
>JAUZTB010000107.1:24936764-24953600 GCA_034780895.1 Rhynchobatus australiae | reverse complement strand
ATGGTGAGGGGGAGGAGGGAGGGGTGGGGGTGAGATCATGTAGTAGCCCAGTATTGGAAGATTAAATTTTATAAATAGGGGAAACGTTGTAGATTTAATTTAGGGATGCAGTTTTACACAATTTCATCTGGTTCCTACTTCCAGAACCTTGTTGGGTTTTTGTTATGCCACTGAAACAACTTTTCCCATTATAAATTCTTATGTCCAATTTGCACTAGCATCCGCTTATGTAAACCATGTGGAAATTACATCAACTCCACCCCTGGTTTTTCATCTCCCAGGTCCTTACAACTGTGATTCTCAAACTAACCTGGCTTTGATGATCAATTTTAAAATATTAATGTCAAAATATTTGGGATAGAATAAACAACTTTAAAACGAGGCTGCAATTGTGTCTGTGGGCCCTTTTCCATATTGGTAATGGTTCCAAACACAAACAATTTCACATTAATCATTCATTGTTGACCATCTGTTATTTTGTATGGCTCATAGAAGTTAGCTTTTCCTTTTGTCCTTATTCAAGAGATGGCTTGTCATCGCATCACAAAAAGTAAACTACACTAGTGAAACAGCTGCCAGTGAAGAGCAACTGGCGTGTGGTCTCCCAGGTGCCACAACACAATGGACAGCTGACATCAGAAGTGCAAAGTTACAGAAAATTATCCATTAATCTTAAAAGAATGTAGGTATCATTTTCAAGGAAATTAATTAGAGTATGATGAAATTCATTCAAGTATACTGATACATTGAAACTGTTATACTATTAATGACTACATTCTGAAATACAATGTTTTTTGGCATCTAATTAATTTGAGCCAGATTACATGGAAAAGAGGAAGCATGTGGTGAACATAAATGCCAAATTAAGGCTCCCATCACTTTCAATGAACTCGACTAAACATTTGACTTGCACATTACCACACTAGCGTTGTAGTAATGTGTGAAATCTTACAATTATCCTCTGGGTTTGGGTGGAGATATATAGCATCACTGTGGTTATGTGAGCCATGGGAGAAGGCAAAGATTCATTTAGTGGTTTGCACAGAAGAGTATATTGTCTCTTGCTTAAGTGGCTGATGTCAGGAGCCTGGAATGTTGCTGATGAAAGGTGGTTCACAGAAACTTTTTTCCTCTGGTATGTGTCATTCTGCAGATTATTATTTAGATAAACTAGACATCTAGACATTCCAGTTATTTGTAAAGAAACTTGGCATGGAAAAAATTTCACATTTCTAGATAAGTGTAAGAAATTGGATTGTGGCAAGCATTGATTTCTCTTGACTTGTGTTTCAATCAGGAATGTCATTTCATTCTAAATCGCTTTTTAAAATAAAATGTTTTGAAGTGCCTGTGAAAACAATAACCAGCTGAGGGCAGTATTGTCATACACTTAAAGACAATTCTTAGCTTTTTTTTGTTTTAGTCTTAGGTGAAATTTCCTTCCAGTTCTTAAAAATTGTTAGTTATGAACACTTGGATCATTTTATTCCAAAAAAGCACGTGGGATTTTCAACCAAGAGGGTGCCTGCATTTAACCATTTCTGTGTGTACAGATAATTGCTAGGTGTGGGATTATTTGAGTGGAACATGTGCTGCTACAGATACATAATATTAATGATTTTTCATCTTCCACTGTTCGGTATTAGTTGATAGCTGTCTTAACTTTAATTTAGAACTGTCACTCTACTCAATTGATATACATTAAGTGTGATAATTGTTCATTTCTAGTTTTAAAATAATCATTGAATATAAGATAAGTTTTGACAAGACAAGACAGCTTTATTAGTCACATGTACATTGAAACATACAGTGAAATGGATCTTTTGCATACAGTGTTCTGAGGGCAGCCCGCAGGTGTCGCCATGCTTCCGGTGCCAACGTACCATGCCCACAACTTCCTAACCCGTACATCTTTGGAATGTGGGAGGAAACCGAAGCACCCAGAGGAAACCCACAGAGACATGGGGAGAACGTACAAACACCCTACTGATAGCGGTGGGAATTGAACACGGGTCACTGACACTGTAATAGTGTCATGCTAACTGCTACACTACCCATTTTGCCTCATAAACTTGCATATTTGTTTATTATTATCATCAACTGGAAGTAAACATACCAATGTACCTTTAAATGTACCTTGCAAATCCTGTCAGTTTGAACTATCACTGCTATTTTCCCAGAATTAAAAGCTGCATATGTTATATTGAAAGCTCTTTCATTACTAATCCCAGTGCTAAGTGTTTGGCTTTGCAGCTCCAACAGAAACCACTTTTTTTTTGTATATTGCATTAACAATACAGGATTTTGCATTAAGTATTTGGAATGTGTTATACAATCTGGAAAGAAATGAATCAGTTATTAAAGCTGCCTTAAATTTCCATTCAGCAACTTCTAACTCTCTTTAAAACCAATTCCAATCAAAACTTCCTGCACCTGTGAAAATGCAGCCTCCAGTTTGAAAGTCCAATATGTAATAAAAGAACTCTAAATTGGAAAAAAAAATGTCAAGCCAGGTGTTACCTAATTAATATGTCCCGATTACCTTATCCACCATTATTTCTGGTAATTTCAGCAAGAGACTTAAAATATTGTTTTGAGAAAATGAAATAGTTAATTATTTTTGAGTTTTTCCAGAATGTGAAACTTAAAAAGACATATTAACCATTACTTGCAAAACAAAAACCCTTCTACATACACATTCTAAGAGTACTATTTCGCAGCATGGAACTGAGTAAAATTTTAGGTCACATCTGGAATACCACACACAATTCTGGTCACCACACTACAGGAAGGATGTGATGGTGCTGGAAAGGGACTGGACTTACAAGGAAGTTGCAGGGCTGGAAAGTTATAGTTACAAGGAGTGACAATCTAGGCTTGGGAGCTCTGTAAAAAGGAGTCAGACGAGTGATTTAATTGAGGGGAGATTAATTAATTTTGAGGGGTCTAAGTGAGGTATCAGAGTAAGGTAGGGTAATGCAGAAGGGTCAGTCGTGAGATGACCTAGATTTAACTTAACAGGTGGAAAGATTACAGGGAGATTTGAGAAAAGAATCTTTCAGTGGAGGGAATGTGGACCACTGCAGATTGGCACCTTTGGCAGAAACATTCACCTCATTTAAAAAGCACCTTGATGAGTAGTTGAAGAGCTGGGTTGGGAACTGAGAGCTGGGGAATGGGATTAATCCAGAGTTCATTTTTGGCCCACATGAATACTCTGAGTCACACATTTCTTGGATATCTTCACCACAGAGTAGGGGAGATAGTTGTAATAAAAATCACCATACAACATCAAATTACACATAACTTAAGTAATCACTTGGCATCTTGCGCTTCTGAGTTAGGAGCTGTGGGCATGCTATGTTGGTACCAGAAAAGTGGCAACACTTGCGGGCTGCCCCCCAGCACATTCTCAGTAGTGCAAAAAGACTTTTTTTTCCCACAGGAAGTGTAGCGGTTAGTGTAACACTACAGCACCAGCGACCCGGGTTCAATTCCAGCCACTGTCTGGAAGGAGTTTGTACGTTCTCCCCGTGTCTGCGTGGGTTCCCTCTGGGTGATCTGGTTTCCTCCCATATTCCAAAGATGTATGGGTTAGGAAGTTGTGGGCGTGCTATGTTGATGCTGGAAGCGTGGCAACATTTGCGAGCTGCCCCCAGAACACTCTACGCAAAAGATGCATTTCACTGTGTGTTTCAATATACATGTGACTAGTAAAGAAATCTTATCTTCATTCTGGCAGGTACCATTATATTTTAGTCCATTTGGCCACAGGCAAAACAATACATGTAAAAACAGTTCTGATGAAAGGCCATTGACCTGAAGCTTTAATTTTGTTTCTCTTTCCACAGATGCTGTCTGACCTGCTGAGTATCTCCAGCATTCTCTGTATTTATTATACATTAAAAGAACTTTGGAATAAAAAAATAACAGATTAACTCGATGCATTCAACAACTTAAAATTTTTAAAATCAAAAAATTGACGAAAATTTCGCAATTTCTTTTGGCTCTTCAATGAAGGATCAACATTAAAAAGGGAAGCTGACCAGATTCGCTGACTACTTTCCCAGATCCCCAGGTGCACTATAAAATTGGCCCTCAGGTTCAAAGACTTGTGCTGTTCCAAGAGCGGACTACGATACGCCATGTGCAATCCGATACCAGCTGATATCAACAAGGAAAAAAAATCTACCTTCTACACAAAATTGTTGGTTAACCACAATCTCATTGCAAATGCAGAAACATCTGACTTTAATGAAGTACTACTGGCAAAGTCTTGTGTCCATTACCTCCAACGTTTCAGTCTGGCCTGTACCAAGGAGTTTTTAATTGTCTCTCACGTACGCTTCACTTCTTTCACAGCCCACTGATCCTCCTAATCTTTTTGCTCTAATTATTAACTGCCATTGCCTGATACCCTCAAAGTGTTCCCCAAAACTCCTTTTTCCTTACTGTTTTCCAATGTGAAAAGCCTTCATAAACCATTTCGTTCTATCCATGTTTCCATTCCTCTACTGCCATTTTGGTCTGATCTATATTTCTTTTCCAAATCAACTTGTTAGAAGCATATGTCAATAAATGTTTAAAATCTCCACTTTTCACTGCTTGAATCAGCCTCTGGCAAAAACACTCTCTTGAACCCAGTTCCTCCCTAGTTTGCACAATCCTTCGATCTACACTTCTCACACACCCATCCTCCCGGGCTCCGATCTCATCCACTTGTACCAGCAAATAACTCAGGATTTCAGTATCTCCTGAGGCTTTATCACGTCTGTTTTTACCCCCTACTGCTTTATTCTGTTTATTTGTCACTGTTCAACTGGGAGTTCTAAATTATAGATTAAACTCCAACATAATTATCTCAGCACAGGCCCAGATTAAACCTTAGCTCTTCAACTGCACCCCAGTCACGCTGCATATAATGAACATACCCATGGATCCAGGGGAGACAAAACCAAATTAAATGCTGGAGACTAAGCTCCTCTTTTGTATGGGACCTCAAATATTCTTTAAATCGGTGATGAAATTAGCAAGGCATATTGTGGTTTATTACAGAAATACTGCTGTTGTATGCAGGACATACAGCCAGAACACCATGGCAAGGCCAGTTATTATACTTTCAAAGCATTTTTGATGGAAACTGTCCACACAATTTTACAACAGTTAACTTTCCATGTCGGTATTTATAGTCTGCCTAAAGTACCAAGAAGATATGTGGCTAGATCTCTTTCTTGTTGCATTAATCTGGAATTTGGTGTATTTCAAAAAAAAGTATTTAATTTGTGATTTAAAAAATATAATTCATCCATTAAAAGTGGAATATGTATGAATTAGGGGCAAAAAGCTACTGGGCCCTTCAAGCCTGTTCTGTGAGAGACCTTCACGTCCTGCAGAAGATGCATGTTACTGGTTCCCTCCTGTATCCCAAAGACATGCAGGTTGGTAGGTTAATTGGCCACTGTAAATTGCCACCAGTACATTAGTGAGTGGTGGAATCTTGGGGGAGGGAGTTGATGAGTATGTGGGAAGAATAAAAATGGAATAAACATAGGATCGGATTAAATAGGTGGGTTGGTGGTTAGAAGGGCGTGTTTCTGTACCACAAATCAATGACTATGATACCCATACATAATTATCTCTGAAAGGTCCAGAGAGTAATGTGGAAACAAGACCTAATGGCTGGTTTATTGCTCTGAAATTTATTTAAATATTTAATAAAATATCATCAAAAGTGCAGCTGTGACAATGCACAATATTCCACTGTAAATCTGTGTTTACTCTATGCACGCAATTAAACCCAAACATTGCGCAAATGTTTGGCAAAAGTTACATGATAAATCTTTGTTGTTGTTTAGGTTTTGAATCACGGGTTGGATAACTGTCCATCTGCTCCACTGTCCACATTCACCCCTCACGCTTTCTGCCCCCAGACACTTACCAATTACAGCTCCTTGGTTCCAAACAAGCTCAGGGCCTGGCTGCTGGAGCTATTCCTCAAGGTGGAGCAGGGGTAAGAGTGGGGAGGCCTCAGGCAGTGGATTCCAAGTCATCCCTGGCAGGAAGTTAAGGGGTTGGATAAGTCAAGGGATGCGCCCAGCCCCTTAGCTGAGAGGGTGTGTGCTCCTCCCTTGGATTCAACATCCAGCAGCAAACTGAAGGTCATATCTGACCCCTGTTCATCTGTGACCCCTCCAACATACTTCATGTTAAGGGGGAATTCAGTGCACAAGAAGGAGACTCTGCTTTACTTCCAACACCTTATTATTCATGAAAGCTTGAGACTGTACAATTAGACATTTAACTTGCGTTTTAGGGGCTTGTTGCAGTTTCAAATATTTCACTAGAAACATTAAGCAGACTAAAATGCAAATAAATTTGGCTGGAGATGTGTGTCTGTACTGCAACAACGTGGAAGATGGAGGATAGATCCCAAAAGATCTTGCCTCCAATTTTGTCCATCTTGAATCTCTCTGGCCGAGTCATCAAGCTGGAGTGCAATATAGTGGGACTCAAACAAAAAAAAAGGGAATGTTCAACATCCAAGTTAGAGGAGAAGAGTGTGGTTCAGAATTAAGTTAACATAGCCAAGCCTATGAAGAATAAGGAAAACTCAAAATGGAAAATGAGTGATCCAAATCAAGATATATTTGCTATGTGAAGTAAAATGGCTCCTGATCATGAGCAAGAACATTCACATTCTGTTCATTTGCTTTAAAACTTCATGCTAACATGAACTGAAAATATCCCATCTCGAGGCCAGCCTATTTATCTTTCAGCTAAGAACACGTTCTGGCCCAGTTCAGGTGGAGCTTATCCCAAGTGATTTGAAGTAATTTATAGTGAATGAAACTTGACAGCCAACTTGTGAATAACAAGCTCCTGTGAAACTGATAATGACAAGGTAAATCGGTTTTAGTAATGCCAAGTGCAGGATAGTGTGACCAAGAATAGCTTGTCTACTTTTCAAGAAGAGTGTCATGGGATCTTTTACATTCATCCAAGGGGGCAGACAGGGTCTCAGTTTAACATCACATTTGAAGGATAATGGCTCAGACTGTGCAGCAATTCAAGACTGCACTTAGATTTGCATTCTGCTTGTGTGACAGGGGTCAATTGAGATGATGGGCCAATCCTCAAATCGGCATTTGCAATTAGCATTGGAGTCACAACTATTTGGTATTTAACTTGCTTATCTGGTCTTCCATTCCATCCAAGTGTGACAATGGTATCGTAGGCTGTGTGGGTAGAGGAACTAAATTAGAGAACTTAATTCATAATGAAGTTTTAATACAGAAGAATGCAAAGTCATGCACTATGGCCCTAGAAAGGATGAAACAGCATTTTTCAGGATCTGGGTACTGCTGGGTACTTATTGTCCATCCATAGCTGCCCTCAAGAAAGTGGGGCAGTCACTTTATTTTTTGAATTGCTACACAATAGCCTAAAGGTCTTAAGATATTATTAGTCACATGTACATCGAAATGCACGGTGAAATGCTTCTTTGCGTAGTGTTCTGGGGGCAGCCCGCAAATGTCACCACACTTCCGGCGCTAACGTAGCACGTCCACAACTTCCTAACCTGTATGTCTTTGGAACGTGGGAGGAAACCGGAGCACCCAGAGGAAACCCATGCAGACACAAGGAGATTGCTGCCTAAACCGCTTCAGGTATTGATAATTGCAGACAAAGTTGATTACGTACAATCACTGAACAACCTCACTTGCCCTTATAATGAAAGGAAAGTTACTGAATCAGCAGCTGAAAATGGTTGGAACTGAAACACTGCCATGAGGAACTCTTGCCATTGTGCCCTAGGGCTGGGATAAATAACTAACATCTTCCTTTTGTGCAAAGTCTTTTCTTTATTCCCATCCACTTTAATTTTACCAGGCTCCTTGATTCCACATAGTCAAATGCTACCTTGTTGTCAAGGACAGTCATTCTCATCTCACCTCTGGAATTCAGCTCTTTGGTCCCCATATTCTGCAAGGTTGATACAAGGTCAGGAGCAGACTTGTCAGCTTGGTAATGAGAACATCTATCACTTTGCTCATGATTGGGCAGACAAATTAGTCAGCAGCTAGCCAGATTGGATTTGTCCTGCATTTGTGCAACTAGAATGTTTAGACAACTTTCCACATTGGATAGATGCTAGTGTGGTCACTGTACTGTAACAGCTAGACTAGAGGGATGGCTAGTTCTGGAGCTCAAATCTTAAAGTTGGGATGTTCTCTGATCCCTGTGGCCTTTGTTGCACTCAGTAATCCCAGCCATTTGATATCATGGCCGACAACTGGCTTCTTTGATGGTGGGAATCCCAGGAGGAAGCAGAGAGAGGTCACTAAAATGCTTCACCTCTGGTAGAACGTGTTCACAAATGCTTCAACCTGGTTTTAGAAGTGTTATCTGGAAACCAGAGGAGGAGGAGGAGGAGGATCAGGTCATTCTCTGAGCTGCCACTGCCTCTTGTTAACTGTTTGTCCACACCATTGATGCTAGAAAGCTAGAAGCATTTGTAATCTAAAAAGGATCGGACAGCATGTGTATAGTTCATTTACTTGACAGGGTCAGGTGTGTAAAAGTGAAAAAAAGCTGGCCTTCCTAGGAGGATTTGATTACTAGGTGGGTATAGCTGTATGTCAATAGTTGACAACTATGTTGCTAAGTGCCATTTCCTGTCATCCAAACTAGGCTTCTGTTGGATGAACTAAGTTAACAATCTGATCTGTCAGGTTCCTTTCATGAGGGATAGATCCATGGGCCAAATCAGAAGATGCAGCCCAAATGTGGTATGCAAGCCTACATATGCTACTATGAACTAGAATCACCAAAAAAATAAAGGCAAATACAATTAGAAGGTCAGGTACAATATTTTTGGGTGATTTTGTTCTTAGGGGCACCGAATTGTGACCTTTAGTATTAAATGGGTGATGGGTAAAAGAGAGGAATCCTTAGCTAATGTTTTTAGTTAAGACTGGATTGGGTTCAGTCCCATAGATTTTTATTTCAGTTCCTAAGCAACCTAAAGAAACCACAAAATTGAATCTAGAACAGACTTATTATGCATTTGCACATTTGTTTCAAAAGCTCTGGAGGCTTATTACAGACTGACTCAATTAAATTTCCAACCAGCAACTACAGAAGATTTCAAACAGCTGAAAATTATGCTTTTATTGAAGTTTGTCAGTTGCTAGTTACATTAAGCTTTTCACAGTAAGGCACAAAGCACTGCAAGAATGACAACCATCCCCTACTCATCAACAGAGATATTCAATTACAAAGACAGCTCCAGCAGAAAAAAATATTGATTATGGCCGGAGTATAAATAGATTCTAAAGTACAGTTTTAAAAGACAATTGTGCAATTTAGTAGCTTGCAATTTCAGATAATACAAAAACTTTCAATTGTACAATTAATTATCTAGTTTTACCCAAATATGCACTAGAATTAGGTAAACAACCTTGAACCTTAAGCACAAAGTTAATTTTGACTGAAATATCAAATCCAAATAGTTTTAAAATGGCAGCACTTCTGATCAGTGAGACAAAGAAAAACAAGCAAATATGCATAAAAGGGAAGTTGGTCTAGTTTGCTGGTTATCCTGGGTTCATCCATTATTTTCAAAGCAGCATTGGCTTTAAGAGGTAGGACCAGATGCACTTTGTGCTCAAACCTGCTACCTTCTCTGCAATCTTATTCCATTCTGTCCTCCACTCAAATTACAAAGCATGCATAAGACATGCAGTAGACAAAACATGGGTTGAAATGAACACAGCAGCAAGGATTTCCCCAGCAGTAAATAATTTAAGCTCCGCATTTATATATGGACATTTCTGCAGAAATTTAAGAGGCCAGAGCTCAAGTCTCCACTGGTTAGACAATGCATTGTAAAATCTTGTTAAGCAGTTTGCACATTCCTCTCAAAACTACAAAAAGAGTGCCTCCCTCTCCATGACCAGGAAAGTTTCTCCCTCACCACCACCCACCAAACCATTGGACCAGTAGCATATCTGGTTCCAGTTTCATTATACTGAATGAACGTACTAGAATCTATCCTCTACAAGAAATAAGCCATTCAGAATGGGATTCTTTCATTCTATGTGATAGTGTTCAAGTCCACCTGAAGCCCAAGCAACTATGACTTCAGCCAAGCTACAGAAGGCAAAAGTCCTGTTACAATAATCCAGTTTTACAATTGATTCTGTTAAGTTCATATTTATACATAATCCATACAATCTTCAGTCTCTACATATAACTATGACAATCTAGCCATCACCCAATCCATTCTTTGACATTGCTGGTTCAACAGCATTTGAAAAGAGGTGTCCATTTTGCAGCTTAAGCTGTCATGCAATTGCAATGTTCTCTGAAAACTCATGGTACTGAATTGAAGCATTCCATTTGAAGGAGCCAAGTTGACGAGCTGGCCTAAGGAACTGTAATGTGGAATGGGCTTCCTGGGATATGGTCATCGCCCCATTTCACAACCAGTGTATAGTTTCCCTTCTCCTTCACTACATAGGCTACATTATAGTGCTCATTTCCAATGTATTTCACAGATACCTCCTCACATGGAATAGTGGGTCCATGCACACCAACCAGTAGTATATTTGAGCCTAGGAAAGGAAAATACCAACTGTTATTGGTGCAAGGCAACATATTCAGTTACAAATATTCAGTTCAAATTATATTAACATATGCTCACATTAAAGGATAGAAATCTTGGCACAGAATCCATCTCAGGAGGAACATTGAGAGTAGTTATCCATTTCTTAGAACTTGAGGTTTTTTTTTGCAATCAATTGTTCATCTTATGGGGTCAGACAACACAGAAATAGCCCCTTTGGCGCATCAAATCCACGCCGATCTTCAACCCCCATTTATTTTAATCCCTTTTTAATTCTCCCCACATTCCCATGAATTCTCTCCAGATTCTACCCCTCACTGACACACTAGGGGCAATTTAGCTACCAATCCACAGGATAGGGGAGGAAGTCCATGCAGGCACAGTGAGCATGTGCACCTAGACAGTCAGGATTGCAGCTGGGTCACTGGAGCCGAGGTGGCAGCTCTGCCACCCAATCATTTGGAGATAAAAATTAAATTCTTTTCACTCCATTTACAAGTACTCCAAACCAGACCTCAGTCTGCAAGGCTAGATTAAGATCTTATTGGTCCTGGTTTATTCTGAAGCACTGCACAGCCTTATTCAAATATAACTGGTACAGTAAAAAGGGCAAAACAACAGGAAAAACAGCCAGAAATACAAAACCCAGCAGCAAATCTTACTAAATGGGTTTTAATTTTGAAATTTATGTATTTGTACTTTGTCTATTCCCTGCCCTGCCATTTCAACATAATTTTCATCAGGACAAAATCAATCACCAACAGTTGACATAAGAGCAGGAAACCAAAGTGCAATTTAAAACCACAGCCAGTCTCAAGAACAGTTCAAATCAAATGCTATCAATACTTAACAAGCGCAAATCCAGCATTTCACAGTGCTGAAACCATGTTAAATTCACGTGGGTGCTTTACCACTTGCATACACTTTCAACTAAATACCAGACCATGAGCTTGGATAAATCACTGAAGCATGAGAAATGATCAAATATCAAAATGCTGCTCACTTAGGCTCCCTCTTTGAAGGGCATGCCTGGCAGAATGCCAATTATCCAAGAGAACACCCACTGCTAATTGATTTTATAGAAGAGTTGGTGATAAGAGTATTTCTCAGCAGATCTCAGAAGCCTGGAGAATAATCTTTATATATCTGCAGCATAGTCTAGATCTGGCCTCCCTCATGCAATTTGCTGCCCAAACTCATCCATGCCACTTTTTCCTCTAAATTATTGCAATCCCTCTTGACCTGCCTCATGTACCTTGCATGCTCCAAGTCCAATTTGCTTATTACCTGCATTTGTTGATCTACACTTGCTGTTTACTAAATTTAGATTTTTCATCCTGGTTTAAAGAGAAAAAAAGGGTAACTAGGGAAAGAATAGTTTCCCCTTAAGGTTCAATGCAGTCATCTACTTGTGGAGCCACAGGAGACGTGAAGGTCCTAAATGGATATTTTTCATTTGTACTTACTGTGAAGGTGGTCATGGAAGCTAAGGAATTAAGGGAAATGAACAGTGACATCTTGGAACATGTCCGCATTACAAAAGAGATGCTAGCAGTCTTAAGGCATATTAAGGTGGATAAATCCCCAGGGCCTGAACTAGTATATCCTAGGACATTGTGGGAAGCTAGGGAAGAAATTGCAGGGGCCCCAGCAGAAACATTTGCATCTTTAGCCACAAGTGAGGCTAAAGATCCCAGAAGACTGAAGGGGGTGGGGCACATATTGTGCCTTATTTAAGAAGGGTTGCAAATACAAGCCAGGGAACAAGAGGCCAGTGAGCCAAACATCAATCGTGGGAAAGATGCTGGAGGGGATTCTGAGGGAAAGGACCTACCAGCATTTGTAAAGGCAAGGAGTGATTAGGGATAGTCAGCATGGTTTTGTGTGTAGTAAATGATGTCTCACAAATCTGAGAGTTTTTTGTGAAGAGGTGACAAAGAGGATTGATAAGGGCAGGGCAGATGATGTCATCTACATGGTCTTTGACAAGGTCTCACACAGGAGGCTACTCTAAGATTAGATCATATGGTATGCAGGGTGAGATGGACAATTGGATACAAAATTGACTTGGTGGAAGGAGTCAGAGGGTGGTAGTGGAAGGTTGTTTTTCAGACTGGAAGCCTGTGACCAGTGGTGTGCTGCAGGCATCAGTGCTGGGTCCACTGTTGTTTCTCATCTATATTAACGATTTGGATGAGAATGTGGTTGGCATGGTTAGTAAGTTAGTGGACAACAAAAATTGGTGGTATAGTTGACATTAAAGAGGGTTATATAAGATTACAACAGGATCTAGATCAACTGGGTAAGGGGAGCAAAGAATGGCAGATGGAATTTAATTCAGACAATTGCAAGTTGTTGTACTTTGGCAAGTTAAACCAGGGCAGGACTTGCACAATTTATGGTATGGCCCTGAAGAGAGAGTGTTATAAAACAGAGACCTGGGGTACAGGTACATAGTTCCCTGAAAGTGGAGACTTAGTTAGACAGGGTGGTGAAGGCAGCATTTGGCCATTGGCATGCTTGCCTTCATTGGTCAAGGCATTGAGTATAAAAGAGTGCGCTGTTCTGGTCACCCAGCTATAGGAAGGATGTCATTAAGCTGCAAAGGTTGCAGAAAAGATTCACGAGGATGCTACCAGGACTGGAGGGCTTGAGTTGCAAGGAGAGGCTGGGACTATTTTCCCTGGAGGGTAGACGACTGAGCAGCTACTTTTAAGAGGTATTTAAGATCATTAGGGCACAGACAATGTGAAAGGTCACAGTCATTTTCCCAGGTTAAGGGAGTCTAGAACTACAGGGCATGGGATTAAAGGTGAAGGGGGAAAGATTTAAAAGGAAACTTAAAAGGGGCAAGTTTTTCTACAGAAGGTGGTGGGTATATGGAAGGAGCTGCTAGAGGAAGTGGTAAAAGGTGGGTACAGTAACATTTAAAGGACATTTAAATAGGTACAGGATTAGGAAAGATTTAAAGGGACATGGGCCAAATGCAGGCAAAATGGGAATAACTCAGGTAGACAACTTGGTCAGCATGGATGAGTTGGGTTAAAGGGCCCCATTTCTATGCTGTGCAGCTGACTAATCTTTTTATGGCTTTCTGTCCCCTAATTATCATTCACCAGTCCTACAACATCCAAATCTCTACACTTTGGCCCCCCTGAATCCACTTAACTTCCTGAGTGTTGGCTCTATTGCCTTCAGCTTTGAGTCCCCAGGCTCTGAAATATTCTATCTAAACTTGCATTTAGTGTTTGTATTTAGACTCAACACTAAAACAGCCCCACCTCACCATCAAGAGCCCACCTATACCATTGCCATCCTCTTGAATCCCAATCAAACTCAAAGCTTTGGCCTTCAATTAAAAAGCCAAGCCGAATTATACTATTCAAATTTTTTTTTTATTTTTTTTTATTTTTACATACTTTGGTTTTTCAATGTTTGACAAATATAAACAGTTAAAGTTTAATCTGCTTCAATGTTTCATTGGATGAAGCCGACTTAATCTACAAAATGCTGTAAATATGACCATTTCAATACCAGTGAGGCAAAGCAAAAGGGATTACAATTGGCTGAAGATCACGTTTGAGAGTAAATGCTACAAGAGTTCATTCATTTCAAATCTTAAACCAATCCAAATGTACTCTAAATACACCCAGAAGATTTACAGGCCAATTGTTTAACAATCCTGGACTTTACTAAATGGTTGTGAAATCCCAGCAGCCAAGTGCCTCAAAAGACTTGTACCAATTCAAATCATGTTACATTGCTAGGTTACCTGCTCTGCTACAATCCACTGAGAAGTAGCTCTTCTGGCCAACGGTTGCAGTGGTGAGACCTGAACCACTGGATACCACCTTGCTGCTATCAGATGAAAATTTGGGAAGAGCACTGTAGGAGCTGACAGTTGTTGATCTGGTCACAGACTCTACCATAATAGAGGAGCTTTCATGTGGACTGCCACCACTTACTAGCCGAGGACCTAGAAAGGAATGCAAAAAGAGACCATTTAAGTCAGCAAACTTCAGTTTAATCCCAATTAGAAAAGCAAATTAACTACCCGGCATTGTTTCAATTTAATACCAATTGTAACTGAATATACAGTTGTCAAATGAGAACCCATTATAATCTGAATTGCTCAAAAGATCAGAATTAAAGCACAGATATCTAGGGAATGACATTTGAAAACATGAATTTTGGTATTGGTATATTATTGTCACTTGTACCGAGGTACAGTGAAAAACTTGTCTTGAATACCAATCGTACAGGTCAATTCATTACATAGTGCATTTATATTGAGTTAGTACAGAATGCATTGAGGTAGTACAGGTAAAAACAACAACAGTACAGAGTAAAGTGTCACAGCTACAGAGAAAGTGCAGTGCAATAGGAATTTGAAAACAAGGATGGCTTAACTGGGAACCAAAGTCAGTCAAGTAAGCAAAGGGCTGAAGGCAAATTGGATTCGGAGCAAATTAGGATATAGACAATAAGGTCAAGGATAGGAGACAGCTGGCAAGGAATTCTCATCTAGGAGGAATGTGTATTAGCCTTGCAATGCTGAGCCAAGGCAAGTCTAGAGTTATGGCAGTGGGAAGAGGTAGTGGCACAGTTGTGATCTGAAGCTCATCTTGGCCTCAGGCAGTTACAAGGAGGATGGAACTAATGGCCAGAAGAACAAGTTTAGGGTGGGATGTTCAATCTTCCCAATACTTAATTTCAGGAAATTTTTGGTTAGACAACTGGATGTGTTGATTTGCATCATCTACATCAGGCAAAAAAGTTAGGCTAACCCTCAAAAAGCCAATGATCTAAGAGCTCCATTAATCAATTTTATAAAATTTGCATTTGCACAGAGCATCTGACTGATGTTTCAAAATTTCAAAACACTTTACAGTCAATGAAATTTAAGTTTATTCACTGTAGCAACACAAGAAACATCACTTTAGGCACAGACTTCCACAACAAATGTGATCATGGCTAAACCTATTGAGATATAAATATTGACAAGGACAACAGAATTACAATTCTTTTGCCCCTGAAGCTCATGCTGTGGGATATTATGACCACCTGGAGGATTCAGCCTGAAAAGTCCAGCACTTCCTCAGTATTCCAATAGCATTAACTAAACTTGTACTTCTGGTGCAGATCTCAAATACTGTCCACAAAGTTACAGCTGGAAATTAAAAAAACATCAAAATCCAATGTTCAGTTTGGTACCAGAAAGGCAGAGTCTATGACATGGAAAAGGAGTGGGAAAAATGAGTCAAGACTCTGCAATGGGGCATTGAAGATATTTTTTTAAAATACACATTTAAGATCAGTCTTGGAACAAAATCCTAAAATACAGTCACAACCCCAACAGTTTTACTATGCAGTCTACCAGAAAACCTTAAACAATAAATTCCGACCAGCTGACAATTTGAAGCCATGCTGAAATGACTCAGATATATAACATGTACTTTTTCCACCTTCAATTCCTCAAGAAACCAATTTTTTGTAAATGAACACCCTTTTGAATTTGCAAAATTTAACCCTACCATAAATATCTGCTAATATCTTGCAACTTAAAAATTCTCAAATTAATTTACAATTAGTTGCTACTGAAATATTCTTAGACCCACTAAAAGTTACTCACAAAAGTCACTCAAATCAAGCTATTTTAAAATATTTTGGAACTGTCAACTTCCAAATTTTAACGTGTGCTAATTGTATACAAACCTCCAAATTAACTAAAAATAAAAGCAGTCAAACTTTCCATAATCATTCAAAAGGTATTGTTGATCAACATATCCAATTACTTCTTCTCTACCAGATGGCTTCAGGAATATTTCTAAAAGAATAAAATATTTATGTTCCAACTAATATTGAGAAGAAATACTCTGTTGCATTGTCAATAGTACTTACTGTGGTCTGGGTGTCACCAGCTATGATCCAAATGAGACTAATAGAACACTGTCATGACCACAGTATAAAAAGCACATGTTAAAACAGTGCAGAAGTCCCTCCAGGCACTTAACTCAGCTGAACAATAAACCAGAGTTTCAGAGAGCTAGTTAATTGTAAAGTACTTCTCTTAACTAAAGTGACTGTTTTTAAATGACAAGTCCACACTTGTCATACTAGAAATCAGTCTTTTCATTTGAAGTTTTAATATTTCACTTGCTGAGACAAAAAGCTCCATTCACACAAACAATGGTATTAAGATATTTTCA
>JAUZTB010000107.1:24842519-24853022 GCA_034780895.1 Rhynchobatus australiae | reverse complement strand
TTCATCCTGGATTCCCTAATGAATGGTAATGATTCAATCTCACTGAATCTGGAGAACAAATGAATATGAATGTCAATTATGTCACCAGATGAAAGTGATAACCAGTCTGATCAGCCAAAAATATCCTGGGCAGATGCTGGGAAAAGAACTGGAATCATTCAAAATGAAGTTATTCTGCTGACGCAGCCTACACCAACCACAATTTTCTGAGAAGGTAGCTTGGTTTTAGGCAGTCAGACATCTGACGATTGCTGAGAAGGTTGTTCCGCAGCATGTGTGGAAAGCATCAAAGGTCTGTACCTTTAACTGGTCTTGTAGATCCCCTCCTAAGGCAAGGGAGATATGGTGAATGTACACAGTCACAGACCATGTGGGCAGAAGGGCCTGTTCCTGTGCTGTATTGTTCCATGTTCCAATACAGCATTGTAATGACATTTAATTTCAAGTTACTCTACAAGTTTATTTCTGTGCAGTCTCAGTGCTGCACCATAATAGATTGCAGTATTCTATAGCACTCATTTCCCTCATGCCACAACCTTTTCCACCTTGCACTACATTCTTGACTAACCAGCATATTAAACAACACCCCCATTGCTGCCAGGTTAAAGCTTGCACTGGACTACAGCTCATGGACCTGCCTTAGAGTTACATCCCTTTCTTTGTTCCATTTTTTTTCCCTCCATCCCCATGCAATTTACCACTGATGTTGTAAAATGCTAGAAGGAAAATTGATTCTGCCTGTCATTTTGTCTAATATAACTCCTATCCAAACCAACATTCATCCATTAACCAAAGGAATATTGCAGGCTTCCTTCTATCAATAGATTTCTTAATAGGAGTGTGCTTTAATCCTTGCTGTGTTGAAATAGCAACCTATATTTGCAAGGCACAAGGTTAAAGATAAAGATAAAAGTGTAAATGTAGCAGCCAACTGAAGACCAGCCAAAGACAATTAAATCTGGTTCACCATTATCTAAGTTCTTTAACTGTTCATCTATTCTAAGGGCCCATAAAAGATTAAGTCACAACTTGGATTTTGATTGAGTGGGGCCAATGCTCTGCTCAGATTCACCTTTGCCCCAGACTTCCATGGTCCAAATCTCAATTGTTCTGGACCCAATTAATAAGACCCTCAACAGTGCTAATGCCATGATGCAAATCAAGTTACAGACATGAGTCAAATCAAACCCCTCCAATAAAACTACTGAGGAAACCATAAGTTGTCAAAGGTGGAGCTTTTAGAATGCCTCAGAGCCTAACAAACAAAATTTAGATTTAAACAGAAAACATTTCTACAAAAAAAAATGCAAGTTATAAAAACATGAATCATATGGATTTTTGGATCCTGAACCAAGTACCACCTGAATTAGTAACCAGATTCCACAGCACAAATACTGAATCTCAGCAAATCACCCTGGTACCCATTCCTGACAACTTTATTTGATGTACATATGCCAGAGTTCCAAAATAACTGCAACTTTGCTGTGGAAGATTTGGTCTAAAGTAGTCAGTTGTTTGCTAGGTACTTCTCCCAAAACCCTTAAAATGGTGCTACAAGTGAAGCCTTCAAAATGCTCAGATCACTGGGTATAAATGCATTATTAGATGCCTATTGATCATGAAACAGGCAGACCTTCTATCTCTAAAAACAGAAGTTATACAAAGTTAAACAGTCCACATACTCGTCTCAGTGACCAGTGAATACAAAGCCTAATTATTTGTTGTGTATATGCACAAGGCACCATTTGGTGGCTCAAGTTCAAATACTGAGATTAGATTAACTCATTTTCAACTACTTTTAATGTTCATTACTGTTATGTGTAGTAGCATACTTTATTTCATAAAGTGGCAATGGATGGTGTTGGGCTATGGCAGGATTGAACAATAGTCAATGCAGTTGTCAAGTTAGAAGAACAAGTTTAAGCATTTTAACACAACCCTAATGCAACAAGTATTTTTAAAAATACAATCCAAAGTATGAGAAATAATTAGCAGCAACTAGGTTAGATGCAGATATAGAATAATGCAAAGTTACCAAAGAAATGCTGAAAGCCCAAAAAAATTGTTTGGTGAAGATGTTCATCTGAAACTGAAGAACAATGTGCCCAAGAGGCAGAAAATATCCATACCGTCTTGCATTGAGCTCTTGAAGTGATTTGCGGTGGCAGAGGTCAGGTTGGAAAGTACATGTAATATGGAGCATTAATGTTCAGAATTGGTGCAAGTTCCTCCTCAAGCTGTTTCTTGGAGTCTGACATGCTTCACTCTAGTTTAATTAGTTCTGAGGTAGCTGGTAAAGCCAATGCAGGATCTGCAGAATACAACACAAGTGCTGCAGTTGGCAAAGGATATGGGATTATCTGGGCTTTGGGTATGCTCTTGAAGCAAAGGTTCAGTGCTTTCTGGTTGCTCCTTATCCCACTTTAACTGATCGTGGCCCAAGGATTCCAGGCAGCTTGGAGAACATCCTTGAAGCTTCAGCACATTGTCTTAGGAATCTCCTACTATGAGAACTCAGTAGAGCACCTCTTCTGGGAATTTGATTGTCAACCATAGAGAAACAACATGGGCCACACATGGGAGCTGTGCAAGTTGAACCTCAATGATGGAGAGGTTGGCTTGGGAAAAGATACATAATTTAACTGCATTCATATTGTTGTACGTTCATGAGAGAAAGCTTAAAATAAACTCACCATCTGCATCTCTTCAGTAATAATCAAATCATGCCTGTAGGAAGTTTCCCATCAGATCTTGCATGCTTGTCAAAGTAGAATCATTTCAGGTACACTTTGAAACTCTAAGCTGAATCTCCTCTTCAGCTTAGCAGTCAAGTGTCACTCAAACAAGTTGAGTGTTAAAGATTTAAGTTATAGCCTAATAAGGAATTGTCTCTAAGATGTCAATTCAAATAGGCACTTTCAACATTGCTCTGGATATGGACTATCCTTTTCATTAAAAGGCAAAAACACAAGCTGCAGGTGAAATACATTGGCTTAAAAACAGGCCATTCAGCCCATCATGCCTGTCTACCATTCAATAAGGTAGCTAACCTTTAATTCTTATCTTGTTCTAACCATTATATCCCACAATTCCTTAACATCCAAAATTCTAACTTGTTTTGAATAGTCAAGCCTCCACAGCCCCTTGGATTGAGAATTCCAAAGTCCAGCTGAAGCAATTTTTCTCTGGTCCCAAGTGGCCATTTGAAACTTACCTTCAATTTTAGACACTCCAGCTAAGTGGAAACCTCTGCTGTCAAACACTGTAGTACATGCAACACAGATTCTGGAATCTGGAGCAACAGACAAAATGCTGGAGGAACTCAGCAGGTCAGGCAGCATCTATGGAGAGAAATAACTATTTGACATTTTGGATCAAGACCCTTCAGTAGACTGATGAAGTGGCTGAGATAACCTTCAATTAAAAATTGAAAAGAGTTCTGCTTTAAAAACTACACATTTTTCAAGAAAAATCAGAGCAGTGGCTCCCCAGAGTTAAATGCTGAAAATTCTCATTTGGGTGCAACACATCTGGTCTTTACTGGATCAGGTGCATATATAGCACTGGTGGATCAAGCTGCAGTATATAGCACTGGTGGATCTCTGCCTTTGTATGCACGTCATTCTTAATCCATTAAGTGAAGCATGTGGTTGAATGGAGCACTAAGCAGCCACAAAACAAATCTGCCCCTTCTGAAATGACAATGGAAAGACTCATGATGCTACTTGGAAAATTTGGACATTATCCACAACTTAGGAGCCACCTTTCAAAAGGCAGACTGATGAGAGGCAGCATTCTGCATGAACTGCAGATGCCTTGTCATACATCCAAGACATCAGACATAGCTAAAGCTTAGTCTCAGGCACAATGCACCCTGCCCTTTATTCTGATGACATGGATCATCCACTGTAGACTCCTGAAAGCACAAGTAACACCAGCACCATATCTGCAAAGATTCTCCAAATCCACTGGCAGGATAAGCAAACCAATATCCACATCCTCTCCTAGGAGGAATGTCACCAGCACAGAGACTCCACCTACATGCAGCCTGCTCTGCTGGGCAGACCATGTTAACATATTTGGCACCAGAAATAGATACAAGCTACATCAATGCAAGATTACCAGGAAGACAGGAAATGATTGTGTGACTCAAAGCCTCTGGAAAAAGTGAACATCTACACTGATTCTTTGGGGCAAAGGGGACAAACAGCATCCCTGACAACAGAACAGTCCTTCAGATGCATGCTGAAAGCCCAGTGAAAATGCAAAGAACATACCACTCCATCAAGCCTCTGCCTCACCCAATGTGGTGGTTAAGACCGATGTGAAACCCTCAAAACCCACATATCTGAAGGGAGGTCAATCATCCTCAGCCCAGGTCTGCAAAAGTAGCAACAGGTATTAAACAGTAGGTGGAGAGAGGGGGGAGGGAGCTGGGAGAGGCAGAAGGGGAACATTACAATGGAAAGCAGCTCCAAAAAGAGATATCAGTAAGGACACACCTCCACTGTGCAATAAGAACATAATGGCAGATTTGTACTCAAGTCATCTATGCAGCAATAGGCAATGATGAAATTATCTTCTCTAATATATCAATAAATTTGAAGAAACAGGATCCTTACACTTAAGTTTAATTTTGATTCTTTAAAGTGGATTATCTCTGGGATAAATTCAACTAGATATCCAATTTAAAATGTAAATTTATACATGTAACATTAGCCAAACTCTTTAACAGCTCATTATTTACCTCAATTACCATGGTTTCTGATATACAATCATTGACAGCGAAGTGCCTGATGTTGATAACAGGAAAGACAACTTTTGGAAAAGCTATTTCTAAAAGGAGCCATATTGCCTATTATGTGCTGGAACATCAACATAAGAAAGTTATAACACCTTGTGGTAATTGTAAATAAAAAAGGGGGACATATGAAAAGGTAACTCAATTTAGCTCTTAAAGTGTTCTGAAACTTGTTTCAAATTCTACAAACCAAATGCTTTGTTTAAATGGCTGTTCATCAGACTTGATCATTCTTAATGGAAGAACTGGAGAAATGCCACATCACAACAGCCTGGCGGTTTAAAAAGTGTAACCTCTGCCATCCCAACTATTGATAGCAGCCTTCACATCTCATAACTTCATTGTGACATGCTCACAGTAATGATGGGTTGGCTTTCCATTCAAATTAATTCTCTGCCAGGATGGGTACAACATTGTGTCACCTGCCCATTAAATAGCGAGAAGAAAGCATTGGCTCAAGCTCCTCAAGGTCACTCGTTAGAAAAAAAGAGTGGAAAAGTTTGTTTCCTGATCTTGTCTCTGTCCTTCAGTTCATCCTGTCCTTCGTGATCACATTTTTCACTCACTATCTCCCGTGGACAGCAGATATAAAAGCAGTTTTAATATTTATAGAACTAAATGCTTTTAGATCTGACTTCACAGTTCCGATTACACAATTCAGGTTTTGCAATCCAGGTTTTAAGTGTTTCACCCTTCATGAATCATTTCAGTGCTCCTGATTTACCACTGTGTATCACTTGGAAATTAAAAATGAAAGCCACTACAAGAGGAAAATAAATAGGAACAGGAACATAGTGTTTAGAAAGATCTGGCCTATATACTCAACCAACATTATTATTTCATTGCTATTCGTAGTGGCTTCTGTCCACAAATCAAGTTTGTATTTTTCATTACCACGGTAATTATGCTACAGAACGTACTTCTTAGTCATAAAATATCTGTAAGATGCAGAGCTGATAAAAGGCACTATTGAAACTCAAGTCCTTCGCATCATCCCCAAGATAAAACCCTCTGTAAGGCCTGAAGCAAATTTTAATTACTTCAGGCAGCATCTGTCCCTCTGTATGGCCAAATTTATTAGCTCTCTTCAGATTCAACAAAAATGGAAAAATTGTCAGAAGATTTTAAATCAAATATTTATTACAGAAAAATGAATCTCTCAGATTGATAAAAGATGCAATGTTCAAGAAAGCACCAACATGTGTTAATAATTTTATCATACCATCTGCACCACACTATTATACTGCAGGTGGTTGATGTGTGAACATGCTCATAAGTGCATAGATTCCCAGCGTAGAATACAAGAGTAGGGAAGTCTTGTTGGACCTGTATAAAACAATAGTTAAGCTGCAGCAGGAGTACTGTGTTCAGTCCTGGTTATCATGTTACAACACAGATATAATGGTACTAGAGAGGATGCAAGGGAAATCTATGAAGATATTAGCTATAAGGAGAAGTTGGACAAACTTGGGTTGTTTACTCTGGAGCGGTGGAGGCTAAGGGGAGACCTGATAGAGGTTTATTAAATTATCAGAAACATAGACAGAGTAGATAGTCTTTTTTCCACAGGGTGAAAATGACAAATGCTAGAGGGCATAGTTTTAAGTTGAAAGTGGGAAGTTTTTTTCCCACACAGAGTGGTGGGTGCTCGGAACGTGTTACCAGGGAAGGTGGTGGAAGCAGATACAATGGAGGCGGTTAAGAGGCATTTAGACAGACATGTGAACATGGAGGGATATGGATCCTGCGCAGGTAGATGGGTGCAGAGCTGTTTCATTTGGCACCGTGGTAGGCACAGACGGTGGGCCGAAGAACTTGTTCCTGTGCCGTACTGTTCTCTATTGCCAGATCGACAGTTACGATGGAAGCTCGGCTGGAGTAGTTTCATCTGCAGCGAAGGCATCAAGAGGGGCGGGTATGCAATTGTGAGTGAGTGGGCAGAGAGTTAGTTAGTAGAAAGTAAAAGAGGAGTTAAGAAAATAAATGATTTCGCTCAGTGTATGGTGGGGGTCTGGAACTTGCTGCCTGAACTTGCTGGTGGAGGTAGAAACCCTTTACTGCACGTGCAAAGCACCCAGATTAACTCTTGAAGGGCCATAACTTTGCAGGGCTATGGGCAAAAAGGCAGAAAAGTGGGATTGACATAATGTCTGTGTTTGGCCACGATGGGCTGAATGTCCTGAGCTATGAGTTTCTCTGATCCTAGGATCCTACGAGTAGTCCCTTTGCATATTCCATGCACTGCTCCTTTGGAAAATGATTAAGTTAACAATCCAGGGGCTACTGCAGTGTCAGAAGGGCCTTTCCCTTGGATGGGATGTAAAACCAGGTTCTCTGTCAGGTGATTGTGACTCCACAACCATTATTTTGAAGAGCAGAGTGATGCCTCTCATGCCTTCATCCATTTAAGTCCCTCAATAACTTTTGCCACAATAAATTGGTTTATTATTCTCACGTGTACCAAGGTACGGTGAAAAACTTTGTCTTGCATGCCATCCATACAGATCGTTTCATTACAACAGTGCATTGAGGTAGTACAAGGGAAAACAATAACAGAATGCAGAATAAAGTGTTACAGTTACAGAGAAATAGCAGTGTAGGCAGACAATAATGTGCAAGGCCATAATGAGGTAGATTGTGAGATCAAGACTCCATCTTATTGTACTAGGGGATCGCTCAGTAGTTTTATAGCGGGATTAAGTAAAATCCACTAAACATTATGAGGACTTTACTTCTGCCCACTGAAATCAATGTGGCTTCTGATCTTGCCCCAGAGTATGCTGAGTGGGTCCATCTCAGGAGCCCTGTGGATGGACAGCACAGAGTGCATCCAGTAGTGCAGCTGCCTCGCACCTCCAGTGAATCAGATCCAATCCTGACCTTCAGTACTGCTTCTGTTAAGTTTGCACACCCTCTCTCTGACTGCGTGGGTTTCCGCCGGGCACTCCAATTTCCTCCCACGTCCCAAAGACATATGGATTGGTTGGTTAATTGTCCGCAGTAAGTTGTCCCGAGTGTGGAGTTGAGTGGAAGGGAACTGGGGGAGAATAGGTTACAAGGAAATTAATGGAGAAATATGATCACTCTGTCAGCAAATATAGAATGCCCTCCTACGTGGTAAGAACATATGGAAGGAATTACGTGGTCTCCATGGGCACCCTGGCTGAGTTCCATGTTCGGTGGCCCCTCAGGGGATCGCGTGTGTTGTGGACAGCTCCAATGCCATTTTAATCTGAAGTGCTGTAGCAGGCGAAGGCGTGCATATGTATTTCACGGGTGTTTGTTTTGCGTTATTCTCTGTAGATATGTAGTTGCTTGGTTATTTTCTTTCTGTATTAGCTGTAATATATTGATATAGGTTGTTTTTGTAGAGCTTTTAGTGAATAGATGTTTTGTAAAAAAAGAACATATAGAATGTGGTATCACTGTGCAGCCCTGTTGAACTCCAGGATGGGACAACTGGCTCAGCACCACAACCTGGAGCTAAAGGGTGGACTCCAGTTAGCATGAGAGAGTCCCAAGCTTCTGCCCAGTTAAGTGTTTGAAACCTGGCAGATCCTGTCCAGATCCACCTGCATCTTAGTGGATCTCGTCCAATATATTGAACGAGATATATCAGAGCATTGTAGCGGTAATTATATAGTTGGTCACCAGATGGGGCCATTAGCTCCAACATACATGATCACCTTGCAATAACTCTCAGCTTCCTCGCTCTGTGGAATCCGAATCCAGGTACCCGCTGGAGTCTTTTCCAACCACGCAGAATATTGTGGGATCTGAAACTGCAAGAAGGGAGAGCAGAAAGTTGAGCATCACACTAATGTTGTCTCTGTAGGGCAACAATCTGCTGGAAGAACTCAGTGAGTCAAGCAGCGTCTGTGGGAGGACAGCAGACAACTGTTCTTTCAAACCGCTTCAGTGACTTTGGAGCACATTTGTATTAACTCAGGATGTAAACCCGAGTTACTTTGTACAAAGAACAGTAAGTTTGTGTTTATGGTTTGCAACTGGTTCAGAATGCCTGGTTACCAAGGACAGACATAGAATTCTGTGTCACCAATTAACTCTGAACTTGTACAGGATAAAAACATGAAATTTCTGCTCCCACGTATTACACTAATTTAACTGGGAAGATTGAATGGACACGTTTTCATATTTCCTTCCAATATAGAAGGCCATTCAGCCCGTTGAGTCCATCCCAGCTCACAGAGCAACCCTATCCCCCAGTAATTATTCCTGTAAAATATTCTTCTCACATTCCTATCAACTCCCTCCGGATTCTACCACTCACCCACACCCTGGGGACAACTTACAGTGGCTAATGAATTGGCAGGCATGGTACTGTAGCGGTTAGCGTAACGCTATTACAGAGTCAGCGACCCGGGTTCAATTCCGGCCGCTGTCTGTAAGGAGTTTGTACGTTCTCCCTGTGTCTGTGTAGGTTTCCTCTGGGTGCTCCGGTTTCCTCCCACATTCCAAAGACGTAAGGGTTAGGAAGCTGTGGGCGTGCTATGTTGGCGCCAGAATCATGGCGACACTTACGGGCTGCCCCCAGAACACTCTACGCTAAAGATACATTTCACTGTGTGTTTCAATGTACATGTGACTAATAAAGATATCTTATCTTAATGATCCTAACAACCCATGCGTCTTTGGGATGTGGGAGGGAATTGGAGCACCCAGAGAAAATCCACATAATCACAGGGAGTGAGCGCAGAATCCACACAGACAGCAGTGGAGGTCAGGATTGAACCTCGATCACTGGGGCTGTGAGGCAGCGGCTCAACTAGCTGCACCACTATGCCTCCCATTTCACAGACAGCAAGACGATCCAAGCCAGAATTTTCATTCAATATTAATTTGTTGGTGTTATTAGGTTCCTCGTTTACAACGGCGAGTCAAATTCAGTGAGGCTTGGTCGATTGAACTGCATTTGATCTTTTGATCTCTTTCCAGGACACCTGATCCAAGAGGCCCTGGGGACCAGCAGTCTTGATCATATTACCGCTGTCTGTTCCAAGCAGCGGGGAGCAAGGGAGAAGCAGGTGCACAGCCAGGTCTGGCTGTTTACGTCCGTCTGACTAGAATCACCAGAGCTGCAACACAACAAGTACTGTGAGGGAGGTAGGGCTTCAGTACACAGCTCGCTAATGATGCCGTGATAAGCAAAGCCTCTCGCCAATCCAGTGTGATTTCACGCGTCTCTGGTGACACTTGGATGTCCTCCTAAATGGTGGGCAATTACTGCTTGTCTCTGTTGGAAATGAACCAAGGATTGAGCCAAAGAGAAAACACTTATCATGCTCTTCCAAAGGATCTCCAGCAGACTGACACAGAATTCCAAGGAGGAAGGCTTCCACAAAAATGATGATCTTTAATAAAACCAGGAAATGGTGGAAACACTCGGCAGGTCAGGCAGCATCTGTGGAGAGAGAAACAAGAGTTAACATTTCAGATCAGAGAAGCTTTGTCAGAACTGATGAAGTCCTGATGAAGGGCCTTTGAGCTAAAACATTAACTCTGGTTCTTTCTCCACAGATGCTGCCTGACCTGCTGAGTGTTTCCAGCATTTTCTGGTCTTATCTCAGATTTCTAGCATCTGCAGCTTTGTTGAATTTGATTTGGAGTTGCTGTATGTTTTGGGTTGAAGACCCTTTGTTACAACAAGGAGAGAGAGAAAAAAAGTGAGTTTTGATTTGCAG
>JAUZTB010000107.1:24571539-24582371 GCA_034780895.1 Rhynchobatus australiae | reverse complement strand
ATAATACAATAATTTCATCAAAATGTTCAGTCAATTTACTGTGTTAATTGCAAAATATTATAATTAATGATGAAATAACCTCTTTTTTCACAGGCAGTAGGAATTTTCATTAAAGTGAAGAACTAATGTATTTTTAAAAAACACGGCCACACCAAGCTGTCTTCTAAAATATTGAGCTCCTAGCTCTCAGCAAAACTAGTTTGACAACCAAATTTTAAAAATATTATATACAAAATAAACTGCATTGATGTATTTTGTTTATTACTTATTAGATTTCTTGCAATACCACTCATTCATGGATCATAAAGGAAAAGGTGCCATCTATTTACAATGGACAAACCTCTCAGCAACATTACTTGATAGAGCTAGGTCTTTCTTTAACTGTACAAACTCAGTGCTTACTTATTAGGTAAATTTCACCACCTTAAAAAAAAGGGGAGGGGGGGAGCACTGCATTTTAGTACTTTACACTGCATTCTACGTGGCACTATATTGCTACTATAAAATCATGAATCATCCGATTTCTGATGAACATTCAGACATAGCTGTATTTAGTCTTGCGCACATCAGACACTACCTCCAAGAGTCATATTTAGACTTTATACTTCAACACACCAAGTAATAACACAAGATAACTAACATGTCTTTATTCTGATGAAGAGCTGTTAATAGCAAAACCCAACAAAGCACTGCCCTGCAGTTCTGGGTTGAGCCATTTTCATATCTCTTTCACTCAATATTATTTACCCTCAGCCATTAACTGTAGTTCCTTTCCTCAACACTTCATGACGTGAAGCATGGAAAAGCATTGGCAATGAGATTTGGGGAGGGCGAGAGGGCCGACAAGAGAAGCAGCATGACAGCAAATGAACAAGGTCAGGAGGAAAAGGAAGTGGGCACAATGGAGAGAGCGAGAGTCAATTTTTTTTCCCATTATCATTGCAGCTTTTTCACTATTCATTTTTTAAAAAATCCTCTATTTTTATGAATGCAATGAATGAATTGTCTTGACTAGACTAATAGTGCATTCTGAATTTGTTGCATAAAGAAAGTGATTAACTCTAGTTTATTTTGTTATTCGTTTTTCAGAATCTGGGTGCTGGCAAAGCCAACATTTAATCCCCATCCCCAGATGACTTTGAAGATTATGGCTATCCAGCTCCTTGAACTCTGGAATATAAGACATCAACATCAGACTCCTATTTATTAAATATAGCTCCGCCATGAGTTTAAGAACATGTACCACCAAGCTCTATCTCACTGTTATCAGTCTCTGGAATGATAAAAGTGAAATCTTGCTCTCTCAATCTACCTTTTCATGGCCCTTGTACTTTGTCAACATGCACTGCACTTTCTCTATAAATGTAACACTAAATTCTGCATTCTGTTTTTCCTTTTTGTCCTACCTCAATGTAGTTATGTATGGAACGATCTGTCTGGATGGCAGGCAAACAACAGCTTTTCACTGTATCTTGGTACATGTGACAGTAATATACCAATTACCTTCTAGTGAAAATACTCCCACAATTCTGTTGGATAAGGATTTCAGAATTTATTGCCTGCTATGATGAAGGAACAGCAATATACTCCCATGACAGAAGGTGCACAACTTGGAGAAGATCCTGCAGTTGGTAGTGATTCCAAGCAACAGAAGCATTCATCTTTGTTGGTAGCCGAGATTGTGGCTGTTAGGGAGTCTAGGCAAATAATTGCAGTACATTTTGTTGATGGTACTCACTAAACAGTCAACACTAGTGGTGGAAGGAGTGAATGTATAAAATGAATGAAAGAGTGCAAATCAAGTAGGCTGCTTTGTCTCAGATGGTATTCTTGAATCTACACCCATACAAGCAAATAGAGAGGATTGCATCATATTCACAATGTGCATGGTACATGGTTGTACTGTTTGATTTATTGAAAGGTTACTCCGTCTCTGTGGGATATCCAGCCTCTGATCCACAGTACGTACGTGGCTGGTGTTGGCGAGTTTTGGGTCAACAGTGACGCAAGGGCCGGAAGACTCAGCCATGGTAATGCCACTGAATATCAGGAGTGGATATTAGACCTGCACTTGTTGGAGACTGTCATTGCCTGGAACTTATCTTAATCTCCATATTTACATGGCATGTAGGTTCTGCTGCATACTAGTGCAGATGCTTTGTTTGCTGAGTACTTATGAATGGAACTGAATATTGTAAAATGAGAAGTGGGGATGTTTGCTGCTTTGGAAGTAAGGAAGATCCGTGATTAAACAGTTGAAGAAGGTCAAGCTAGAGACACTGATCTGATGAACTTCTTCAGTTATATCTTAGGCTAAGATAATCAACCTCCAACAGCCACTTCCATCTTCCCCTGACAGGGATACATCTAACCATCAAAGTGTTATTCTCAAAGGATTAATTGAGTTTAGCTTTACCACGGTTCCTTGCTGCCATACTCAGTCAATTGCTGCCCTGATATCAGATCCAGTGGATGTCAATTCCATTTATGATTGTAGTTCCACACAACACCACAGAGAGTGCTCTTGTGGAGACGATGTTATATCTTCACATCAAAAGACTATCGCGGACAAATGCACCTGCCACAGGTAGATTGGCAAGGACAAAGCCAAGTTGGGTTACCCCTTATGCTGGTTCACTCACTACCTGCTGCAGATCCAGTCTGGAACTTGTATCCTTCAATACTCAGCCAGATTAGTCAATGTGGAGTTTCTTAGCAATTTGTGGTGGTGCACATTAATGTCCCTCAGCCGGTATGGTTTCTCTACCCTTGTTTTTTTTTCCCCAGTGCATTCTCCAAATGTAGATCTGGTCGATCTGAATCAGGAGATTTCTATGCACTTTTAAATTGCTGCCATGAAACCTCATTGGGTTTGCAGTCAATTTTGACAACTCCCAAAGCTACTCCCTCCACCTCTCTGCCACCCACTCTGTTGGACCCGTTGTGACAGACATACCCAGAGATTGTCTGGCACACTAGCTGCACCATACAATTTTGCGAGGACACTTTTGTCAGGTGATGACTTGATGTCCATGGACCAGTGCTGCCAATTTAGATACCGGTCCCCAGATGTTTCAGAGGAGGAACTGCAAAGTTGACTGTGCTGGGAGTGTACAAATGTGGTGCCTTAATTGATGCTGGGTGGATTGTCTGGTTTTATTCTTTTTATGCTTTAACAGAGTTGTTATCATACAACCATTTGGCTTTACTACGCATTTCGGAGCACATCTAAGAATTAACCACATTGCTGGAAATCTGGAGTCACATTAAGGCCAGATTGGGTAAGCGTGACATATTTTATCTCCTGAAGGACATTGGTGAACCAGATGGGTTATTACAATAATCCATTATTTTTATGGTTATCATTACTGATGACTTTACATTTTTACAAAATATTCCAAAGGTGCTGCTTCCAATATGAACTCGTGTCTCTGGACTGTCTCTCCAGGCCTCTGGATTACTAGTCTGATAACATAACCACCGATCCACTGCACTCTATCTCCTCAAATCAGTGTCTTTCTATTATCAAATACAGCAATTGGAAACTGTCACTCTTTATTGACTGTAACTACCCTATTTGAGATTTTAAAGAAAAATATCAAATCTCTTTTTAGCCTATTCTCCCCTGGAAACAAGTTTTCTGATCTAGCCATGTCATTTCCTCCCCCTGCCCCACATCCTGTAGTAAATCTCATTTCTATTTTCTCCAAAAGCCTTCACCCTTCCTAAAGGTGTACTGGAGTATTGGAGACCCCTCCCCAGCATGGCAGAACCAGAGTTATATACAGGTCTAACATAACTTATTAACACAAATATTATGTTTCAATTTTTAAAGTCAAAGATCTTTCATGTTTTATCAACTGCTTTGTCTTGCCTCCTCCAAATATTTTTCCATAAACGTCACCAGATTTTCCGAGCTTTCAACTCTCTAGTATCATTTAGTATGCAAAGTCTTTTCTCATTCTTCTTAAACAGGTGTGATGTACTTTGTTATCAACTGAATTTTACCTATTACATCTCTGCCCATTCCACTGGTCAATATTCTTTGTGGGTGCACCATCTTCCTCACTGTTTATTATATGTCCAAAAGTCTGCAAACTTCAAAATTCTACCCTGTTCCTCAAGTCTTACTAATTGAGATATAAAAGTCAATGAGGGGGATGTGATGTGTTTGCATTTTCAGAAAGCTTTTGATAAGACCCCATGCAGAAATTTGGTGAACCATCAAGGGATAAAATACTAGTGTTAACAGATACAAACAAAGAGTTGGTTTTCAGGTTCCTTTTCAGGTTCAGACTGTGACTAGTGGGATATCATAGGGACCAATACTTGGCACCCCAACACTTCAAAATCTTTATCAGCAATTTGGCAGAGGGATCCAAATAAAACATTTCAAATTTTGCTGATGTCTCAAAACTAAGGCAGACTGGGAATAGTGACGAGGATTCATAGGGACTCCAAGAGATATATAAGAACAAGGAAAGTGAGTAACAACATGGCAGTTTTTGTTAGAAAAGGCAGAAATGCTCAAATTGTTTTTAAATGGTGACATGTTGGGAAACATTGTGCAAAGGAACTCAGGTAACCTTCATCCCAAGTCACTGAAAGCCAACATGAAGGTGCAGCAGGTAATTTAGAATGCAAATTGCATGACAGTCTTTATTGCAAAAGGATTCAAGCACTCAAGTAAAGATGTCTTGCTACAATTACATAAGGCCTGATTGAGACCACACCTGGAATGTTGCATACAATTTTGGTCCCTTTACCTAAAGAAGAAAATACTTGCCACAGGATTGCTGCAAAAGGTTCCTAGGATGGCAGGTCTGTCAATTTTGGGAGATACTGAGTCGGCAAGGCCTCCATTCTCTGAAGAGAATACAATATTCTTACAGGGCCTGACAAGGTGGATGCAGGAAAAAAGATTTCCCTTGGTTAAGGAGTCTCAAGCTAGGGGGTCACGGTCTTAAAATAAGCACATCTGCTATTTAGACTGAGATTTTCTCAGTCACAGGGTGATAAATTTTTGAAATTCTCAACCCCACAGAAGGTCCAGTCACTGACTGAATACAAAATGAAGATCAGTAGGTTTTTGGAGATTAAAAGGAATCAACAGATTGGGAGCAGGACAGGAAAATGGAGTAGAGGTAGATTAGCCATAATTTTGTTGAAAGGTGGAGCAGACCCAAGGTGCCAAATGGCCTACCCCTGCTCCTGTTTCTTATGTTTATATGCTTATATGATTGGAGGAAAGTAATATTCAACCAGAGAAATGCAAGTCTGAGACTCCCTGTTTGGAAGGGTAGCAAAAATAGAACCCTTTATTGATTTTAAAAATGACTTGATTCTAAGTTAGAGTATGTCAAATGCTCAAAGCTCAGGACAAGACATCATAAGTGATATTAGGCAAGATTGCTCTTTTTTAGCCTTCGCAATAAGTTGATTGGTCTCCTTCTGTGACTTGTGGATACCTAGTCACTGAGTACATTCAAGACCAGAATCAGAGTTTTGGCCACAATTCAGGACAAACTTTTGGGAAAGTTGCTTTGTGGCACAAGATCAAGCATGACCTAACTAAATGGTAAAAAAGGAGCAAAGCCTGTTACTACTATTTTTTAACATTATTCTGTTTTTAAATTTTTACAATTCTAGAAACAACTGTGGTGCCAGCTTTTCTCTGTTACCACATTGCAAAACACAATCCAGTTAGTCAATCATAATTCATCTATCAATCTATCCTGACAATCATTAGTCCATGCTTGCCCAAGTAGGCGTTAATTTCCACAAAATTTACTTTTCTAAATGGGTCCCAACTGTAATTTTAAGCTGATTGCCCTATATTGTCAGGATTGTAAACGAAACACAATCCATTGCTGAAGCAGCATATTTCTTCAGATGGGGGAGGGTGCAAGGGGCAATAAGAAAAACAAATATAATAATGGTCATAATTGTGAAGTTATTGCATTTAATGTCATAAACCATGGCCCTTCCACTACACTGATATGCAAGGGAGCAACCCATCACTAAAGCAAACTGAAAGTTGCATCAAATATCTTCCCTGGACTAAAAAGGGGAGATAATAGAAAAACTCAACAGGTCAGACATCACCTGCAGTGATAGAAACAGAGTTAACGTTTTAGATCGATAATTTTTATCAAAACAATTCCTACAAAGATAATTGACATGAAACATTAACTCAGTCCTCTGTTTGGACGCAGTCTGACATACCTTGTATTCCTAGCATTTTATTGATTTATTTGAAATTTCCAGTATCTATAATATGCTGATTTTCTCTTAGGTGTTCTTTTAGAAACTGAAGAAAAATGCTATGCTGAAAGCACAGAATCAAAAATTCATGATCTGCACAATAGAGGAGAATTCTAAACTTAATTTCTAAACCTAGTATTATACTGCGGCATGATAGGAAAACGGGCAATCAAAAGCTGCTCAAAAACTTGCAGTCTTGGTATTATTTTAGTTATAATTTTCAGAAACGTTCCCATTCGGCGAGTTTTACTGACAACATTTCAGAATAAATTAGTCAATTAAGAGTCAATACCTCTCAAATTAACTGCCCGACGACTTTACTAAACGCAGCGTTTAAGACAAGAAAATGTGAAAAATGCCAAATACCGAACCTCAATAGGACTGCGAACAACTCTCCAAGTAATGGACGTTTTCCACTTAAACACGGATGAACCGTTTAGTCCTTACCTTGCCCGTTTTGTGGTCGAACCATATAAGAGCATGGTTTCTGGAAAGCACTTTGCAGTCGAAAGTGGCGTTATTCTGGGCTGGTCTGCAGCGTGCCACCGATCGACCGATTTTGACAGGTTCGTCCAGGTAGACATGGCGTTCCTGAAAAGGGTGAGAGTTTGGCCGACAGGTGAAGATGGCTAGTGCTGAAGGCATATGGGACTGGTGACGAGCCTCAGTTAATGTGAAGAGAGGAAACTCGCCTTGAGCTACTTCCTGATCCAGAGTGACAATGTCGTTTAAGATTAGAAATGATAAACAACCCGGATTTATATATAGGTGAAAATATTTACACACAACATTCACGGACGATTTCTGTACAAAACGAGAGATTCATCTTTCATCCATTAATACATCCATTTCAATAAATCAGCAGCAATTCGACGCATCTCCTGTCCTTGCTTGCAGATCCGTGCGATTATTCCATCGGGTCGGAGTTTATTTACCGTCATTTAGCTTTTACAACGGTAAAATAAATAAATTAAAAACTTATTAGCCAAAGACAGGAACGATAAACACAGCAAACTGCAGACAAAACGGTCGATGTGCAATCGGAATTAGTGCTTTTGCCCCAGTTAGCGGGACAAGGTTACCGCCGCATTTGAGTCACTCTCCCTAGAACACGTTTTAAAGGCTGGCCTCACAGCAGCAGCTCGCACATCGTCAGCCCTCCAGCGGGCAACGGGGGCGGCCCTCGACGGTTACTGCGGAAAGAGTTGGAAGCACCTCTCTTTGTGAAACCTTCTCCTGCCCAATGAGAAGGAAACGGACTCCACGGCTAGGCCTCAGGCTCGGCTAAATCCTGATAGCCGAGTCCAAAGTCGTGAACTTGTGACCCGAAATCAAAACAAATCCTTTCGTTCATACACCCAGGATCCAAGCCAGTACCAATCCACAGAGGGGGAAAGCCGCGCCTTCAACCAACACCCCGTGCTGAGGCGGGCGCACTCGCCCGACACCTGCGACCGTTACAGATGAGAGACGGAACAGGAACTATTCTTCGCGGGTATATTTGCTCTCCGCCGAGCCCAAGCCTGTAACACGTCCTCCCCAACTCACTCGAGCCGCCATAGCTTCACCGCATAGGCAACAACTTGATGGCGGAAGCGCCGGCTCCGTCTGATTGGCACCCAACCCAGCCAGTGGCGACGAGAAGCACGGCGGGCGACTGCCAATCAGAGAGTCCGGGAGAACGGAGGCGGGTCCCGAATGGATTGGGTGCCAATCAGACAGGCTTGGCCGCAGTTCGGTGTGAAATCGATGAGAGCCGGTCCGGTAATTGACGTGGAAAATAAAGCAATCAAAACGCGGGTAACAGCAGTCAGCAGCAAAAGGGCGGGATGTATGTCTGAGTTAACCAATAGGCGAGAGGTATGAGGCGGCGGAGGTTCTGATGTGCACAGAAAATAGGGGATCTTAAACTACCTAATTGTTGTCATTCAGACATTTAATGCAAGTTACGTATTATTATTACATCATTGGTTTTAAAATAAGTGAAATGTCATCCTGACTCAAGAAATGAAAGTTGAGAGCAAGAGCAGAAAATATACAGCACACCTTTAATTAGCAACATGCGTATGACGCAGATGAGTGCGTAAGCACGCCGCAGTTGACGTCGGTCCACTCTGGCTGGGCTGTAAATTGTGTTTAACATGGCTCTGCGGGGTCTGACAGGTGATGGGGATGACCTGGAGGACCTGTTGGATGGCGTTGTCCTCGACAAAGATTACCTGTGTGCTCCCGACAGATCTCCGTTTTTGCCCTGGGATAGGTTCAGTGCCTGGGTTCACTGCATCTGTGTCGTAGGGTTTGACCTGGAGCTGGGACAGGCTGTGGAAGTGAGTTTGTGTTAATCGCAGAAAAATAGTTTGTTTGCAGGAACTTGGCGTTGTACACAGCCACTTTTGTTGAACCATGTGGGGAATTTCGTGTTTCTGAATCTTGCTGCTTTAATACTAAGTCTTGTGTAAGGTTGTGTGAAGGAACCGGCGCTGTTCTTTGTTACAAGGCCATGTTTCCTTTAAAAAAGAAACCCACTCGCATTCTTGTGTAAAAATAATAAATTTTTGGATGGCTTCAAAACTAAATAATTTAGGTATGTGTATATATCGGAGCGGTTTATTTCAAAGAATGTAAAAGCATCTGAATGTAACCGAACATAGTTGCTTCATATTCAATGTATTGATTGTATTATCAAAGGGCTTTTGTTTGCTCTTATTGGCTAGTTCTAATTTCCAAAGCATGAGGTTTGTGATGAATACCCTCTTTGGATTTGATTGTTTATAAATTGAATCTTAAGTATAATTGGGGAATTGCGGACTTCGTAAGCAAGTTGAATTTCTTCAAACTTGAATGTAGTTCAAGTATACAACTTATGCAACATCCTTTGTCAAAAAATTGAAGGCTGTAATCCCGTTTGAAATATTAAGCTACCATTTTATTAAAGAACAAACGTTCGAAAGGAAAATGTAAATTTTTATCTAACATCAAGTCTTTGAGACTTGATTTGGTTTGTTTTGGACAAAATATTCAACTTCTCTAATTAAAAGCCTTTTTTTTTAGACATTTGAAGTCTATGATCTTATTATAATTAGATATGAAAGTTAATTGCGTGTATAGTTCCAATTCTGCTGTATCAGCCTTTGAGCTGTAGTTCAATGGATATTACTTCTGCCTCAGAGACAGAATATTAATGGTTATCACTCCAAAGACTTCAACACAAATGAAGGATACTGCTGAGCAGTTGGGAGTGCTAGCTTTCAGTTGATACATTAAACTTAGTTGCTGTTTGTTCCTTTTGGTAGATATAATTGATTTTTCAGTAATACTTTTAATAGTAGTGGAGTTATCCAGTACAATCTTTATCTTAGTCAATAATGTAACAGCAAATTATCTGGCTATTTACCTGCTACCTTACTGTCTGGAATTGAAAATTGATCTTTATTAGCATGGAATATAATATTTATATTATTGTTTGAGATTTTAAAGCTTTAAAAATTCAGATTAGTTATTGACAGTTCATTTATAGGGGCATATCACCGTGTGAAGGAATCTGACCATTGCCAATATTCCAGCCCTCTTAAAGTGGTATTTACTCTGCAATCATGTTTTCATTATGCAAAATCTGACTCATACTATCACTGTTGTAAAATTTAGCAAATGTATCTCAAAACTCAGCTTGGTAGCATACCCCAACCTCCCTTCCACCCCCTACCCAACAATGACAAAAGGTATGTCCTAACCTGGCTCTCAATTCCTGGTTGTCTTTGCCCCCAAGAGCCTCTCCCAAGATAACTTTTCCTGCATATTCCTTGCATTGGCAGAATGATCGAAGGGAGGATTTGATTTTAGATCTTTAAACGTGTAAGCAAAGCCTTAGATCTCAAGCCTTGCAGAATTTTGCAGCAGCAAGGCCTCAGAAGAAACATTTCTTTGTCCATTGCCAATTTGAGCAAAAGGGATGGAGTGAATGGTTACATCTCATAAAGATTGAGAGGCATAGGTTTAAGGTGAGAGGGGAGAGATTTGATAGGAACTTGAGGAACTGACCTTTTCACCCAGAGAGTGGTCAGTGTATGGAATGAGCTGCCAGAGGAAGAGGTTGAGGCAGGTACAGTAACAACATTTAAAAGGTACTTGGACATGTATATGAATAAGAATGGTTTAGAGAGTTATGGGACTAGCTTAGATGGGAATCTTGGTCAGCATGGACCAGTTAAGTCAAAGGGCTTGTTTCTGTGCTGTATGACTAGTGGCTTTTTTTTTTACCTTATTTCTTATTGTCATTTTTCTTTCCCTTTTGGTTTCTGTTCGTGATTTATATCGAATTAAATATTTTAACATTCATAACCTGGTTTAGGATCTGGGTGATTTAATTAGGATCCTTCAGTATAATTGGTTAGAGAGATGCAATTTTTACATGTCCTGGATTTCTTAAAGGTTTCCACAAAGCTTCAACAAATGGCAAATTACATTTTAAAACCAAATCACTGTCCTACACATTTGTTCCTGATCACAATATCCAGGCCCATCTATCAACTTTGCACATCCTTCAAATACCTGATGAAATTAGCCAGCTC
>JAUZTB010000107.1:24504153-24516941 GCA_034780895.1 Rhynchobatus australiae | reverse complement strand
TAAAATCACAAGGAGTAAAATAATTTAGACCTCCCGCTCTCTTATTAAGTGAACATAATACAAAAGGTAAATTGAAAAGAGATTTAATTATATGAGAAAAGAACTCCCAAATCAAAAAAAAATAAACCAAAAGAAACCAAAAACTTCAGAAAAAAATCTGGATTTATATTTCTTCAATTAAAAAGAAACATTATTATGTCGTTAACCCCGCTCCTCTGTATTCAAGGGTTATTGAAAGGGATCTGAAAAAGGTCCCATGCTCTTTACAGTCGAGCCCGCCAGACTGGAGGACCAGCCGGGCGGCTTCGTCAAAAGGGGCCGCATGAAGCGGCTGCACCCTTCTGTACAGTTAGGATCATTTCAGGAAGGCGACTATTTCTAACTAAAAGAAGCCCAAAGGGAAAGGTAATGTGAATGGCACTGAAAACACCCCCAAAATAAAAGGAAATATCGAGCTTGGCCGTTGAAACACCCGCAGCGTCGGCGGGGCGGTCCATTTTACGACGTTGTGGATGCGGTCTGCTTTGCGGCCTGACGTCATCCAGTCCCCGTTGGAGCTGTTGCGGTGGCCCGTGACGTGGCATAGCGCGGGCAGCAGTTGCGAGGGAGGTGTTGCTCGGGCACTCGCAGCCATGGGTCTGTCTCTGTCCCTCATGTTAAAGAGCTTATTCGGCAAGAAGCAAGTCAGGATATTGATGGGTGAGCAATCGGCATTAATGGAATCAGTTAAGGTTGGGGGCAGCGGTGGAGGGGGGTGGGGGGAACCTGACGAGCTCCGTGACGGGCGTTGGTTGGGCCGAGGGGAGACGAACCGGCGGCTCCAGGCCCCGGCTCCCATTGTTCAGCGCTCGGCGGGGCTCGGGTGTGAGTGGCCCGGCCCGGCACGGCCCCTCCGGCTTACTCCACGGTTGTCTCGGTGTTGGATGCAATTGTTCAGGCCCGGGCGAGTGCTCGGTGCTCAGCGCTCTGCTTCCTCTTCAGTGTGGTTGACAAAGCGGAACGGGCCGGGGGTTGGCGAGGGGGGTGGTGCGACCTCACTCCGCAGCTATTCACCTAAGTGTGGGGTTCCGAAGAATTATCGTGATGTTTGGGGAGGTATTGATTTGGATTTGCTTAATCCCTCCGCTCCTGGTCGGAATTGTTAGACGCCACGTTCCTTTCCCCACCCACCCATCATTTCCTGGTTGTACCTGACGTCGAAGGAGTTTTGTGGATAGGGCTGGCGACCCAGCGCTGGCTCAGATAACCTGTTTTGTGTGGGGTGTGCAATCCCAGCTGTTGTCTTCCTGTGTAAGAGAAACGTATCAATCCGCCTATCGGAATGCCTGAGATATTATCGCTTCGGTTTTCATCACCTGGATTTTGCAATGACTGTTAGCGTTCACCTTTCTCAAAGACTAAATTCGGACAGTAACTGCCTAGAGACCGGTAATATGCAACTGCTACTCGGTAGACTGCTGCTGATCAACACCCTGCTTCGGCGTGAGCTGGTGATAAATACTACTTCAAGTCTACGTTGCGTAAACATAAAGGAACTCAGAACGAAGACTATGTGAAAGAGGGTGTGGTGTTTTTGATGAGACTACAGAAGAAGCGAGGATGATTTGATATATCACTAGGTTCAGGAATGTTGTGGCAAATAACCAGAGGCTTAACTGCGATTTTGAAGGTGTAGATTTACAGGAGAATGTAAATTCGTGGGTGGTGGGGTTGTGAATGGAGAACCATGTGAGGAAGTGATCAGAGATGGTGTACCAAACTCTGAACTATATCCTAACTCGCATCAAGCACCTATCATTTCTCAACTCTGGGTTATCTCCCTGATCAGCAAGATGTTCAAGATCTCTGTGCACCTCTACTTGTGGTCTGTTGTGTACCCCCACATTTAACTCCCTACCACTTGTATCTGAGGCACTGATGTGGAATTCCCTCCCTAAGCTCCTCTATCTCCTTTTGAATTGTTTATTAAATCTATTTTGTCCAAGCTCTTGATCATTTATCCTACTTTCTCTGTATTTTACCTGCTGTCAACTTGTATTTGATTCAGTCATTTAAAGAAGCTTAAGGATTCCTTTACATCTTCAGTAATTAGAGTCTGTAGGAATGAGAAAATCCAAATTTTCATTATAGTTGTAGTGGATCTATTGTCAATTTTTTGCACTTTCTTGGCAGTTGCATTAAAATTTTCACATATCTGGGCTGGCTCTGTCATTATTTTTCAAAACTGCATAGCTGAAATTCAAAACTAAGTGAGAATCTAATAGGCCATTTGGCCCATCAGGTCCATGCTGCAAAACAATCACATCAGCCCCATTTCCCCATCTCCTTATTTCCCTGTGGTCACGCACCTTATTTTCTCCCAAGTGTTCGTGAACTCCCCTTTGATCCTTCTGCCACTTGCCATAAGTGGTAATTTACAGTCAGCAAATCTTTAAGATGTGTGTCTTTGGGATGTGGGAGGAGACCAGAGAAACTGGTGGAAAATCAGTCATGGATTACAGGAAAGGAAGTGGCAGACTCCACATGGACAGCAAATAAGATCAGGATCAAACCTGTGCTACTGTGTGGCTCAAAATCTATTTGACTCCTGACTGAACTTCCAGTTCCTCTATGGTTTGTGCCCACTTTTCTCCATACTTACTATGCTAAAAGCTTAAGTTGTATATATTACCTCCAGAGTCTCTCCCTAATATCTTTCTTGTTGGCCTCCCAATTTCTGTCCTTGTAAATCTCAGCCTATTCAAACTCTTGTTGCTTCTATGTTGTATTGCAGCAGGTCCTCCTTCCATGATGTTTCTTCTACCATGAAGCATAGGTTACAGGGCAAAATGAATGGAGTGGTAGGATTGCTCTGAGCTGTCACGGAATCAATGACGACTTCCTCCTCTATAATGAGGAACTATATGGAAATGCCACAATTTTGAAGAGGAGCAGGATGGATCTCCCAAGTGTACTGACCAATATTTATCCAATGAACAAGATAATCAAAAACACCTTACTGGTTTAGAGTCTAAAGATGTGCTTGCGTGTGAAACCCAACATGACAACAGCCAAACCCATCCAGAACTGAGTCTGGCTGTTCATAATTTTTTAAAATTAATAGCATAGTATCATGCCCTGATGTGTCAAACTTTATGTAATTGATAAAATAGCTATTCCTAACCTGGGTGGGTGCCCTTACATCTAAGTATAATTGAAGCTGATACCCAGGATAATGCTCCCTGATTTAGGGAATATTTGCTGACCATTTCCTGCTTGTGGCACAAAGGAAAACAGACACCTGAGACAGTACACCACAAACTAAGGCAAGCCGTGCCCCTCATTCTCTTGTGGATGATCACTCCTGATATTTGCATAGAGACAAACTTGACATTGACACCCAAAAATTGCACCACAAGCAGCTGTGAAGACCTTTGCAGACTTCCCTAAGGATGCATAACATTGAGTTAAACTTTAAACTTAAATTTGCAAAACATTTCCCGAGCCTATGTTCCATTGCTGGATATCACTTCCTGCCACTGAGGACAACTGAAAATAGACACTGGAGATTAAACTCTTCATTCCCTGAAATGTTTCCAGTCCATGCTCAGCTGATACTGAGTCAGATTTGAAATTGAAACCTAGAAATCACCATCCCTTCTGGGCCACTTCCTGACTGATTGTCCATCTAACATGGGTGTCTTTCACTGACTCAAATTGAGCTGGACCAACATAACCTGGAGCATTTAAACAGTGTACACCCAATCTGAACCTGGTGGAACAGGTTTGGGGGAGGGGAATTTGGCTCTTTTTCCGAGAACAGCTGTGGCAGCTTCACTCCATTTGGGAGTAGACTGGACTTGATATATAAGCCATCAATTAAAAAGTTAAAACTTAATGATTATAGAAGGAAAAATGTATGTTATCTTAAAGAGTTAAAGGTTGTTTGGGAATGGTTTAATTACATATGCATTGAACACTTGGCAAAATAAGTGTGATGCCACACTAGGGGTGGCACGGTAGTGTAGTGGTTAGTGCAACGCTATTACAGCACCAGCAATCAGGGTTCGATTCCCGCCGCTGTCTGTAAGGAGATTGTATGTTCTCCTGTGTCTTCGTGGGTTTCCTCCCACATTCGAAAGGCGTACGGGTAGGTTAATATGGGGTTTAAAATGGGTGGTGTGGACTCATTGGACCGGAAGGGCCTGTTACCACACTAAGTAAAATTTAAAAAAGAAATGCAATGCATATGGAGTCAAAACTTACTGCTATTTGTTTACCATCTCATGAGAATTTTAATCCATTACAACTAAGTTGGAGTCCCAGTCTGAATTTGCACTGCTAGTTTAGTTAATGAGTATTTTCTGTTTAAAAATGACCTTTTGCATACTTAAAATTTACTGATTTTTTTTTGCAGTTTAACATTTTGCTGCTTTTACAAGAGAGAGGTTAATTAAAGAATAATAGACCTGCATCCGTCAGCGAGCCAGTTTCTATCCTGGGAATGGGCTCGCTCAGTTTAGACAATCTTTACTGCTGGTCACACCAAGTTATTAGATTGAGGCGTTCCTAATAGAGACTGTTTGCTCTTGAATTACAACAATGTTTCTTTTTTTAACTTAAAATTTTAACAGTGCATACCTTTCAATCTTGCATCATTTGAACAAAATACTCTACTTTTCTACCAAAGTAGGTTACTTCAGTTTTCCACATTATACATCACTCATGTTCATATCTCTCTGCATCCTCACTTTGGTCCACAAGGAAACCCAGCTTTGTCATTGACAATGTTATGTTTTTTAAAATTGCAAAATAAACCTTTTTTCCTGTTCTAGTTGGCTTGGATGCTGCTGGCAAAACAACCATCTTATACAAACTGAAACTAGGGGATGTGGTAACAACTATTCCAACTATTGGTAAGTGTGAATTATACAGGAATGTTGGTTGTATGAGGCTGTCATTAAGATATTAATAAAAAGTATATGCATTTCCTCTTGAATATTATTGGATAGTTTTATTTGTTGTCTCCAGATTTTACTATGTTTCCTTCTACAAAATTATCTTTTTATTGACTCTATCAAGATCCCTTATACATTTTTGTTGGAAAATTCTAGAAGATTTCGGTGCCTGATGAATATGTCAGCTTTTGAAATGTCAGTGGGTATTGACACATTAATCTGTAGTTAGCAATCTGGGATTGCAGTGCTTTTAATCTGAATTACATTGAGTCCACAGCCTATTTGGTGTCGAAAGGTAAAAGTGGCAAATGTGAATCAACCCCAAAAGTTTGAGGATAGTTGAGATTTATCCATTGACAGGAATAACATTTCTATCAAAAATTGTTGTTTATCTGAGAGGTGGCAGGTGCTTTATGTAGTATTGGATGTGTTTAATTTTGTTTCATGATATTCTTTGGCAGTGGATGGAAAATCTTTTTATTGCCATCTTGATGGATTGATGAATTAGATGCATAGTTTGGATTACTTAGCAGGCTGTTGATAATGAAATGATGTGCTTGAACTGCTTGCGCTTGCTGCATCCACCTCAGGCTCTTCCTGCAGCTGCACATTTTGCAGCTTTGCAGTTTAAATGAAGTTTCCTTGCTGTTGTGTCCAGCCCACAAAGTGGAGTTGTCTGTGAACAGTATGTTTGAGTAGTGGATCCTGATGTCCTTCTGGCACCAGAACATTCAGGTGGCCTTTTGACAACTCACTGCTATCAAAGATCTTTTTTCACTTTTTCTAAATATCTTTGAGAGGCATTTAACAATAGTTGAGAGAGAATTAAGTATTTTTTAATTAAAGAAGAATCAGAATCAGGTTTATTATCACTGACATTATGTCGTGAAATTTGTTTTGTGGTAGCAGTGCAGTGCAAGACATAAAAATTACTATGAGTTACAAAAACAGTGCAAAAGAGGAATACTGAGGTGGTGTTCATGAACTGTTCAGAAATCTGATGGCAGAGGGGAAGAAGCTGTTCCTGGAATGTTGAGTGTGGGACTTGTAATGTGCTCAAATCATAAAAATGAATTGAGCATTAAGATTGAGTGAAATAAAGGAGTTTAAAAAAAAGTGCATCCAGTCCCTCAGCTCAACATAGCTTGGCTCTGCTCCTGCGCTCATTGTTAATTACAGCAGTGGAGCAAGATATCAAATATGCTAGCTTCTGATCTCCAGAAGTCATTGGCTAGCTATAAGCACAATTTGGCTCATATAAACAATATGAAATGGATCAATGAACAGTGATTTGACATGAAAGCTAATATACAAATTGCCTGCAGCATAGCAGTTTAGTTCTTAAGTGACAATTAATAGAAAATGAAAATTGCAAAGACTGGAAGTGTAAAATGAAAGAGCATCACACATGAAGTTAGATTTACTTTTAGCATACAGGCATGCATTTCCAGCACTAGTTATTTTGACTTCCTAGATTACACCACTAGCCACTGTGTGAACCAAAGATCTTAAGTAGATGGTTGTTTTAGAAAGTTATTAAGCTGAAAATCACTGGTAACTTGGAGAAAAGTTAAATATTTAGTTTGTGGGAAGAGTAGGATTATGAAATGTAAAGAGATGCCTTACTCTTTAAATAAGCTAAAATAGAATTAATGCAGTTTCTGAAAGGAAGGATATTTTGTTCAGAGCAAGTTTATTCTTGACTAATACGTTCAGTTTCCAATGAAACAGACTATGCAAGTACAGAGTAATAATTGATTGTAAATAAAATAAGACTTTTAGTGTGGCTGTTGCAAGCTTGGTAATCAGTAAAATCTATAAGTTTGCAAATCAATAACCTGATCGTTTTTTTGTTGTGAAACTGGAATTGTTTCCATTTTTTAGGATTTAATGTAGAAACTATCGAATATAACAGGACGAGCTTCACTGTGTGGGATGTTGGTGGCCAAGACAAAATTAGACCCCTATGGAAGCACTATTTCCAGAACACACAGGTATTTCATCACCCATTAGAACACAACAGGTTAAGTTCAACTTAGTACACAGTTAGTTCACTTTAACATTTTCCTTAATTCATAAGTGCCACGTGCCACAAAATGTGGTTATGACTGATATCTGTTTAAACTCATTCTTTATACCACCAAAAAAAACCTCCAGTTTTTGATAAACTAGCTTACAAGAGCATAAAAACACAAGCAGAAACAGGAGTTTCCCATTCAGCCTTTAGCCTGCTCTGCCATTCAGTCAGATTTTGGCTGATCTTTTACCTTTCTATTATTTTTCCTATATTACTCCAATGTCCCTTGATTCCCTTAATATTCAAAAATCTATAAATTGGACTTGAATATACTTACCAATTGAACATAATGGCTTTCTTGGGGAGAGAATTCCAAGGATTCAGTACCCTCTGGATAAAGAAATTTCTTCTTCCCTTAGTCCTCAATGACTATTTTGAGACTCTGGCCCCTGTTTCAAGTCACCCTAGCTGGGGAAATGTCATCCATGCATCTACGTTATCAAACCCTTTTAAAAATGTTTTGTTTGCTTTCACAACAAGCAAGGCTGGGGCTTAATGCCTGTCAAAGCTTTCAGGGCAGTTTTGAAGGCAGAGCTTCCTCAGTGCATTGCTGAAGATTTTGCCGATGTATGGACTCTGTCACCAGAGTCCATGGCGTATTGAGTCAGTGAGATATGCCCTCTCCATTTCAAGGAAGGTGTGAGATGGGGATGTGTGTTGGTGAATGTAGGCTAGTTTCAGACAAGGGGACCAGATCAGCAAAATCTAGCCTGTTACTTTTGTTTGATGTGATACTTCTAGGAGTCTTGCAGTTCAGAAACCAGCATACTTTCATCTGTGTTTACACTTCTCAGTCTGATTCTTAACCAGTCATAACTAATGTTGATTGCAGTAGTCTATGTGCTACTGAGAATCCAGACACTTCATCTTGTCTCACCTCTTGCAGCAACTATGACTCCAATTCCATTAAAGGCACTGCTGAAAATAGGGCAATCTACAGTAATGTCTACTGATGCCATTCATGTATTGTATTTTCAGTTCACAGCATGTCACTTGGTCTGTTGGGTATTCAGTTATTCCATTATAGACTAGGAGAGCTTTAAAATATGGGCTGTTTTTGTGTTCATTTCTTTTCTTAGGGTCATAAATGACCCCTAGGCAGTTCTAGAAAATCAGATATTGTCTGAAGTGACAACAGTTCACGAGTAAGAGCTTAGCTATGGAGGAGAACTTTTGAAATTATTCCTGTGAAATAATCTGTGATGCTCTTACTGTAACAGTTACTTTTGTCAAATCATTATTTAGAAACACAAAACATAGAAACACCTACAGCACAATTCAGGCCCTTCAACCCACAAAGCTGTACTGAACGTGTCCCTACCCTAGAAATTACTAGGTTTACCCATAGCCCTCTATTTTTCTCAGCTCCATGTACCTATCCAACAGTCTCATAAAAGACCCTATCGTATCCACCTCCACCACTGTTGCCGGCAGCCCATTCCACGCACTCACCACTCTCTGAGTAAAAAACTTACCCCTGACATCTCCTCTGTACCTACTCCCCAGTACCTTAAACCTGTGTCCTCTTATGGCAGCGCTGGGAAAAAGCCTCTGACTATCCACACAATCAATGCCTCCTATCATCTTTTACACCTCTGTCAGGTCCCCCCTCATCCTCCGTCACTCCAAAGAGAAAAGGCCGAGTTCCCTCAACCTCTTTTCATAAGGTATGCTCCCCAATCCAGTAAAAAGATTCTGATTTTTTTCTAATAAACATTTTTATTTTGTAAATAAATATATGTTCTGTGAGTTTGAGAGGAGATTTGATCACAGTGGACAGCATCATGCCTTGAGATATGGTCACTGGAGGAACGTTGTTCCCGATAGCTCCTGGTTGCAGGGACTGGGAGTTCAAACATTTTGGGTAAAAGATACAAGGGGGATGTTGCAAAACCATTTTCATGCAGAGTGGTGAGGATCTGGAACACCTGGCCTGTAGAGGTTAGAAACAGAATCAAACAGCACCACCGAAAGCGAACTGGATGGCAGAGCCGCTGTCTCACAGCGCCAGAGACCCTGGTCCCATCCCAGCCTCAGGTGCTGTCTGTGTGGAGTTTGCAGGTTCTCTCCTGGGTGTTCTGGTTTCCTCTCACATCTGAAAGACGTGCTGGTCGGTGGGTTAATTGTAAATTGTCCCCAGTGTGTAGCTGAGGGGTGGAATCTGGTGGAAGTTGATGGGAACGTGCAGAGAAGAAAGAAATGGGAATGGTGTAAATGGGTGGTTGGTGGTCAGCATAAACTCAATGGGCTGAAGGGCCTCCTTCTGTGCATTAGCAATTTATGATTCCACAGGTTATTAGATTTTTGCCACAGCTCCATTTCTATCTGAAGACAGAATGCGCTCAAGAAGTGTGAGCTTCCTTCCATGACTTCTTCCAGTAAAATGAACCTGGGAAAAGTAATGGAGCCCTTGCAGGAAGCTAGGAGGGAGGAAGTCACGGAAACAGGCCCTTCAGCCCAACTTGTCCATGCTGACCAAGATGCCCATCTAAGGTATTCCCATTTGCCTGTGTTTGGCCCATATCTCTCTGAACCTTTCCTATCCCATGTACCTGTCCAAATGTCCTTGAAGCATGATAATTATACCTGCCTCTGCCACTTCCTCTGGCAGCTTGTTCCACATACCCAGCACCCGCTGTGTGGAAAAACTTACCCCTCAGGTCCCCTTTAAATCCTTCCCCTCTCACCTTAAACCTGTGCCTTCTAGTTTTAGACTCCCCTACCCTGGGAAAAAGACTGTGACCATCCACCCTATCTATGTCCCTCATGATTTTATACACCTCGTTAAGGTCATCCCTCAGTCTCCTTCACTCCAGGGACAACAGTCCCAACCTATCTAGTCTCTCCTTGGAAAGCAAGGTTAGATCTACTGTACGAGCAAGGAGAAGATCTACCATGGCTGGTGCTTACAAACCCGGCTGCCCACTGTGTGGACAGCTTTACCAGAAGGAGGAATGAGAGCCCAGCGTGTGTGACTGCTCTTGAATTACAATTATTGGAAATGAGAATAACTCTGTCTTTAGAGCGATGTGGGTAACAAATTGCATTAAACAGAGAACTTGGTCCTCTTTCAACAGTGAAGGTCAGCATGTTCAAAAAAAGATTATGGATCAGTACGGTGGGTGTCAACTTCAGCAAGCTGCTGCTGTCTCTCCTGATACCCATCAAATGGTTAGTCACTGCAGACGGTTGGTCACTTAAACCTGCTGTTGAATCATTTTGAACGAATTGGTCAGAAGGGAAGCTTTCTGATGTTTTTCTTCAGGATCGATATTATTTAAAACAAAAGTTTCTGGAAGGCTTTCTAATCATCAAGTCAATGCCCACGTCAAGCTTGCTATCTGTATGCATTAGATTTATTTGCATAGCTTCACTATGAACAATATTCCCCACCATGCTGCCATCTGACAACTTAGCTCCCACATTATTATGTGCTGAACTTGGCACTTATCTCTCCATAAGAACTTGCAACTCCAGATATGTGCATATTGAACAGTGGGTCTTACATGTTATTTATAATTTCTTATACATCAATTTAATAGCCAAAGTAATATATTCATTTATAAAGTGTGTGGGCTGATAGGCAGTGGGGTGCTGCAAGCAACAGTTGTGGTGACAGATGAGAGTCCCCTCTTACAGCTCATAGCTCTGGCATCATACTTGAGGGAAGGGGGAGGATAAATTTTCACACAGCGAGGTGCCGCAAGCAGCAATGAGATAAACCGTCAGCTAATTTGATAGTGTTGCTTGAAGGATAAATGTTGGACTGGACTCCTGAGAGATTGCAAATCAAAATAAGTGCAGGTGCTGGAATAAAAACTGAAAACGCCGGAAACACTCAGCAGGTCAGGCAGCGTCTGCGGAGAGAGAAACAGAGTTAACATCCTTAGTCAGAACTGGGAAAGTGAGAGAACAAGTTTGTTTTAAGACTAATTTAAGACCTTTAGTTAATTTACATTTTTTGATTGTTTATCTTTATTTAAATGACTTAGAATCATAGAGCATGGAATCAGGCCCTTCAGCCCAACCAGTCCATGCTGACCACGGTGCACACCCAGCTCATCCCAATTCCCTGATTTAGCCCCTTAACCGTCTAAGCCCCACCCCCTGTATTGTTAAGAATTTTGTTTTTTACATTTTTAATAATTTTTCCTTTTTTTTAATTGATTGACTACTTTTCGTCCTGTTTAGGGAAGGTCTTTGACAGCGAGGGGTGTGGCTTAGCCAGCTGTCAAAGAGTCTTTGTTCAGCTGCCTTCTGGGTGGGGCTTGTTCTCACCCACCTCCACATGACAGTATTTACGCCTGCAAGCAGCTGCCTCCTCAGGGGGCCCTGGTATCAAGAACCTGGCTTGGTATCAGGACATCCACGCGTGTTAAGTGCAAACCTTTCCCAACTACTGATGGTGAAGAAATAACGTGAGGAATGCCACAAACCAGGGGGTAAAGCTATAAAACATGATCACTATTGAACCTAACAGCAAGTTCAAGAGGAACATCTTCTCCAAGTGAGTTCACAAACTCACCTCTTGATGCTAGTCCAGTAGTTTGACCATTGCTCTACCATATCAATGGTATGTGGTCTATATCATATGTTAAAGTTACAGTAAAAACTTAGCAACACCAGGATAAACTCTGCACTAACTCTTAAACAATCATATGATTCTAAGTGCCAGTCCAGGAATGTAGCCATGGTGCTATTATAGTGTTCCCCCTCATCCCAATCGGATTCATAGGAACGCTTAGCTGTGTTGGGTGCTCAGTTACCACAGTTACTGGTCTCAAATGGCCTTAGTGTAACAACAATGGTAGCTTTAAAGGACATTAATGACAATTTTACACCCATGTTGCCTTTTCTAAGTTAGTAGACTGAGGTTTGAAGAATGAAGGAATGGTTGGTTCATTTTAGCTTTGTATTTTCGTTATGTATTTTCATATTTTTGTGGATTAATTTATTGTTTAAGGTAAATGTAGATTTAGCTCTGATCTCTCGAGTGGATCCCCAGATTCTGATACCGATATGTAAGGCTAATCCAGTAAGCACTGCTGATACCTCGGCACTTTTCATGCCTTTATGCTGATAAATCAAACATATGGTGGAGACTATAAACACTCCAAATACTACTGTTTTAGGTTTACATTCCTTAACGCGGAACATACCTGTAATTCACATTCATTTTTTCAAAAGCTGTATTCACAAACAGCTTTTGCTCTTGAAGTGAAGGTCTGAGTGCTGTTGTTTGGAAAATGATGAATTATTAAAGGTGTTTGTGCTGATATGTGAGGGCATGCTGAGTACACAAAGCATTAGTCCCCACACCTTCCATGAAAACTCAGTCAATACGCCCTAAGGGGAAAAGCCTGTACTTTCCAGCTGCGTGTGGAGAGACCTTCAGTGCCAGTCAGGAGGAAGATGACTGGGTAATTGCCCTGCCAGTTTAGCCTGAAAGCCCTTGGCTGGGACTAATTAGTAACCATCCTTTGCCCACTTTATCTTCCTGGAGAAAAGATCTTGCATCAATCAGGGAGACTTTGCTGTAGCTTAGATCAAGATGCATTTACTCTCATCTGTAGAGAGCCTTTGTAAAGCCCTGTCTGGATGCATCATTGCTTGGTACGGCAACTGCTCTGCCTGAGATGGTAAGAAACCACAGAGAGTTGTGGACACAGCTCAGCACATCACAGAAACCAGCCTCCCCTCCACGGACTCTGTCTACACTTCTTGCTGCCTCGGTAAAGCAGCCAGCATAATCAAAGACCCCTCCCACCCCGGGC
>JAUZTB010000107.1:24167155-24178796 GCA_034780895.1 Rhynchobatus australiae | reverse complement strand
CTGAATTGAATGGTCAGCACCAGGTCAGAAAGTGGAGGGATTGAGGGGAAGGTAGATGTCATGACCAGTCAGTCTGTAAGAAAGGACAGGCAGGAGCAAGGTAATAGGCACGATGGGACAGACAGGGTGAAGTGTGTTTATTTTAATGGCAGGAGTATTAAGGGTAAGGGTGATGAACTTAGAGCATGGATCAGCATGTGGAACTATGATGTTGTGGCCATTACGGAGACTTAGTTGAGAGACAGACAGAACTGGCTACTTAATGTGCCAGGATTTTGATGTTTTAGGGGAGAGAGAGGGAGATAAGAGGGGGAGGAGTTGCGCTACTAATCAGGGACGATATCACAGCTACACTCAGAGGAGTGCATCCACTGAGTCTATAGGGGTAGAACTTATAGGGAAAGGTGCAAAAACAACAGGGTTGTTTAGTGGGTGACTTCAACTTCCCCAATATAGACTGGGACCTCCTTGGTGAAAGAGGGTAGATGGGGCAGAATTTGTTGGGTGCATCGAAGAGAGTTTCTTAAAACAGTATGGGGCTAGTCCTATAGAGGAGGGGCCATACTGGAACTGTCTTTTCACTGGGGGACACTTAGGAAATAGTGATTACAACTCCTTTAGTTTTAAGATAGATATGAATAAGGATAAGTGTGCACATTGCGGAGAAGTATTAAATTGGGGGAGGGAAAATTATGAGAGTATTAGGCAGGAGCTGGGGAGAGTTAACTGATAATTGTTTTTTTTTTGGTCAAGTCCACATCTGACGTGTGGAGGTTATTTAAAAACCGACTGCACAGAGTACAGAACAGCTATGTTCTAGTAAGAAGGAAGGACAAAGACAGCAAGGTGAGGGAACCTTGGATGATGAGCAAGGTTGTGAATTTGGTCAAGAAGAAAAAGGAAGCGTATGTAAGGTTTAGGAAGCAAAGATTGAAAATGGTCCTTGAGGAATATGAGGAAGCACGAAAAGGACTCAAGGAGATTAGAAGAGCCGGGAGGGGCCATGAAAAGTCCTTGCCGAGTAGGATTAAAGAGAATCCCAATGCATTCTATACATACATCAAGAGGATAACTAGGGAGAGGGTAGGACCATTCAAGGACAAAGGAGGGAAGATGTGCTTGGAGGTGGAGGATGTGGGTGAAGTCCTACATGAGTACTTTGCCTCGGTATTCACCAGAAGAAGGATGTGGAGGATAGTGAGATCAATGAGAACCATGATAATGTTCTGGGGCATTGTGAGATAAAGAAAGAGGTAGCATTGGGTCTCTCAAAGAACTAAGTGGATAAGCTCCCAGGCCCTGATGGGATATATCCCAGGTTATTGAGAGGCAAGAGATGAGATTGCTGGGGCCTTGACCAAGATCATTGTATCCTCTCTAGCCATAGCCAAGGTCTCGGTAGCTTGCTGAAAATTATGGACAGGTGAGCCTCGGGTCAGTGGCAGGAAAGCAATTGGAGAGGATTCTTGGGAATAGGATTTATGAGCATTTGGAAAAGCATGGCCTAATTAGGGACAGTCAGCATGGCTTTGTACAGGGCAAGTCATGTCTTACTTGCTTGAGATTTTCAAGGAGGTGCCAAAGGTGTTTGATGAAGGCAGAGCTGTGGATCAAAATCAGATTTATTATTATTGACATATGATGTGAAATTTGTTGTTTTCCAGCTGCAGTATATTGCAAAGACATAAAAATCTATAAATCACAAAAATAAATAAGTAGCGCAAAATCACAGGAATAATGAGGTAATGTTCACAGGTTCAGTGATCATTCAGAAATCTAATGGTGGAGGTGGAAGAAGCTGTTCTTGGATCGTTGGGTTTGGGCTTTCAGTCTCCTGTTCCACCTACCTGATGGTAGTAATGAGAAGAGGGCACGTCCTGGGTGGTGAAGGTCCTTAATGATAGATCCGCCTTCTTGAAGTGACGCCTCTTGAAGATGTCCTCTGTGGTGGGCAGGATTGTGCCCGTGATGGAGCTGGCTGAGTCCATAACCTTCTACAGCCTCTTGTGACCTGTGCATTGGAGGCTCCATACCAGGCTGTAATGCAGCCAGTGAGAATACTCTCCACCATGGTAGACTGAATGGCCTGTATTGTGCTGTATTGTTCTGTGGTACATCTGTAGAAATTCGTAAGAGTCTTTGGTGACATACCAAATTTGACAAGGTCCCTCATGGGAGGCTCATCCAGATGGTTATGATGCATGGGATCCATAGAGACTTGGCTGTTTGGATTCAGAATTGGCTTGTCCAAAGAAGACAGAGGGTAGTGGCCACACAGACACAAAGAGATTCTGCAAATGATGGAATCTGGAGCAACACACACAAAATGCTGGAGGAACTCAGCAGGTCAGGCAGCATCTGTGGAGGGAAATAAACAGTCAATGTAACGGGTTGTGACCCTTCATCAGGACATGGTCAGGTCCTAATGAGAGGTCTCGACCCGAAATGTCGGCTGTTTATTTCCCTCCATAGATGCTGCCTGACCGGCTGAGTTCCTCCAGCATTTTGTGTGTGTGTGTCTCAGTGAGGCAATGGGTCAAGGTGTTGCCTGGTGCAGTGCTATTCTAGTGTGTGCTGAATGTCAGCCAAAGATTCGCATAGTGACACCTTCTAACAGCTAAGGTTCTGATTCCAGGCCCATTTCTGAAGGTATCTGCTGTAAAATGGAAGGAGGTCATTTTAACCTTGGGGGATAGTGCAAACTGGCTTCCCTTACACACTCTGAATTGAAATGATTGGAAGGCAGACTCAGACATGGTCTATAACAAGCAGTCAATTCAATATCATTCACCTTGCACCTTACATTGTCAGCGGTGGCTGGTTTGGTAGCATTCTCATCCCTTGAATCAGATGGTTAAAGGTTCACAAGTCCCATTCCAGAGCCTTGAACCCCAACATCTGGGCACTACAGATGCCCACAGAGGGAATTATGCACTCTCAGAGGTGCTGTCTTTCATTATCAAAGGTGGAATAAAACATCCCACTGAACTGTTTCAAAAAAGAGCAGAGGAATTCTCCCAAGAGACCTGGCTGCAATTTGTTCTCTTAATCAACATCACTGGAAGTGACTCTCAGGCAAACGTCACATCAGCCGATGACCTGAGCTTGCAGTACATTAATTAGCCCCCGTGTTGCCTGCAGTACAATGGTGTTCAACACATCATCAGCCAATGACACCCTTTGTTGTGGTACATGTGGCACTTTCAGTGAATATGCAGTACATGGCATGGCCTCATCAATGTCTGATTGCTACATATTCATCATTCTGAGGAATGAGCATCACCAACAGTCTGTCATGGTCCAACCACATAGACGCCACGGCCAAGAAAGCTCACCAAGTACCTCTACCTCCTCAGAAGGCTAAAGAAATTTGGCATGCCCCGTTGACCCTCAACAACTTTTATCAATGCACCATAGAAAGCATCCTATCTGGATGATCACGGCTTGGTACGGCAACTGCTCTGCCTGTAACCGCAAGAAACTGCAGAGAGTTGTGGACGCAGTTCAGCACATTGCGGAAACCAGCCTCCCCTCAGAGTCTACACTTCTCACTGCCTCGGTAAAGCAGCCAGCAAAAACAAAGACCCCACCCACCTCAGACATTCTCCCCTCTCCCATCAAGCAGGAGATACAAAAGCCTGAAAGCACGTACCACCAGGCTCAAGGACAGCTTCTATCCCACTGTTATAAGACTAATGAATGGTTTGCTCGTACAATAAGATGGACTCTTGACCTCACAATCTACCTCGTTATGACATTGCACCTTATTGTCTGCCTGCACTGCACTTTCTCTGTAACTGTAACACTTTATTTTGCATTCTGTTACTGTTTTATCTTGTACTGCCTCAATGCACTGTATAATGAATTGATCTGTATGAAAGGTATGCAAGACATGTTTTCACTGTAGCTCAATACATGTGACAATAACAAACCAATTTATCAATTCCTCATAGCTGGAAGGATGCCAAGGTACCAATGGTGGCAACACCAAGAAATACAAGGGCCTGGTAGAAGGAGAGGTTGGACAGGCTAAGAAATTAATCCTTGGAGCAGAGGATACTTGAGGGGTGACTGTACAGAGGTGTATACAATCATGAGGGGCATAGATAGGGTGAATGCACACAGTCTTTTTCCCAGGGAAAGGTAATCAAAAGCTAGAGGGGCTGGGTTTAAGGTGAGAGGGGAAAGATTTAAAAGGGATCCGAGGGGCAACTTCTTCACGCAGAGGTTGGTGGGTACATGGAACGAGCTGCCAGAGGAAGTGGTTGAGGTAGGTACTATAACAACATTTAAAAGATACTTGGACAATGATATGGATAGGAAAGGTTTAGAGGGATATGGGCCAAACGCTGGCAAATGGAACTAGCTTATGTTGACATCTTGGTCGGCATGGACCAGTTGGGCCGAAGGGCCTATTTCTGTGCTGTGTTACTCTATGGCTCTAGGTACATCATGGGCAGTAAGGCCCTTGTAAAAGCTGCTATAGAAATGCATGTCTTTCTTTGTCAACCCATATTAAGATGATTCTCTTAAGTGTGCAGTCAAGCAGTTTCTATCCACTCACATGTGGAGAGTGGGAGGTGAAGCTATGGGTTAGCCACAGGCTGTGAATTTGTAGCCCCATGAAGAACTACCTTCAGGAGGAGAGGGAACATGTGGGTGGATAGACGGTAGAAAATTAAAACTCAGGTAGTTCCAACAACTTTGATTCAGCTCGGAAACTTCAATTCACTCACAGACGGACGACTCAGGTGAGTTGAATGCCAGGTGCTCTGAGTTGCACGTAATCTTTTCCAGCTTGTTCCAAGTTGTCCAGAATGCAGAAGTTAGAAAAATCTGTGAGTCCTTCAATCCAAATGTTGCAGTCCTCTATAGGAACAGTAGCTGATAGGATGAATGCTACAGCATATGGGATTCAGTTCTGGTAATTGGTTTATTATTGTCACATGTTCCGAGATACAGTGAAAAACTTGTGTTTGCCTGTCATCCAGACAGATCATTGCCACACGTAAGTACATCGAGGTAGTTCAAGAGGGTAAAACAAAAACAGAATGCAGAACATAATGTTACAGTTACAAAGGAAGTTCAGTGCAGGTAAACAAATAGAGTGCAAGGGCCACGATGAGGTAGATTGAGAGATCAAGAGTCCCTGGGAATAAGTTTTTCATAATTCATTAAATTTAAATCCTTCTGTTGACAGGCATGAGCTTTGCTCCAGTGGAAGAGATGTTAAAGTCATGGAGTCAAAGGGTAACACACCATGGAAACAGGCCCTCCATGGCGGCCATGGTGCCCACCAATCTAGTCCCATTTGCCCGTGTTTGGCCCATATCCCTCTAAACCCCTCCCATCCATGTACTTATCCACATGTCTTTTGAATGTTGCTATTGTACCTGCCTCAACCACTTCCTCCGGCAGCTCAATCCCACCCACCACCCTGTGCGTGAAGAAGTTACCCCCTGGGACCCCGTAACTCTCACCTTAAACCTCTGCCCTCCTGTTCTTAGTTCCCTTTCCCTGGGAAAAAGACTGTGTGCATTCACCCTATCTATGCCCCTCATGATTTTATACACCTCTATTAGGTCACCCCTCAGTCTCCTATGCTCCATGGAATAAAGTCCTAGCCTGTCCAACTTCTCCCTGTAACTCTGGCCCTCAAGTCCTGTCAGCATCCTCGTGAATCTTTTCTGTACTCTTTCTAGTTTAATGATGTCTTTTCTATAACAGGGCGACCAAAACTGTGCTCAATACTCTAAGTGTGGTCTCACCAACATATTGTTCTGGAAATCAGGTATTATTCACAGGGATAAGAGAAAGAAGAGAGATATCAAGGGGTGTGACACTCCATCCCCTCCTCGATGTTCTTGATGTTGATATGGTTTCTTCTTCACTCCACTTTCAAACTTGAATTGCTCCTGATGTCCCCTCAAATCTCTCCAGCTTTGGCCTCCTTACTTAAGAAACAACATTCTTCCCATAGAAGGAGTCCTGGGAAGGGAGGATTAACAGCTGATGAGGGATAGGGTCAACCGGCCCAATATTTGCTAGAATTTGGAAGAATGAAGAGATAGAGTCATACAGCATGGAAACAGGACCTTTGACGTAGCCAGTCTTCGCTGGTGTCAAACACTAATCATACATTAATCCTAATTTTTATTCAACTCACATTCCCATCAACTCCCCCCGGGTTCTACCACCCATCTGCACACTAGTGACGATTTACAGCGGCCAATTAACCTGCCAACCTGCAGGTCTTTGGAATGTGGGAGGGAACTGGAGCACCTGAAGGAAACCCACCCCGTTACAGGGGGAACATGCAAATGAACATGCATACCTCCACACAAATCACATTGGAACTTCCAAAACCATGACAGGGATAGACACACTGAATGTAGGGAGGATGTTCCCCAGAGCTGCATTGTGTAGAACAAAAGGGTCACCATCTCAGGATATTTTAAATTTTAAATTGTAAATTTTATTTACAGCATGGTAACAGGCCCTTCCAGCCCAACGAGTCCACACCGCCCATTTTTAACCCCCCAAGTTAACCTACCCATACGTCTTTGGAATGTGGGAGGAAACCGGAGCACCCAGAGGAAACCCACGCAGACACAGGGAGAACATGCAAACTCCTTACAGACTGCGGCCGGAATTGAACCCAGGTTGCTGGTGCTGTAATATCATTACGCTAACCGCTGCACTACCCAAGTACTCAATCATATCACAAATATTCCTGTTACCCACCCCATTTCTTCTGCAGGGGCTACTTTAATGTGGTTTACTTTTCTGGGGCTATTTTAATGTGGTCTAATTGCCAGGGCTGCCCTCACCCGTCACCAGCTAAGTAATTAGTTAGGGATGCACTGCAGATACTTCCCTTTTTTGTTAGACACTGGTGGTAATGTAATATCTGTGACTGAATAGAACTGTCATGTCTGTACACTGACAGATCTGGCAGAGATGAGTATAATATCTGCTCCAGATTCTTAACACCCATAACTTCTTGTCCTTTACGTTCTCCAGGAAGGAATGCTCTCAGTTACATCTTTTGTATCTGTTGCTTTTATCTTTTGGAATAATGCTGGAGAATGCTATCAAATGTGCTCAAACTATACATTGGTCTTTTGGAGCCTTTTGTTCACTGTAATCTCTACTTGAATAATTTTAATGGCCATTGCAGACCTCTCCAAATGATGTAATTTGCCCGCCAGTCCTATCAATGGAGCACAGTATTTCCATCTAGGCATTCTATTATTCAAGCTGGAGTTCTACTGTTGCAAAATTAATTGTGTCAGTCCCTGGCTGAGACCTCCCCTCACAGAAGGAAATGCTAAAAGTGGTTAGCTCACCCAGCTGGAAACATTGCTCCTCAATGCTGAGGAAATGGTAGCACTGATATTCATCAGTGCTATGACAGAGGGAAAGGTGAGAGAACTGTGACGCAGATTCTCCTTGCTCCCAGATAAAATAATATGTTTGGTGACTCCTATACGTTATAAAAGATTTTTATTAAAACTATGAAGTTTTTAAATCAAAAAAACAGCAAATATTGTTATGATCCAAATAAAATCTATTGGTAATGGAAGAGCCAGAGAGTATCTTAGTAATCTGGCCAATATTTAGTTCACAATCTGCATTGCTAAACTCTATCATTTAATTGTTATTGATAGGACCTTGTGGTTTAATTGAAGCAAAGCACTTTGTGACATTATAAAGGTACGAAAGATGCTATAGAAATTGAAGTTCTTTCTTTCTAAATTATCCATCAAAGTCTTGTACTGAATATGGCCACTGGAGGGCCATGTTTATTATCCAAGCTGCTGAACAAAGTTGTCAACCAGACATCTGATTTTATGTTGATTTCTTTTGATGTGATTTTATATTCCATGTACAATGAAAGAGAAAAGAATATTACAATATGCTAGACTTGGAGAATGCCCTCCTACATATCCATCTAGAATACCTTTGAACATGCAATACTTCCAATAAGCTTGAGACCTTGGGAGACAAGGGCCCAGCATTTGTGATGTCTTAAGTAGAGAGGAGTTGTGAGAGAGAGGTAGAAAAGTTAAGAAACCTTATGACTTTTCTAAACAATATTTTGTTCATATCCTAATCTCTCATCTCTTGACACAACACTAACTATTCTTACCTTTTAAAATTACAATGAGAAAGATGTGCATTCATATAATGCACAACCTCAGTCCAGCCTAAGAATCTTAGAGCAACAGAGTATATATTCAAAGTTATTGTTGTAATGTGTGAAATGCAGTAGACAATTTGCAAATGGCAATTTCCTCCAAGTGATCCAATAAATTTTTTTATATGGTATTGTTTCAGGAACAAATACTAACTAGAATCTTGGATAGGGAGAATGTTTGACAACCACTTTCATATTGTTGTTTAATTTTGGTGAGGAAAGAATTTTATTGATTCACCTCAACTAGATTTACATGCAGATCTGAAAATGTGACGCTACTTGTGAGAAGTCAAATCTGATGGTGTGTTGTAAGTACTGGAAGATTATATTAAGTAATGCATTAAATATTAACCATTTGCTGACATAGATATTTACTTAATGTCACATAAGAATTGTAATTGCAATTTCAGCTCAGTTTAATTTTTAATTTTCTAGGAATCTTTGAAAAAATATGATTTGCCTCAAAACCAAAATAATACAGATGTTAGAAACTGAAATAAAACAGAAAATCCTGGAAACACTTAACAGGTCAGGCAGCATCTTTAGGACAGAAGTAGATTTAATGTTTTAGACTGATGAGCCTTCAAGGTCTCTACAGATGCTGCCTCACTTATTGAATATCTAAAGCATTTTAAGAATGTAAGAAATGTAAGGAGTGAGCTATTTGATCCTTCAACCCTGTTCTGCCAAGATCATGGTTAATTTTTGAACTTAATGCCATTCTCTCAATTTATCCCCATATCCCTCTATTCCCTTAATGTCCAGAAATTTATTTATCTCTTTCTTTCTTTCAATGAACCCTGCAAGGTAGAGAATTCCAAACCTTCAAGAAATTTCTCTTAATCTTAGACCTAAATGACCAACCCATTATTGTGAGATTGATACTGTGAACCTTAGTTCTAGACTTCTCAGCCAAGGAAAATACTCTTCCTGCATCCAGCCTGTCTAGTACTGAAAGATGTGCATAGGTTTCAATGAAATCTCTCATTTTTCCTACCTGAAAAGAATATGTGGCTAGTCTACTCGATCTCTCCTGATGTGACAAATCCACCATTCATAGAACCTGTCGAGTGAAACCCTGTTGCACTCCCCCTATGGCAAGTAAGTCTGTATGTATATCACGTTGAGCCACTAACTTTTATGATGATATGTTTGTTAATTTTAAAGTGCAATTTAGAAATTCATAACATTTTAAAATTGCTTCACATATATGATAAACCTTTTAAGACTGGAGTTAGATATTTGTTCTCACATCAGCTTTGAAAATGCACAGTTCTTCTGATGCATTCCTGCTATGTGCCTGGGAGGAATGAGGCAAATTGGTGATGCATTAAACTTTCGGGATCTCTGACTTCTTGATCAGTTTCCACAAGATCAGTCTTGGGGTGAAGTCTTTGCCACATTCAACTAGCCTCATGCCATGAAATGAAATTTACTGTGGAGAGAATTCTCAGTTTAGGATATTTCTCATCACCTGGCCTTGTGAAAACAGCAGCCTATCAGAAATTTAAATGAAGTTCAGTATTTTGCATTGAGCTTTGCTTGCAAAATTTCTCTGGGCTATTGTGTTGCAATTTGCAGTTCTCATGTTGTTAAAGTGGCATTGTACCCTCTACAGGAGAACTGTGCCAAGTGTAAACATGATAAGGAATGGCAGTCTCAGTCAGATTGAAGAATCCTCACCAAGGCTTTCAGAGACCAACATTGCAAAGTCCAAGTTGGAATATTGAATTCAATGTTACATTATTCAGATAAAGCAAAATAAGAGTGTGATAGAAAGATGAAGTTGAGAGAGAGAAAATGATGAAAATCTTTTAATTAATAAAACCTAATGATTTGTATTTGAAGGAATGAATCTTCATGCTTAATTTTTAGTGGCATAAAGATTGTTTGGCATTAATTAAAAATGATCAAGCCCATTATAAATTCACTTATAATGGACAATCCCAGCATTGTCTATCATGATCAGTGGGAACTTGGTGAGCGAGTGTCCTGGGTCACGTGGGTAAACCTTGGATAAGTGTGGATTGACAGAAAAAACTAGCATGGATTTGTTAAAGGCAAATTATGCAGTATTGATTGTAGACCATTATCATTTGTCCTCTGGATTACAAGGGGCATTTATGTAATCCACTGTGGAATACTTCCTAAATAGGTGATTTATTTTAATTCACAATATCCAATGCTGCTTGTTTGAGGAGTTTAGACTAGTTACACTGTGACAATCCCTCACATTTAATGAGACTGCTTTATCTGCAAAATACAAATGAAAATGTGGTTCTGCCTACATTAAGATTTCCGTGCTGTTATGTAGTCTACAGGGTTACACAAATTATATTACTTCTTGATGGACACATGTGTCCTCCAAACCACAGGTTGTAAGTTTGATGCTTTTGGAGGAACCTCAGGGTTTGTACTGAAAAGTAGGGTTGGAGTAGACAGCTAAAGAAACTGCCATCCCCAACAACTCTAATAATTCTCACTCAGCTCTCCATGTTCATCCTTATTTTACTCCACCACAAACTATCTTTGACTTGCATGCCAATTTAAACCACTGAGGAAAACTCACCAATTAACTTAAACTGTATAATATTAGTAAATACTTCAACTGATACAATCAGAACTATTCATTTGGATTCTGAGAAAAAAGCTGTTCTTAATTGTAACCTAGTCAAAACAAATAAGGCTTACTAAAAAAAAACTACATCCATGAGTAGATTTCCTTTTTGGTCTTTGAGCTATATTTCTCCTCTTACAACCATTTTCCCATTCATATATCCATTGAATACTTTTAGATTCCCTTTTATGTTTACAACCAGCCTTTTCTCATGCTTTCTCTTTGCCTCTTTCTTTTACTTCTAATGAATTTTTTGTTTATCAACCTGGTCTGCACTTGTATTAGCAATTTGGCATCTGCCATATGTTTTTTTACTATTTTATTGTACTCTCCATTTTAAAATTTAATGTTTGAGTGTGCAAGCAAAATTATCACTTGATGTAACTGGTTTCCAAACACATTGACTGAAATTCTTTAATGTAGTAGAAGATAGCAGTAGCAAAAGTTGGAGCTCCAATTCTAACCTTGTGTTACATGAGTGAACCTTGGATAATTGTGCATTGATTACAAAAAGCAAGCATAGATTTGTTAAAGGTAAATTATGTCTCTAACTTGTTGGAATCTTTTGATGAAATAACGTTGAGAGTTGATGAGGGAAACCAGGTTGATGTGGTACATGTGGCCTCCTTTTGTAACCATTCTGTGGTTCTATGTATTTAATAATTTAGATTAGATTTGCTCCTCTGTTAAATCACACACAAGATTGACCCACAGTATTCCATTTAGAATGGTGCCAAATTCAGTGTTGAGATGAGTTCTTCAATGGAACTTTTATCACCAATGTTCTTGCCTGACATTTGGTTTCCATTTCTGTATCACAGCTC
>JAUZTB010000107.1:24080619-24091108 GCA_034780895.1 Rhynchobatus australiae | reverse complement strand
TGGATCGCTTTTAAACATAGCCACTGTTATGTAGGTAAAATATGACAGTTATTTTCAGCTCAGAAACACAGAAATATTCCCTCTCCCACCATCCCTGGCATTAATGAAATGAGTGATCATACAGAAGGAACAATGTTGATCAGAGCACAGGGAGAGCTACCAAGTCCTCTTCAAACTCATGGCATCTTTGTTATCCACGAGGATGGGTTCTCCAGCAATTGTAGGTGTTCCTGAATTAGCAGACCAGACTGTAGCCATTCATTTTTGTGAACTAATAGGCAGTAAATTATATTCTGTTGGATCGGAGGACACCTCTGAGGCAGGGCCATTATTATGGACACCAATATTGTGCTTGCAGACCAAAGCTGCTCCCCAGGGATTGCCTAATGCTGACATGGGGGTACAATATGTAGCGTTTCATCCTCTATCACTGTAAACTGATCAGCACAAACATTCATCAAAAAAGAAAAAGATACTGAAAACAGAATACTTAACATTCAATTCTCAGTGCAGAAACATGGTAACTTCAACCCTGCCCAGTGTCTGCATTGTGAAAGGCTATTCTGGTAGCCTTCCAGAAAACATTGAACATTAGTTACAGAGAAGCCTTGTGCATGCTTACAATTCTAAGTATGTCTCTTTGTTGTTGTTACTGCCATTGTGGTAAACAAGATCAGAGTGAACATGTCCAGAATTCCAATTTGCTTCCCTTCATTCTTGGCACGTTTGCCTCTGATGCTGTCGAAGTCCTGTAAAGAATCTTAATCCATGTGCAGACTGAACATGTGAATGTTGGAGCTGACAGCCAGGCTTCTGTGTAAGGGCACTCGACCATAGCATTTAGGCTGCTGGTGCTTTCAGAGTGATTTAAACACTTCTCATTGCACAGGCAACTGAATCACCTCAGTTAATACTGCCAGCTGGCGTCACCACCAAACCCACATTGGGCACGCCAGTATTCAAACATGTTAACTCAGGAGGCCAGTATGTAGACACAGGCTGAGAACGATCTGATAATTACAGCTGAAATAATTCTATATAAAAACAAACTGATCCTGAGTTCAAATCTAATTGTTCCAATGGCTTATATCTTGCGTGCTATAATAAATACCATGTTGTAGTGGCTAGCTACACTGAATAAAGACATGAGGCACTTGTTTGGAGTCCAAGAGTCGAATGAACGACTGGGGTGTGCTACCCCTTTAATAACTACAGTTCCCGCGCAGACGTCACGCACAGGTCACGTGACCTTCCCGCGCGCAGGCTCCACTAGCCCGACAAAGAAGGAGTGCCCCGCGCCATCTTGTGTCGGGGCCTCCGACGACGCCCGCGATCTTGGGAGCTGGTTTGTGAGAGGTAAGTCGCTACACCCTCATGATTTTATATACCTCTGTAAGGTCACCTAGTTTCTTGTGTTTCAGGGAAAAAGTTCCTGCCTATTCAGCTTCTCCTTATAACTCAAGCCCTCCAGTCCCAGTAACATCCTCATTAATCTTTTCTGCACCCTTTCCAGCTTAATGACATCCTTCCTAAAGCTGGGCAACCAGAATTGCACACAGTACTCCAAGTGTGGTCTCACCAATGACTTGCACAGATGTAACAAGATGTCCCAACTCCTGTACTCAGTACCAAACACCACTTTCACCACCCTGCCTACATTCAGGGTACTATGTACCTTTTCCCATAGGTCTCTCTGTTCTACAGGACTCTGCCATTTACAATGCAGGTCTTGCCCTGGTTTAACTTACCAAAGTGCAACACCTCACACTTGTCCAGATTAAATTCCATCTGCCATTCTTTGGCCCACTTCACCAGTGTCTCTAGGATCTGTTGTAATCTTAGATAAATGTCTTCACTGTCCACTATGCCACCAATTTTGGTGTCATTCACAAACTGACTAACCATGCTAATGACATTCTCATCTGAATCGGCAATATAGATATCAAACAACAGTGGACCTAGCACCGAACCTGGTGGCACACCACTGGTCATAGGACTCCAATCTGAAAGCAACACTGACAACCACCACCACTGACTCCTTTTCTAAGCCAATTTTGTATCCAGTTGGCCAGCTCACCCTGGATCCCACGTGATCTAATCTTTCAGACTAGCCTACCATGGGCTTTAGCAAGGCCTTTTTGTCAAAGGCCTTGCTAAAGCCCATGTAGACAACATCGACCACCCTGCCCTTTTCTTCGTCATCTCTTCAAAGAACTCAATCCAATTTGTGAGACACAACTTCCCTTGAACAAAGCCAGGCTGACTATCCCAAATCAGTATTTGCCTTTCTAAATCTGGTAGATCCTGTCCCTCAGAATCCCCTCCAGTAACTTTCACACCATGTTAGGTTCACTGGCAGACAGTTCCCTGGCTTGTCCTTGCAGCCCTTCTTAAGTAAAGGTGCATTTGCCAACCTCCAGTCTTATGGTACCTCACCCATGACTAATGGTGATGCAAATATCTCTGCCAGGACCCTCACAGTTTCATCCCTGCCTTCCCACAATGTCCAAGGATACCATTGGTCAGGCCCAGTGATTTATCTACCTTAACATGTTTTAAGACAGCCAGTACCTCCTTTTTTGTAATGTGTACATGCTCCAAAATGTCACTGTTCATTTCCCTTAATTCCTTAGCTTCCATGACCTTCTCCACAGTAAATACAGATGAAAAATATTCATTTAAGACCTCACCCATCTCCTGTGGTTCTACACATAGATGACTGCATTGACCTTTAAGGGGACCTATTCTCTTCCTCGTTACCCTTTTGCTCTTAATATACTTGTAGAACCTCTTAAGGTTCTCCTTTACCTTATCTGCTAGAGCTATCTCATGTCCTCCTTTTTGCCCTCATGATTTGCCTCTTAAGTGCACTCCTATGTCTCTTATACTCATGTAATTCACTTGATCCCAGTTGCCTGCACCTGTCATATGCCTCCCTTTCCAGATCAGAGCCTCAATATCCTTTGTCACTCAGGGTTCCCTACGCTTTCCAGCCTTGCTGTTCACTCTAACAAGAACCTATCATCCCTGAGGTCTCCCTATCTCACTGTTAAAAGCCCTCCCACTTGCTAGACATCCCTTTACCTGCAAACATACTTTCCCAATCAACCTTTGCAAGTTCCGGTGTAATGCCTTCAAAATTTGCCTTGCCCCAGTTTAGGACTTTAACTTGTGGATTAGTCCTATCTTTTTCCACAACTATTTTGAAACACATAGGATTATGGTCACTAGTCCCAAAGTGCTCCCCCACTGACACCTCAATCATTTGCCCCTGCCCTCATTTCCCAATACAAGGTCCAATGTTGCCCCCCTCTCTTGTAGGCCATCTACATATTGTTTGAGAAAACTTTCCTGGACACTTAAGAAATTCTGCCCCACCCAAGTCCTTTGCACTATGACAGTCCTAGCCAATATGAGAGAAATTGAAATCACCTACCATTACAATCCTGTTACTCTTACAGCTGTCTGGAATCTTCTATGTATTTGTTCCTCTAATTCCTATGGACTGTTGGGTTGGGGGGAGGGGGAACTATAATACAATCCCATCAAAGTGATCATCCCCTTCTTATTTCTATGTTCCACCAATATAGCCTCATTGGACAGTCCTCCCAAAAATATCCTCCCTAAGTACTGCTGTGATGTTCTCCCTAATCCAAAATGTAACTCACCCTCCTCTCTTATCTCTAATTCTATCATGCCTGTAGCATCTGTACCCTGGACCATAGAGCTGCCAGTCCTACCTTTCCCTCAACCATGTTTCTCTTATGGCTATAATATCCCAGTCCCATGTACTAATGCATGTCCTGAAATCTTCTGCCTTACCTGTCAGGCTTCTTGCATTAAAATAAATGCAGCTTAGTCCTTCATACCTCCCTCTCTCCATGTCTAGCCCCCTGGTTGTCCGATCTACTGAACTTGCTTGCTTTTAACATTAGTATTATCTTTAACTTTTCCATCTGCCATATGACTGCTTTGGGTCACACACCCCTGCCAGACCAGTTTAAATCCTCCTGAGTAACCCCCGCAAATTTCCCTGCCAGGATATTGATGTCCCTCCAGTTCAGGTGCAACCTGCCCCTCTTGTACAGGTCCCACTTATCCTGGAAGAGAGTCCAATGACCCGTATATCTGCACCAGCTCCCTAGCCATGCATTTAACTGTACTATATTCCTATTTCTTGCCTTGCTCGCTTGTGACATGGTGTAATCCTGAGATTACAACCCTAGAGGTCCAGTCTTTTAACTTGCTTTCTAACTCCCAAATTCTTTTTTCAGGACCTCATCTGTCTTCCTGCCTATGTTGTTAGAACCAATATGAACCACAACCTCTGGCTGCTCACCCTCCCCTTTCAAAATGTCCTTTGCTCGCTCAGAGACATGCTTGACCCTGGTACTAAGGAGGCAACACACCACCCTCGAGTTCTTCTTGCAGCCACATAAATGCCTGTCTGTGCCCCTGACTAGAGTTCCCCATCACTATTGCTTATCTGGACTTTGCCCTACCCTGCATTACAGCAGAGCCAGTTGTAGTGACACTGATTTGGCTGCTGCTTCTATTCTCCCAGAAAGGCTATCCCTCCCTCCAGCAGTATCCAAACTGATATACTTGTTTAAGAGGGAGATAGACACAGCAGATTCCTGCACTACCTGCCTACCTCTCCTGGCAGTCACTCATCTACCTGACTGTAGCTTTACTGTGACCACCTCCCTGAAACTACTATCTCTGCCTCCTGTATGCCGCTCAGTGAATCCAACTGCTGCTTCAGCCAATCCATGTGGTCTGAGAGGAGCTGCATGTAGTTTTTGCAATGGTACATGCTTAATTGCAAATAATGATGATTGGGAAATATGAAGCATTGTAGTCTTTTTCAGTATTCAAGTCTTATCAAACTTGTTAACCCAAAGTAATAGTAAAATTTGATACTTTTAACCTTTCCTTACCCTTCTTATGCAACAATCAGAGTCTTTACATTATTTACTTATGCTTAAACAGTGAAAATGCTCTTTTTTTTAACAGAAAAGCTTTGCAGATAATAAGATTTCTTCACTAACGAGTTGTATTGCCTTTGAGCTAATGAGATCCTTATGTTTGTTATTTTATTGCATATTTCTGAGAATACTACATAAATATGAACTAAAAAGGTAAACTTTTAAACAGATGTTTTTATTTCTGCAGGTTTACCCCAACTCTTTCTCCACCCCTGCTTTCTCGCCCCTGGCTATTTCAATGATTACTTTTTCTCAATCATGGGCTAAGTACCCGCTGTCATGCCTTCAATCAGCAAAGCTTATTAAGATCCATTCTCTTTTGGACAATTATTCCCTCCAAAACACAATAGAATTGCCTGTGCTGCAAGGATCAGTATTGGTTAACAAGTTCCATGGTTACCAATGAGGGATTGTTGTGAAGCTATACAATTAAAATATCATCAGTTATTTTAAGCTTTTGCAGTTTAAGAATCCAACTTTCCTGTATCACACAAAGGCTAAATTATAAAAGGCAAATTATTAACAGTGTTACATTGGCAAACTTCCTGCTGCTTGCTGACTAATCCTTTCCTTACAATGGTCAAGTTCAAATGTTGCACATTAAGAAAATGAGGTAAGTGTCTTCTTAATGGGAGTATTACATAACCCTTTATTGTTGCTGGGCAACCGACAAGAAGAAGGTCCACTCTGGTAAACTAATACTATATTTGATAGTGAGAGAATTTCTACTGTGTGATATGAAGCCATTCAGCCCTTCAAACCTGTGCTAGCTCACTGAAAGTTATTAACTTGGGTCCATTTTGCTCTTCTTTTTCCTTGTATCTTCCATGTATTTCCATGAAGGGTTAATACATCTTAATATATTGCAGCTCCAATAGGGAATGAAAATTCTTTTTCTTTTTGGGAAAAAACAAAAGTTTAGTATTTTGGGATGCTATTCTAAAGGAGGAAAAGTGACTGTGTTAAGTTATTGCATTCTACAATGTTAATTGACTGGTAGGATATTTCAACAAACTTGCAGAGGTCATTATATGAACAAAGAGGAAAAGACCATCTGGAGACTGGAATTTTGGGCCATCTGTGGTTGTTAATCAGTGGAGATTTTGGTTATTCTGCTAACCAATTACAAATTTAGAAGTTTCATAAATGGGTTTAGAGTATCTTGGTAAGAGTATCACTGAGGGTTGGGTGTTGGGAGCAGGTTGTTACTTTTGCCGGTTTCTTTTATATAAACACAGTAAAAATACTTGAACAAGCTACAGTATTAAGTTACGACACTGCTGCCCCCTCCCTCTATAGTATGTCTATTACTCATCAGATTATAGACTGGAGGAGATCTATTGCTCTTTGTTCTGTCCTAAACCCCAGACCAGATTATATCAAATGCCTGATTTGGATTCAGATCTGATAATTTAAATAAAAGGGTAGGGGTAAATTTTGTCTTCTCCCTACTCCAAATATAAATACCGAATGTTAATATGTCTTCTCGGAGCACCATTTAATTGTAACTGCTTGCGTGATTTCTTTCCACTTACAGGGGAAGATGATCCACCTGTTCTCCCAACAAAGTCAACAGTATCTGGACTGTGTAAGATAGAAGCTGACAGACGTGTACATGGTGCAGTAACCCTATAACATTATGCATGATAGGGGATGCATTGCCACTTTACCTCTTCAACTTTACATCCATGAACAAACCCTGCATTGGCAACTTTTCAACCACATCATGATCCTAGTGTGTGGAAAAAGTTGAGTCCTCTGTATATTTAACTCACCACAATATTAAAAAGTCTTATTGGGCATTGAACAAATGTCATTGTTTAAATGCACTGTTCTTTCAGCCTGAATGGAATCAGAGATTGATCACAAAGTTTAAAATATCATTGTATTGACTCTAATATGATGCTTTTAAGTGCATAATAAGTGATACTTAATTCTATATATTGATTTGGGCCATCATGTATCTTAATATATTGATCATTGTGATCAATGGAAAACCATATGTTTAATTGATGGTTTTTGTTGTTCACTATTTAAACCTGCTTCTCAAGATAAAATACATGACATCTTAGAGAATAAAACAATGACAAGTTTTGTACAATCTCTTATATTGATTTGACAATGCCCATGAGGTGGAGGTTAGATTTAACAGATAGGTTTAGATCAGCATTGGACACATACATATTTACAGATAAGGTATTGCAGATAATTGCACCACTGTGCCTGCTGGGGAGGATGTAATTGTAATTTTAGTTGGAACAATAATTTAAAAAAAAACAACTGCCTTTAATTGATCTTATGCTCAAATCTATATTCTGATTTGACATTCATATTTAATACATTTTGAACTTCATACAATTTTACAATGTTTGTGGTTTACGGCTAAACAGAATGAAGTTTAGACTTTAGCAAATGTTTATTGTAGAATTTTAAGTTGAATGATTATAAATAGTTTTCAGATGTGTAATGTGTAACTCCCAAATCCAATTAAAGGGGCAGTTCTTTGTATGTGGATGTTAGCCATTCAAAAATTTGTTATAATGATTGAATTATATTGGAGGTTCCAATCTCCAATATAATTCAGCCACAACACTTTTCTGTTGCTGCCTCCAAATAAACTCCACTCCTCACTTCAAATCCACTGTTCTGTGCATCAAGAAGTAGGGATGGTTGTTTGATTGGCATTAACAGTGAGGAACTTGGGAGTTTTTTATGTACCAGAAAAAAATTCCCTTTTGTAACAATGATAGTGCACATTTTCATTTGAAGTCCCACAATTCAAAAATGGGGAATTCATTACCAGATTCATCCTTTAACATCCTTTATCTTTAATAGCTTTTTGTTGTTTGCCTTTGATATTTTCCAAGGAAAGTTGTGTTTTGTAATTGATAAATGAATTGATTAATTGATAAATTAACAAATGAAGTTCATGTAGTAATGATTTATTCTAAATTACCAGCACTAGTTGTGACAGTCAATATAGCACAATGTCATCTGAATAATGCAATTTATATTTTGTAAGAATAACTACTAATTTGGGGATTCATTTTAACTTACTTCAGAATGATGTGCCTTTTTGGTTAAGGGTGTCAGTTTTGTGCAGTCTTGTGCCCTTTTTGTCCATGTTCTGATATCTATGGTACATTTGTACAGATACTGGGTACTTATTCCACTGTGGCCTATCCCAGCTGAAGTTAGCCTACATTTGCTCTTCCAGCAGTTATCACTACAAAGACTAGTGGATACGAGAGCTGACTTTTTTTTTCATTACCCAAGACCTGTCCACGAGCCACTTAATACAAACTGGAGATCAGATCTGGTCCTAACAACAGAGACTCCTTGAGATATTGCAATACCATGTTTATTAAAGAAGTGCTGTAACATAATATTTAAAAACATTTTCAGATAGTGACATTTTTAAGGACCAAAGTTTTTTAGTGTAGGTCTGCAGTGAATCTAGAAGAAATTTTGTAGGAGCTGGGATTTTTCTTTTTGTATTCATTATGTTGGCATTCTGAGGGATGGGTTCACTACTGTATTATACTTCAGGTGCCTGAGGTGTCAATACAGTAAAGTGTCCTGTAGTGTTAAAAATAATTTTGTATTGTAAGAATTATGAACAATGCAACGTCATTGCTTCTATAAATCAATAAGCATTTTGCTTCGTTAATTTCTGCATGGCATTACTTATATCTTCATACTTAGTTTTTGCAGACCATCTTTTGTTATTATAAAAGACCTTGTAGAGTGCCTTTATAAACTTCTAAAATTACCTGATGCATTTTGTATCTTATGAGTTATAAATTAAGCTGAATGAGAGAATTTTCTTCCTTTGTCTTTTTGTGCTGAAGTCTTAAGAAAAATAAAGAAAGTAAACAAAAACATCAGATAATGCTTCCTAATAAAGAATTATTCTTGTATTGGTCATTTTTGTAATTCATTAGTTTCTAAATGCAGAATAACTGACTCAACTGTTCCTGCAATGTATTCAATGTAAATTTTATATTGTAAATGACAGTTTTTCAGTATTCATTTATCTAGTTTGGAGACTAAATTTTCAATCTCATTGCATCATATGCTGCCATAACCAACGTGAGTTTCATATCAAAGTGCTTGACTGGTTTCCACTTTAGCCTTGGAGTGCATTATTTATAGGTGGCTTGACAAGATTATAACCAACTGTGTTTCTAGATTATTCCTATATGTACACTTAACAAACCTGTAGCTTGTATTTTCGTTTCCCTGCGTTTACTTGTCCTTGGTCCTCTTGTGGTAAAATCTTAATTGGTGAATGTAATGACTGCCTGTCCCTTCTGGTGATGGCCCAGCATGCCAGTCAGGATGGCTGTATTTTAAAATTGCTTTACTTGGAGTCATATTTCTGATATCGTGGCCACATTTGATCAAATTTACTGCCCGGGCTGGGTGAGGTCAGTTGCTTTTTATCTGGGGCGTTAGGTGATTAAGGTAGGAATGTAGTAAAACATCATGTCTTCCCACTCTTTGCAACTACACTTGCTGATCATGAATGATATTGGCAATGGATGTAGAAAATACCCAATAAACACAACTCTATGCCATTGGAGGTGACTAATTGACAAATGGGAGAAGGGGAGAAATCAAAGCATAGCCTTACACGATGGAATGCAATGAATAGCTCTACATATGTATGAGGGAATCTTTTAACATTTTATACTAATGCAACTGATTAATTGACCTTTTTTTTAAAGCAAAGTAGTTCAAACATTTAACTACTTGTAGTTAGAATTTAATTTTGGGATAAGGGCTGGACCATGTTGGTAATTGGTGCAGCCTGCTATGAAGAGATCTTCAATTCAAGGGGAAAATAGGTTTATGGACGTTTGCCATCACCCTCAATGCACCTTACAAAAAGGTTGCCGTGTTGAAAATTTACTGTTTGATTGATTGTGCCAAACATCTCTGTGTAGGGAAATGCTCATAATTAATTTGATTTGATTTCATATTGGTTTTAACCATGAGATGGAGGTTAGATATATTGAATTTGGAAATCATAAAAATGCAGTTAAATTTAATTGTACACACAAGATCTGAGGTTTATGGTAATGATTCATAACATGGGATGAGAGCAAATAATTGGGTTGATGCTTCACAGTGGTACTGAGAGAGTAATCCCAAAAACATGCAGATTGGTGGGTTAATGGGCCACTGTAAATTGTCCCTAGTGTGTAGATGAGTGGTAGAGTCTAGAGCAATTGAGAATAGCAGCAAATTCTAGAGTTCTATAATGGGAAGAGTGCATGTTTCAGGAGTCTGGTATTGGGCATGTGAACAACATGGCCTGCTCAACCAAGCTGACTGAATATAATCAGGACATGAGAGGGTAATGATATTGGCTCACTTATCCTTCCATTGAGTTTGGAGGATTTTTCAGAGACAACATTGGTGGTCCCTTTCCAGTACCATGATGTGTACTAATACCATGGTGTAGGTGTTCCAGGTCTCAGAAGCATATGGGAGTT
>JAUZTB010000107.1:23789537-23799623 GCA_034780895.1 Rhynchobatus australiae | reverse complement strand
CATTGTCTAACAGTTCTCTGAATTTTAGAATTTTTATTATTAATATAGTTCTGAACTACTGCTCTTTCAGGAATGGGGAGTTATGGGAATTGCATTTGTAAAAGAACATAGGGTTCCCTTTCTCCTTCTACACACACAAAATTGTGGAAGAACTCAGCAGGTCAGGCAGCATCTATGGAGGGAAATAAACAGTCAACATTTTGGGTTGAGACCCTTCTGCTCCTGTTTCCAGCATCTGCAGAATCTCTTGTTTTTCCCTTTCTCCTTGTCTTCCACCCCACCCTTATCCTTGTTCCAGGTGGATGCAGCTCCATTTTCATCGGCACCCACTCTTACTCAAGGTACCTTCCAAAGCAACCTTCAGGCGGTGCATCATCTTCCTTTTTTTCCTCTTGCCACTGTCCCGGGATCCGATCACTCCTTTCAGATGAAGCTTCGATTCACTTTCACTTCTTCCACATTCATGTAATGCATTTGATGCTCGTGATGTAGTCTCTTTTACTTTGGGGGAACCAAACTTGGATTGGGTGATGGCTTTGCAGAAAACTGCCGTTCAGTCCACTGAGCTTCCAATTGTCTCTCACTTTAATTCTCCTTCCCACTCTTGCCCTGGCCTATCTGTAGCTGGTCTTCAAGCAAAGCCCAACATTAGCTTGAAGAATAGCATCTCACATTCTATCTAATCAATCCAGATGCAATACAACCCTTGGGACTCGACACTGATTTCAACATTTTTGGGAACCAGTTTTTCAAGCTTGTATTGGAACTGGGCAGTTTATGATGCAAAATCTTCATTATGTAACATTCACTTATTTTTCCCTCTTGACCAATGTTGCTTGGCCTGCTGAATGCTGCTGAATTATCTGTTTTAATTTCAAGTTAACGCCATCTGCAGTTTTTTTTTATTTTTATGGCATGAGTATGGTTGCTGAATTCTCTGTTGTTGACCTATGACAAGAGCTTAAATTAAAATATAGCAGTCCAGATGAAGGGTCTTGACCCAAAATATCGACTGTCCATTCTCCCCTGCCCCAACAGATGCTGCCTGATCTGCTGAGTTCCTCCAACTCGTTTTTTTTGCTCCAGTTCCAGCATCTGCAGTCTCTTGTCTCCACTTTAACAAATTCATTTTGTACATTGTTTGCATTAGTCAACTAAGTTTTTTAATATTGTTGCCCTTCTGAATTTGTGCCCTTTCTCGAGATGGTGCATCCATTTAAAGATATATTTGTTGTGCAACTTTAGTAGAATATTTGTATAATAGAAATTGATGTTAAACTGCTGAAATCTTATTAAGTGTCATGTGCAATCCTCATATATCAACATTGGGGAAGCTGCAAAGATAGAAAAATACACAACAGGAAAGATGGGGAAAACTGGGAATTGGTTTAGAAATTTTTTTAGTGGTTTTGGAGTATCTTGAAGCCATTGTTGACACTTCAGTGCTTCAAAGTGCCTTCTGAAAGTATATAAGAGAGCAGGGATCACTTCTGCATGGTGCCAGGTTGAGGTTACAGCAGGGAAGGATGCCATTTACTGTGAGTCTGCACTGAATCTGCAAGAGCAGTTCAGCTGTTTTCGATTTTCCCATGGTCCACAAATTCTTATCTAGCTCCTTTTCAATTATTCACTTATGAATCTGCCCCGACTGCTACCCCAGGAGGTACATTTTGGCCCTAAGCACTCATTGTATTTGGAGGGGTGGGGGAGAATCATTGTCACCTTTGTTTCCTTTGCCAATCACCTCCATTCTCTGTCCCTTTGCCCTTGAACCTTGATTGTGCAGGCAAAGTATTCTGCAGTTGGGGCAGGTTGGTGAACTCCAGAGGTTCAGTTTAAGATCAGTCTTGTATGCTTCACTGTAAAACTCAGCAATGGTTTCAAGTTGGACTTGCAAGTGTGTATGTAGACAAGTGTTATCTGCATATTGGAACTCTCATCTGAAGTTGGTGTATTCTAAACATATGTGCTCAGTTGTGAGTTTGAAATAAAACCCATCCTCACTAAAATATCAAGCATATTAGGCAGGGGCAATGGAAATTTACTCTTGATAAATAGTGTATTTAAAAAAAAATCTGCAGAAACAATGCCAACAAAGGTAACCAGGATGAATAATGGAGGTGCAGCATAACACATTTCTAAAATTTTCTTGACTTCAAACAAGGAAACTTGACTGAATCATTTCTTTAGGAGATAAAACAGCATGTAGTCCATGATGGAATTCAAAAATAAACACACAAAATGCTAGAAGAACTCAGCAGTTCAGGCAGCATTGTGTTCACCACAGCTGCTTGCTTTCTATTCCATATGCAATTTTGAATGCAAAGTCTACTGCTCCTTTAATCCCAGAAGCTTCAATTCTGTTCATGTCTATTATAAACTACCTTGCTACTTGACTTTTGAAAATTGAAAGGCTTCAACCACGACCTTCAATTTCATCAGCAAATCTGCCCTAAGTTTGTTAAATTATATTTTTCTCTTGCCACTAAAATAGAGCGTAGGCTATTTTCTGTATCTAAAAGCATTGGTACCCATGCTTTGGCTTGAAAAGTCTAGCAGGCAATTTATTTGCATTACACTGTGTATTGCAATAATAGTACCATGCATTTTTTGGTGGTGGTATGTTTGAGCCCTGACAACATTACCCAAAGCGATTTATATATCAAGGCTTATGGCAAAAGGCTCAGTGCTTCTGTAGTGACCAGGATTTGATTATTAAATGTAAAATTAGAAGTTTACTAATTACAGAAAACAGGAAAAGTAGTACATAGTACTAGTACCACAGTCTTGTACTGTTTGATGTTTAAGGCAATAGACGGATATAGAAACTTGTTCTTGTTGGAGTGAGTGGAAAAATCAAGTTCTGTTGTATTAATTGAATAAAAATTTACTTTCAGACCTCTGTCAACTAGTACCAGTGGGCCCTAGAGAATTTAAACAAGACATTTTGAAAATTCTCAATTCTTCTTACCTGGAGTCTTCATCGAGTGCTAACTTTACCTACATGAAAGCCAGATTGGTTCATAATGAAAGACTAGAGAGGGAGGTTGGTGTATTTCATCATTTTGTCTTGATTTGTTGCAAGTATTCTTTCCAGGTTGCATATATTTGAATATATTTTTAAAAAATATTTCTAGTATGTGGAGAAAAGGAAAGAAATGAGAAATGAGGGCCGAACTGAAAAGGAGTTGGCAGAGTCTTATGCATTCTTGCTGCTTGACACATCACAGGTGAGTTTTATTTATAATGTGAAATTTTTGAAACAAGCCTGATAAAGGCTGCTTTTATGTTGTAAGACATATTATGTCGCCAAAACACTTCCAGCATTTTGAAATTTCAATTTTTGAAATTACTGGGCTTTAATCAGCACATGAATTGCATGGGAAAGCTCTAACTTAAATTAGATTATCTTTGTTTTCATTTAGTGCTTTGACCAACGTATTCAAAACTTCTGTTCAAATATATCTTAAAATAGTGTGACAAAACTTAAGTCTGTCAAATCACTGCTTCCAGCAAATGGAAATGTTCACTTTTAAACTTGTGACAGTATCATAATACTGATATACAAAATGTCTGTTAAGTGAATTCACCTAAATGAAAAAGCATATCAATTAATATTCATCTAAGCACCCTTTGCATTTGTAACTTAAAGCCTGGCTTGATGAGTTCTACTGAAATCTTCTTTGCATACAAAATCTCATGACATTGCAGGTGAGAGCTGTTATGCAAGTTTATTTGCATTTGTGGTCCTGATCCAGGGCTGTGATGCCTGCTTATTTCTCCAAACAAAATTTTTATTTGCTGTTCTTGATTGTTGTTAGAAGACACAAGGGAGTTTAGTAGCAATCTTACTACATCACTTAAAAATATAAACTCAAAAAAAAAATCCGATCTTGTATTGTACCTTTTTTCTTTCTAAAAGCCTGGAATATGTTATGCTTTAAATTCATTTCATTACCCCCTAATTTGAGACTTTCCAGCTCAAACTTCTATCTCATGCTGGTCAGATCTATTAATGCCTTCTGTAGGGCCCTCACAACTAGTTGTACCAATTTAAGATTAGAAAATGACTAAGTCTCGTATCTCAGTCGAATCAAAGCCTGTTTGAACTATTATCACTCTTCTTGCCCTCCATGATGAAAACAGCAACAATCCTCTGATCTCTTTTGCCATCACCTTAAGATAAATCTTTTACCCGAGGGCTTCTTTTCTCCTTTTTCCCTCTCTCGAAGGCCTGCCCCCTTTTTTGGCTTTGTTTTACCCTAAGTATTGGTTTCAAGATTTGCATTGGCTTTTAGTTCCTTTCTAGTCCATTATTGTCACCAATTTGTTGTGTCTTTGCACAGCATCCTCTTTACTGATACCTGTAGATTTTCTTTTGTTATGGGTGCTTATTCAAGCATTAGCCACCTGTTTTCAAAATTCCATTAAGGTATTATTGATTTGTCCATTATTATTTCTGCTTAATCTCTTCCCATCCTCCTCCTGTCCCTCCTGTTTGTGCATTGCCTTTTCAGCTACTTTGAAGCATCTCTTTGACAAACACTGCAGAAATGTAGTGGAACTAACATCCAGAGAAGCAAAATACCATAAGCCTGACAACACCAAAGGTAACCGGGCAAAATGATCATAACAGTACAACCAGTTTTAAGCCACCAGAATCCGTCAGAGAGCATATATGAAATGCTTCTCAGGAAAGCGTGGCATTTGCTTTCAGTTATGAGGAATGTAATATAGGAGAAAAACCATCTTCGTTCACCACACTATCCCATTCCCCTTGGTAGCACGTGTTTATAGCTAGTTAAGTCAAAAAACTTTCATGATTTGGGGAAACCAGCAGGTAGATCTATTAGACCTGCAGACATCTGTTCTGCATACAATATAAGGCTCCCTAAACTGGGAGATGTGTATTTCCTTTACCTGATTGATTGCATTGCTGTGTGTATTTTCTATTGGTTTATGTGATGTGGAGTAATTCAAAAGATTTGTACAGATGAAGTATGGTTTTCTTATTTACTACAGTATATCAAGTGACTTCATTTTCACTTCAGGCTAAAGTAGATTGGTGCAGGTTGTAGAGAGTTGTATGGCATTGGAGATCACGTGTGATACTGCCTGTTTTTATGTCATGGTGGTATTTATATGTGCATGCAAATATTTGATGCCCAGATCAGTCTGATAAGCTTTAAGTCTACAACATATGGAGAAAGTTTACAATCAAAACCCTATAAATCTTGACGTCCCAAACTAGTTTTACCAGTAGTCACTGTTGTAATGCAGGAAATGTGGCAGACAGCTGGCTTCCACAAACAGCACTGTGATAATGATTGGATAACCTGTTTAAGAGAGAACTATCTAGCTTTTTTAAAATGAAAAAAATGATTCTGGAGAATCTCTTGTATCCACCTGAGAGGATATAAGGGGCATTGATTTAAATCTTATCTGATAGACTGTACTTCCAACAGTGCAGCACTCTTTTGATACTGCTCTGAAAAGTAAGGTTATATTTTTGTACTCAGGTTTCTGGAGTGGTTCAGAAGGGGAGATTGCTAAATCTTAATATTGAATTAATGGAGCTTTTCTAAAGAAAATCATTTTTTTGCCCCTTGCTAGGTTCCCTCTATTTGTGAGAAAGGATTGGCTGTGGGAAATTCCAAAGTAACCATTCTCGGAAATCCTACAATGGGTAAGAAAAGTCTTTGTTTAAGTTGTGATTTAATATTTTTAAATGCATAAAGTTGTACAACTAGTTCGCTTAAAATCTTACTGGAAAGATTTTGAGCATTTCTACTTTTCAGATCTAACCTAATGCAATCTTTCAAAATGGAGACTAACTTACCATTTTATCTCCCTCTTCAGGTATCTATCTTTCAAAATACTGTGATGTACTTCAGCCCAATCCATTGGACAATGGAAGAAAAGCAGAGCTAATAATTTTCAAAATCATAAAGGTATTTTTTTGTGACTTGTGTTTTCCATCTTTGGATTTGTTTCCACATCCATCCTGCTACATCAATTTCAACTTAATTCCTAAGTAAAATCATGTACCTTTTAAAAATATTTTAATGTGAGCCAGCAGTAGATTAAGAGGGAAGAAAAGATTTCAGTGAATGTTGGAAGCAAAGATTGTTGTGTAGCAGGATTTTTTAATTTCTGATGTGCTTGTTGAATCTTTGGTCATCTAAGGATCGGCAGGAAATGTAGAGTAGGTGATGGTCCCAGCTCTCATGAAATGGGGATTCATCATGCTGTAATTATCTCATTGAAGTATTCACAGGGGGCAGGAAATTGCTTATTTGAAAATGGTGTGTTTTGATGTCTTTAACAGAAATATTTAATTTTGACTTCATTAATTTTAATTTTTCAGGGAAGGGTAAAAGCTGTCTTCGATAACACCACCAAGAATTTCACCCCTCCAACACCAAAACATGATTGTCATGTTTTTAGAAACCTTGACCGGGTCATTTCGCTGTTCACTTACAGAGCATTTGATCTTACCCAGGTACCTTTTGAAAACTGTATTTTCATGACAATGTGCATTGCGATTTCCATTCCTTGAAAAAGCAAACATTTAGAATTATTCATTGTTACTCTCTGAAAAATGAGAATTGAGTTTACTTGTTTAAGCATATACGTATTATACAGAGATGTTTGTTTACACCTTCATTATCACTTCTTAATTTTTCAGTTTTATCTTTATGAATTTGGAAATGAAGGCATAAGGCAATACCCAAGACATGTTTGCCCCTATGCTGTGGTATCTTTCATTTATCAGGAAAATAAAATTCCTAACATGTCCAAACCAGTTACGATGAGGTAAGGAAATTTTGTGTTCCAAATTGTGTTCAGGTCATTGATCCAAAAAGTTACTTACTTTCTCCCTCCATAGAATATTGCCTGAATCATCAAGTATTTCCAGAACTTCTGGTGTTTCAGCAGATTGGAAAAAAATATTGTTTTGGATGGCATCACCTCAGTGAGAACTGATATGGGTTTGAACCTTGGATCTTGCTATGGCTTAGTAGTTCATTGTGCACAGAATTAACACGTTGGCGTAGTTTGTGTTCATAGTTTTTCCCATTATACTTCTAAAACTTTTATCTTCTCTATCACAAATGAAATTAATGTCTTTATTCAAAAACTGGGAAACTGGAAATACTTTAGAGGGCTGGGTTTTCTGGACCTTTATGGACAAAGTATATATTAAAAAACTAGTTTCTAATTTAAACATCTTTTCAACAAACATCGCATCATAGTAACAACTAATATTTATGTAACATCTTTTATCTTGGTTCATAAGTCCCAAAGTAGATACAGGAATGTTAGCAAATAAATATTGTTCACCTGGTTGCAAAAGGAGATAAAAGTTTGTTAAAGAGTTTAAGGAGCCTCCTGTATGAGGGAGAAGTGTGGCAGAGGAGACATTTAGGGGGCTATTTCCAGAGTTTGGGACCAAGGCATTTGAACGCATGGCTGTCAGGGGAAGAGTTGTAAATCAATTGAATACTCAAAAGGCTTTAGATGGAGGTACAGATGCACACCTGAGGATTGGCAAAGATTGGTGAGGGGCAAAGCCCTGAAGGGAATTGAAAACAGGTAAGAATTTTAAAACTGAAACAACTTGTGACTAGGCGTCAGTGTCGACCAGTGAATACTGGCTATAAATGACATGATGCATGTTATGACACACAGACAATAGAGTTTTCTTATGACCTCAAGTTTATAGTTGGAACAAGGGAGATTGACCAAGAGCGTGCCAGAACAATCAAGTCTTTAGACAACAAAGGTGTGGATTATTAAAGATGTATTTGTCATTCACATGTTAAATCAGATCAATAGCAGGATTGAGCTTCCATAATATTATTACATTCAACAGTTTGATGTATGTAAATGTGTTCGTTCCTACTCCTCTCCCACCTGAGCATTGAGTAATCTGTTGTCAGATGCTATCAGAAATATTGGTCACTTGGGTGAGGTAATGGAGGGTGACTGACAACCAGGAACCTTATACAGGTCCAAAGGAATATGAGGAAATTCTTAGTTAGGATTATTTGTGAAGGCAGGCTGCTGTCCTCCTTTGTTTGAATTTTTTAATGATACTTGGTTGCTTATGTTTAATACTGTCCTTTTTCTTGCAGCTTGGAAGAGAATCATTCAGGTACGTTCCTGCACATTACAAAAATAAAATATTGTAGATGCTTGAAATCTTATGTATAACCAGAAAATCCTCAAAGTACTCATTAGATGGCTTCTGTGAAAAGAGGAAAGGTGTTAGTATTTCAGACCAGTGGTATTTGACTTTTGAAATGCTAACAGCCTGAAATATCAACTATCCTTTCCACAGAGACTTTGTGGCTTGCTTAATATTGCATATTTCCTGTTTTTGTATGTATTAATATTTGCAACAGAAAACAAAATTGTATTGCCACAGAGTAATGTGTTCTGTTTCTATAATTAACTAATACCAAGTTGGGGATTTTGTTTTTGAGGACCACAAAGATCTAATAAATCATTAAACAAGAAGTTCTCTGCTGTCCAAAGGAAACTTCAGAAAAAGATCTTTTTGTTTCTGAAATTTAATATCATTCTAGTCCCAGCTTTCAATAATTGTCTGATGACTATTGAATGGTTCCATTATACGATGAGATGGACTCTGACCTCAAAATCTACCTTGTTGTGACCTTGCACCTTATTGTCTATCTGCACTGCACTTCCTCTGTCACTGTGACACCTTACTCAGTACAGGTAAAAGCAATAACAGTACAACCTCAATGCACTTTGTAAATGTAAACTGCACTGTGTAATGAATTGACCTGTATGATCGGTATGCAAGACGAGTTTTTCACTGTACCTCATGCAGTGATACCATAAGGACTTTGCCAAATTTGTTAGGAAAGCAATTGGTTGCATCAGCCCTAGTGCAGCTGATAAGTTTAGGTTTTTGTTTCCAACTATACGAGATCTATACAAGCTGATGGAAAGGAGCACAGCAATAAATTAATTTGAGGTTACATGATGATCTTCATTTTAATAGTGCCATAAACACCAAGAACACAGTTCCTTATGTTCTAAGAGTTAAGCTTCTCTGAACTGTCGCTTGAAAGTCAAACCTGTGTTGCTATAGTCTACCTGAGCTATTAGGCTTGCTCTGATTAGCAATTCAGAACTTCACTTCTGTTGGAATAGGTTTTGGGAAGAGATATTGGTTCAAACACAAATTTTTAATGAACATTACATGCATTTGTCAATATTGTGGATCTCTGCTGTTTCTCTAGAGCATGTTAAATGCTATGTGGTGTTCATTTTGATTATACAGTCTTGGATATCTAATTTGTGAAATATAGGTAGTCATTAATATTTCTCAATATTTTTCTTGGTACTTTCATTCCAGACACATTTTTAGTTTGCCTGGTATATGTGCTTCATTGTTTAGGATGTGAGGTATTAGTTTGATAATCTGGTTTGTACATTTTCATAGTAATCTAAATACCAAGAAATGGAGTTGTGTTCCAAGAGCTATGCATCTCAGAATATGTAGCTTGTAAGTTCATTTTGAGCCTATGGGCTTGGTCCATCTATAACCAGCTTTTGGCATTTTTCTGGCCAATTACAATCATCCTGATCTGGTGACATTTGATCACTTGATATTTTTAATTTCATAGGATTTCTGTTGCACCGATTTATTTGGAACATTTGCATTGTCTCCATGATTAACAACAGCTGCTGGTTTATCATCTATTTAATTTTAGTTTCTTACCTGAGCATTTGAATTAAAAGTTATGTCTGTTTAGGGAAGTCTTACTACACCATCTGGAAAGGACAGCTTATGAACAAAGGGAGGTTTCTGTGCTTTGGTTCTTTGCAGTCAGCTACCCAACCATTTCTGCCATTCAAATTGTAAGTAATTATTGCTTTATGTATTACAGCTTGATTGGTGCTTTGGGGAAATTTGTGAATATTAATGGTGGGAATGACTATGAAATAATGAGGTCTAACCCTTGTCTATGGGTGGAATAGGGTGCTACTCAAACTTACACTATTTTGAAAGGATACTCTGAAACTGAAACCTTTCAAACAGTAAAGAGC
>JAUZTB010000107.1:23698387-23712186 GCA_034780895.1 Rhynchobatus australiae | reverse complement strand
ACCATATTTTTCATCTTTTGAAGCAAGAAAAAAAGGAGGGTTCATATGATCAGCAAATGAAATACAGTCATGATCACATTTTGTTTGATCCTCACATTTCTATAGACTCAAAGAATCATAGAGAGGGTACAGCACAGGGGGCAACATTTAGCCCATCAAGCCAATATTGACTGTAGAATTGCAATCTGATTTGCCCAACTCACCCATCCTATTCCTGCAACCATGCAAATTCTTTCCTGTCAGATGCTTATTTAGATTGCTTTTGAGCACTACAGTTGAATCGCCACAATTAGCTCTGGTAGTGCATTCCACATCCAAATTGCACTACCTAAAACAAAAAGGTTTCTACATATTACGTTTGGTTCTTTTGTTAAACATATTTGTTCTAGGTTCCTTGGTGCTTAACCTTTCTATCAATAGAAACCAAAAATTGTCCAAATGCTTGGCAGATGTACATATATTGTTAGCAATAAAGTCCAAGAGTTTGTCAACAGAAGTTGGCTGAGATGTTGAACCCAATTAAAATACATGCAACAAAAGCCGAATAAATTTAACTGAATCAAAGCAGAGTAAACAATGCTGAGACTAGAAAAGTATACAACAGAACAAATATTTATTACAAATAGCCGATTTTGAAATAAATAATTTCACTATTCAAGAACACTTATTTTCTCCTCGTCTTCAGAAAGCCAAATTAAAATGAATTGATGGAAATTTTTTGGCTCAGATCAAATTTGAATACTTAAAAAGTGCAAGCAATGACATAAATGATACAGGGAATGACTAGAATAATGTACAATTACTCTTCTTCAACCGAAAAAATATAGCCTCAATGCATCCAAAATGGTGACCATAGATGAACAGTAAACACAAAATCAACTTCTGAAATTAGCACTTACCATAAGGTGCTAAAATTAACTTAGGCTTTCCATTCAAAAACTGTGTTTCAAGTTTCAGACCATCCCTACAAGCAAGCAAAAATTGTTAGCATTCATCTTAGGAACCCATATTCTTGTTTGAATGCAGTCATGTTTATTGCATACAATTTCTTTTTGTAGTACAAATGGCTCACTTAAAAGTTGTTTGTTTTTCTTAGTTAAAATGAGTAGATAATGAAGACAAGTATCTTCTAGCCCCTGGTTAGATTCCACATCTATTATTCAACTGGGTACCTGTTGGCTGCATGCCTCTGCCCCTTCCTCCAGCAAACCAATCAAGATCAGAAATGACTGATTTCACAAATCAGATGTTGGTCAAGAAAACAAGCGTACTGGAATGGACCTTTGAAATTGAACTTTACGCTCCTTTGGTACTTATATTTAATTAACACTGCAGCATTCTACTTATCTGGATTCTAAATGAGCAACCATTCCTTAAGCAACTTAAAACCATTGTTTATTGCATTGGTATGTATTGCTGCTAAAAACACAAATAAAAACATCAATATGGGAAAATAAATGCTACTACAATTATTATAATGCAAATCTGATCAGCTGAGACTCAGTATTAGTACTCTTGCCTCTGAGTCACAAAGTCATGGGTTCAAATCGACTCCAGAAATCTGAGCATATGGTTTAGTACAGGACTGACAGCTGGTGTTGACTTTCAGATGGAACATTAATCCAAGTCCTCACCTGCTTAGAAAGCAAAAGATCCAATGGCACTAGCTGAGGAAACAAAGGAGGTTTATCCTAATGCCTGCCCAACATCCAAAACTATTGAAGCCAAGTCATCTTATTATTCCAGAATAATAGCAACCTGCAGAAAACATGGAATGTTCTTCACTAGATTCAAATAGAATATGACCACTCTAGTCATGAAGCACAAATGGTGCAAAAAGGAGATCCAAATACTTGTGGGAGAAAAATGTAGTCTCAGTCAAACAATGCATCACATATTATCCTTTACAAAAATCTAATTGCATTATTTAAAAAAATCCTAATCTCAACAATTTTAGATTAAGTAATGAAACTCAAGTGCACTAATAGTCATTGCTCCAGACAAGACTTGTGAAAGGAGACCTTTATTTTAATTTTAAATTGGACCTAACTACACACAGTTTGGAAATGCACCAGACAATGTAACATTACTAATTACAATACAAATCGATTTGACTGGCCTTAAAATTTGCAATTTGTGGTCTCCAATAATATGTGTCTATGTAAACACGTTAAATCTGTTTCTTCACTAAGTCTGCCAGCGGGTTAATCCATTCTTTTAGTTTCATTTAGATTATTCAACAGCTCAGGTACAATAGAAAAAAATAACTGGCAATAAACTAGTTACCTCAAATCACACTTCCCATTTAATGCTCAAAACTAACTTCAACTACCATGATCCTATTCAATAGTGAAACAGGTTTAAGAGGCTCCATGATCTACTCCTGCTTCTATTCCTTATCTTCTCAAAGTCAGAAAGACCACCGTTTTCCAGAATCCAGTAGATTTTTTCAATACGAAAATTCCGTACATCAGAATTCATATTATACCTAAAATAGCCAGAGAAGAACTTGTCAAAGAAAGCACAATCGTATCCACACGTGTGGCAGTTTGCCTCAAACGGCGCCTCCGAGTCGCAGTGCGGTAATCCCATTTCAGGAGTTAAGCACATTGTTTTACACACAAAAGCCCCACACGGAGGGAATGTTTTGAATGATATTTAAAGGGCTGGCCCGTTTTCCGTTCGTACTATTTGAAGGGCAAAGAGCTCTTATTATCTCACAAGGCACCAAAAAATAAAATCTGTCCGTTCATCTCACCAATCGTGGGATCAATGCTGGCAAGTAAACTGAACCCCACAAAGTAACAACCTTTTTATCTAAAGTAGTCCTCGTGATATACGTAACAATATTCTTCTTTCACACCCATAAAGATTACCAACAAACCCTTCAATCACAACACTGCAGGACTCCGCGATCTCAACAAGACATGTGCTGTAGTGCAATAATCCTGATAACCACTACACAACGTAACCACTACACAACGTAACCACTACCAGTGGGCTCGTCACTTCGGACCGCCCAGTTAATCACCCTCGGTGGCTCAAGCTCCAGAGCCAAAGAAACAATACGTTGCCTGCTGCTAACAAAGAACGATTCAATAAAGTAACACATTACCCCAAATTCATGGCACGGTGGTCACATGAGCTGCTTTAATTAAAAAGATTAAAATAACCGGGGCGACACCTCCCCCGACACTCGGACTTGACCACGGCTTCGTCACAAACTGCATCTCGGTTGCTGGCCACATAAAAACCTTGTCCCTGATTGGACCTTTCTGCTGCACGACTCCCACCAACCATCAGCCCAGTTACTCCGATGTCCAGGTGCGCATGTCTCAGGCGGGGAGGATGTCTTGTAGTTTCTGCTTTGTTCTGTGGGCGCCACAAAATGACGGAAGTATTCAGTAGGTCAGGTAATAGCTATGGAGAGATAAACTGTCTTTTCAGGTCAATGAGCCTGAATCAGGATTAGAAAACCGAGGAAGGAAACGCGTTTTAAGTTGTAGAGGAGGTTGGAGACAGAGGGTATGACACACAAAATGCTGGAGGAACTCAGCAGGTCAGGCAACATCTATGGAGGGAAATAAACAGTCGACGTTTAGGGGTCGAGACCTTTCATTAGGAGAGTTTGTTTGTGACAGAGTGCTGACCAACGTTGTCAAGATAACAATGAAATACCAGCAGGAAAATGAAACATGAGGATAAGTTGAAGCAGAAATATCTAACAGCATTTGTTGAGGAAAAAGATGGTTACTTGAAATTGTTCAATTTAGTATTGTTAATTACTATTGTTATATGTACTAAAATACAGTGAAAAGATTTTGTCTGTGTGCCATCCAGATAGATCATTCCATACATAAGTACATCGAGGTAGCAAAAAAGAAAACAAAATGTAGAATGTAACACTATGATTACAGAGAAAGTGCTGGTAGACAAATAAACTGTAAAGGCCACAGTGAGGTAGATTGAGAGATCAAGAGTTCATCTTTTAGTGTATGAGAGGTCTGTACAAGAGTCTGATAACAGTGGGAGAGAAACTGTCCTTGAGCCTGGTGGTATGTGCTTTCAAGCTTTTGTACCTTCTGCACAATGGGAGAGTGGGAGTAGAAACAATGACTGGGGTGGGAGGAGTCCTTGATTACATTGGCTGCTTTTCCATGGCAGACTTGAGGATTGCCTGCCCATCTATTCCCCAACTCCTTCCCTTTATTCCATGGTCCACAGCCCTGTCCCACTGGATTGCTTTTTCAGCCCTTTGCCTCCTCTACCTATCAGCTTCTCTATTCTCCTCACACCTTCCCCCTCTCACCAGACTCACCCATCACCTGAACTCACCTATCACCTGCTTGCATGTACTCCTTTCCTTGCCTTCCCCTGACCACCTTATTTCTGGCTTCTGCCCTCTTCCAGTCCTGATGAAGGGTCTCAACCTAAAATGTCAACTGTTTATTTCTCTCCTTCATTGCTGCCTGACCTGCTGAGTTCCTCCAGCATTTTGTATGTGTTGCTTCCAATCTACTTTCCCCTGTACCTAATACTATTGTAATTAGCCTTCCCCCAATTTATCACTTCTACTGGAAGACTCATCTTATCCTTATTCATAGCTGTCTTAAAACTTAAAGAATTATGATCACTGTTCCCAAAATGCTTCCCCCACTGAAATTTTGATCACCTGGCTGGGCTCATTTCCCAGTACAAGATCTAGTACAGTTCCTTCCGTAGTTGGACTATCTACAAATTATTTCAAGAAATCCTCTTGGATGCATCTAACAAATTCACCCCGATCCAAGCTCCTGGTGCTACAGGAGTCAATACTGGGGAATTTAAAATATCCCACTATAACAACCATGTTTTTATATCTTTCCATGATCTGTTCTTCCATTGCTTTCTGGCTATTGGGGGGCCTACAGTATAACCCCATCTTTGTGATTGCACCTTTCTTATTCCTAAGCTCCACCTATCATCCTGCTGGATGTTCTCTCTAAATGGAGCTGCGATATTCTCCCTAATCAGTAATGCAACTCTTCCACCTCATTTACACCCCTCTCTATCATGTCCGAAACATCTAAAACCTGAAGTGTTGAGCTGCCAGTTCAGCCCTTCTCTCAACCAAGTTTCTGTCTGTAATGGATAATATGTCATAGTTCCATGTACTAATCCAGGATCGGAGCTCATATGCCTTACCTGTTGTATTCCTTGCATTTAAAATACATACACTGCAGACCATCAGTCCTGCCATGTTCATTACCTGGCCTTGCCTCTTCCCGTTAAACCTACTTGAACTTAACCCCTACCTTCTCAGTCTCTCCACTTGCTAACCTACTGCTCTGGTTCCCACCCTGCCCCTCCCCCGCCACACTAGTTTAAAATCCTCCCGAGTAGTGTTAGCGAACCTCCCAGCAAGGATATTGGTACCCCTTCTGTTTAGATGCAAGCTGTCTCTCTTGTACAGGTCCCACCTGCCCTGAAAGAGAGCCCAATGATCAAGGTATTTGAAGCCTTCCTACAACAACTCTTTAGCCACTTATTCAAATGTATTTTCTTATTTCTTGCCTTGCTAGCACAGGGAGTATTCCCAAGATTACATTGCTTTGTAACTTTCCACCTAGCTCTCTAAATTCTATTTGCATAGCCTCCTGTCTCTTCCTACCTATGTTGCTGGTACACTTACATTTTGATCTTCTCTGCTATATGACAGAGCCAGTTGTGGTGCCATTGATCTGGCTGCTGCTGTTGCTTTCCCTTGAAAGGCCCTGCCCCCCCAACAGTATCCAAAGTGCTATACTTGTTTGGGAGGGGAGTAGCCACAGAGGACTCCTATACGACTTGTCTGCCCCTTCTGGTGGTTACCCACCTATTTGTCTGAAACTTTGGCGTAACCACATCACTGAAGCTCCTATCTATAACACTTTGTGCTTCCAACATTTTGGAACAGTATTACAAGTAACTTTTGCAAGCATAAATTGATTAATGAAGGAAATCCAATGCAAATTGTTAAAAGAAAATTGTGTTTAAATTTTTTTGATGAAGTAATGGCTACGATGTTTGATGCTGTGTAATTGATGTTGCTTTTATCAACTTTTAATGAAGTTCCACATAATAGCCATGATAAAAGTTGGTTGGAAAAAAGGGCCAAAAGCAGAATGGATGAGAAGTTGGCTTTGGAATAGGGAACATGTAAAGTGGTTGATTTCAGGTGGAAGGAAAGTATACAGTGGTATTCCCTGGGATGGATAGATCTAAATAAAAACAAAATACTGAAGCTGGAAATCTGAAATAATGGAAAATACTGAAATTACACAATTGATAACTGAGGTGGTCTCTCTTCAAAGATGGTGCCTGTTTCTTGCCTCAAAGTCTTCTACCAGGTTTGAGATCTTGATCTTAAAACACTGGTTTCTCACACAGCCAAAGGGTATGCTAACACACTGGAGGTGATGACAAATTTCAGCATTTGCTCTTGCAGGGAGGTGGCTCCTGAGATGTGAGAAGTCATCCATGATATACAGGGTCTTGTTGTGAACCTTTATTGTAAAGGATACGTGTTGTGCAGCAGAGACTGATTGGCAGAGGTCCTTTGTTTTACAGATGTTAAGTGTAATGCTGGTCTCTCATACGCTTCAGTGAATGAATCAATGATAACTTGGAACTCAACCTTAGATGATATTTACATATGCACCCATTCAATGTATGCAGCTCAATGACGAGGGTTGAAGTGACCCTGATTCTGGAGTGGAGCCAATGTAAAATTTGAATAGTTTCCCCTTTGTCATATAGATTAGTTCCACTTTAGAAGCAAACTTGATGGAGGAAAAGTATAGCATTGCAGTGAGAAAGATGGAGAGGTTTTGGGGCAATTACGTAGCCTTGTTTGACATCAGTCTGCAGTGAGATTAGATTTATTGTGAACCCATTGGCTAAGGTCATGGTATTCCTGCTGAAATGTAGTCGACATTAGTAATGAATTGCTTCAAGGAGACAGATTTGAGGAGGATGGTCCATAATATTTCTTGATTCATGGATTCAAAGGCTTGTGAAAATGCAGTGTACATTTGTTGATGCTGCATTTTTCAACTCTTGGAGTTGATGCACAGTATAGATCATGTGCATTGTGTTTGCAGATGGATAGAATTCACACTGCAGTTAAGGAGCAGTTATTTGGCTGCAGGCAAGAGGAGCTTGAGGAGGACTCGGGCAGTGATTTTTCCCCTGAAACAGACAGCAGGGAATTCCTCTGCAGTTATCACAATTGGATCTGTCTCCTTTGTCCATTGATGTCACCTGTCAGGTCCTCCACCTTCCAGATGTGGGAGATGAGGTTGTGTATTTGTGGTTGAAGTTCATGTCTGCCAAGGGTTAGAATTTCTGCAGGGATACTTTTGCTCCTGAGGCATTGTTTCCCAGTTGGTATATGACCTTTTTGACTATTGCCGGAAGAAAATTACTGCTTCTCTAACCTGGATAAGCTTTCCTCCATTCTCTTGGCAGAGTAATCCTTGGGTGTTTGAGCATGATCTTTCCTTCACAAAGCCATGCTGGCTGTCCCTAATCAGGCCATGCTTCTCTAAATGCTCATAAATCCTATCTCTTAGAATCTTTTCTAACAGCTTTTATTATGACTTGGTTGTTGCCTGGCATATTTGTGCTGTAAATGTTACTTGTAACTTATCAGCCTGTGCCCTAGTTCATTTACTGAGGAATTATGAATGGCTTTGAAGTCAATAGCCAATATCACTATGTCTGACCATATGATGGAAGGAAAATCACTGAGGAAGCAATTTAAATATGTTTAGGCCAGCGACACTGCTCTAAGGAACTCCTGCAGTGATGTCCTTAGGCTTGGATGATTGAGGTTTTATTCCAGTGGCAAGGGGTCCAAAGAAATTGGAGACCAGGCTCTGGGATTTGGATGTTAGTTTCCACACATAACAAGGAGCTTAAGTGGGAGCCAATGTGGACCAGTGATCAAATTAACAGAACTTGGTGTGAGTTAAGACTAACAAAGGAGGGCAGCTATGTCTTATTCTGGGCTTGGATTGGCAGTCAGACTCTGAATACTGAATCTTAGTGTGTTTACTTCTTAAGAGCCACCCTAGCCCAATCTAACTGACCTAGTTGTTTTGATACCCAAGTGGCTTGACCCCACCTCATTCAGTTGTGTCTTGTCTTCAGAATCAGGTTTATTATCACTGACTTGGATGATGTGAAATTTATTGTTTTGCAGCAGCAGAACAGTGCAAAGACATGAAAGTTACTATAAATTACAAAATAATTAAATAGTGCAAAAAAAAAATGGAATAATGGGTTGTGTTCATGGGTTCATGGACCATTCAGAAATCTGATGATGGAGGGGAAGAAGCTGTTCCGAAATAATAATTCATGTGGGTCTATAGGTTTCTGTACCTCCCACCCCACTCTCCCACGTGGTAGTAATGAGAAGAGGGCATCCTGGATGGTAAGGGTCCTGAGTGATGGATTCTGCCTCTCGAGACACTGCCTTTGAAGATGTCCTCAACGGTAGGGAGAGTTGTGTCTGTGATGGAGCTGGGTGAGTCCACAAACCTCTGCAGCCTCATGATCCTGTGCATTGGAGCCTCCAAACCAGGCTGTGATGCAACCAGTAAGAATACTCTCCACTGTACATGTATAGAAATTTGCAAGAGTCCTTGGTAACATACCAAATCCCTCAGACTCCTAACGAAGTAGAGCCACTGGCATGCCTTCTTCGTGATTGCATGAATGTGTTGGGCCCAGGATAAATCCTGTGAGATATTGATACCCAGGGACTTGAAGCTTCTCACCCTTTCCATTACTGACCCCTCAATGATGACTGATGTATGTTCTCCCGACTTCCTCTTCAAATCCACAATCAATTCCTTGGTCTTGGTGATGTTGAGTGTGAGATTGTTGTTGCGACACCACTCAACTATTAGACTCTACCGCCATTAGAGTAATTGATCTATATTTATTAGGTTATTCTGTCTTGTTTTGAATAAGAATGTGTAATTTGCCATTCTCTAGTCCTCCAGCAGTACTCCTGAATTTAAGGAGAATTAGAAGATTGTGACCAGAGCTTCTGCTGTGTCCACCTTAGCTTCCCTCAGCAACCCAGGATGCAACTTGTTTAAACCAGAAGAGAAGATGTACTGTGTGCTATGGAACCATTTCTTCCCATTGGATATGTCTTTTTAGGTTGTCCCTTGAGATCATGGATGGTGAAACATTCTGGAACAAGTTAGAATTCAAAGCAAATCAACACCAAAGCAATGAAACAACATGGACGATAAAATCTAATTGTACAACTGTAGCTTGAAATGCATTTAATAATCTTTATTAGATTACTAGCAGCCAACTGATAAGAGACAGGCATTCTGAAGACGTGACATAATGTTAATATATTACCAATAAGTTTAATGAAAATGAAAAAAGACAATTAACAACATCTGGACTGTGACCAATTGGCTTAAGGAATTAAGTTATTTTAAAAATATCTTGATTTTTAAATACCATGACTTTAAGTGCATTTAATGCTTCTGTGTATTATATCCTCTTGTTGACTGAGATGGAACCTCAAAAGCAACACCACTGCTTTGTCCAGGAATAAAAACTCTTGTATTTAGCTTGTGGGAATGAATGTATGGTAATATTAATATTCCTTTGATATATCCCAAACAATAATGATTTGATCTGTCATTGCATCTACTCACATGAAGAACTGATCACATAATATTCACTTACAAGGCCAGTACTAGATAAAGCCCTATGCAATAGTCCATTACAATTTAGCTCATTTCTCAGTGAGCATACAGCTTGCTGAATTTAGCATTCTATAGCCAGTGGGATGAGAGACAAACATTAAAAAACAGTATATAAAATTGACAGTAGAGACAACGGAAAAAATTCCATCTTATGTTAATTTCTACATTCCTGTTCACCAAGATGACTAATGTTAACACTTCTTCAAAGAAGGTGACAGCTTTTCCACCTAATCAGTTATAGTTATAACAGTGTGTTGGTGATCTCTGCTTTAAAATAAAACATATATCCTGAAGGATTTTTTTGTATTTACATAGATTTAGGCACCTTTTAGCCCATGTGCTTCAAGATTCAAGTGTTTGACAATGGAATTCTTCAGCTGTATGTGTAATTTGTAACAATGTGCCCTGACGGTTTGATCTTGTGTGTAAAAAAAAATCAGTAGGTGCATTTCCTGACATGTAAATTATATGCTAGAATAACGTATTGAGACCACCAGCTATGATGGAAAAGGAAGGAAGAACAGTAACTGAAGGAAAGCTGCTGGTTAAATTAAATATATGGGAAAAGGGAAATACAAATCAGTGAATTTCAAATGTAAGAATGACCCAGTGAGACAAATGGCTAATTATCACCCCCAACTACTGGCAGAATTGCTTGCTCTGTACAATGGTGAATATGACATGGTTTATTCACTAAGCTAATTGAGATTTCAGATAATTAAGCCTTATTTCTAAACTATGTCATGGAAATATCTGGACCTCCAAATTCAGATGTAAAATAGGCATGGCAGAAACCAAGGTTGTGTGACATACATGCACTCAATCTACACTGAATGTTGCTGCACACCATGCTAATTAGAGCATCCTATAGTCGTCCAATTTATCTCCAAAAACTGACATGAACTCCCTTGTTGATGATTTCTATAGAAAAAAAATTGGGGTGTTAGACAAATACTGATTTGGTCCTGTCAGTTTGCTGCCAGGAGAGTTCTGTTGGAATTACTCACCAGGTGGGAGACAATGTTTATTTAATGTCAACTCATTGGGAAAAGAAACACTGTTGAAGCTAACTAATTATTTTGCCTGTGTTGTATTGACAACTCAAAAAGGTCAATGCTGACGATTTGCACTCATGCAGTAGGTCTAATATGTGTTAGTCAGAGAGAGACAAAAAGAGAAATAAATAAAACCCCAATGGAGCAGAAAGTTGGCAGTTTCTGACAGTAATGCTTTCCAGCAATGTGGCAAATTATCTAAGTATTTCACAAAAAATAGGAATAATTCTACCCCTGCCAGTTATAACTGTATTGGTCTCCTCCCATTCAGTAAAATAATGAAAGGATTCGTGAACTATGCCATCAAGCAGCATTTCCTCGTAACAATCTGCTGATGAACATTCACTTTGGGTCCCTGTCAAAAGCATTCAGCTTGAGACCTTGTTGTAGTTTCAATTCAGATACGAATGTGGGATCTGAGTTCCTAAAGGAGAAGTGGAGCAGCTGTCTGTGACAGTGAGGCAACCTTCAACCAAGTATGGAATCCTAGCAAAACCCAAGTGTTCGGGTATTAAAGAGAAAACCCTAATGCAAAGGAAATTGTTAATCGTTATTAAAGGCTAATAGTTTACAAATAGTTTCAGATTATTATGCAGGAGTTACTTAGAGAAGCATCCTTGACTCACTTATCATTAGCTGCTTCAAAGATGTACTCTTTGTTAGAAATAAAAGAAGAAAATATTGGGAATACAGCATGCTAGGCAGCATCTTTGAAGAGAGAAACAACATTTCAGATTAATGTCCTTTTCTTTAAAACTGGCAAAGTTTTGAAAAGAGACATGTTTAAATTTGCAGACCAGGAAAAAGAGATGCAGAAGACAGCTGGAATGTCTGTAGAGTGAAAGCCATGAGCAGGTTGATGCCACAGATTTGATGTTGACCAGGAGAGGGTGATAAAGGCCTATTAATGGCAGCCAATATAGAGGAGGCTTAAATAGATGGAGGAAAGAAAACAAACCCACAGGAACTGTGAGATATAGAACACAGGAGGTGGTAAAAATCTGAAATAAAGGAAAATGGTGTGAAATCCCAGTAGGTCAGGCAGCATCTGTGGAAAGAAGACACTTGAGTTACTTTAGAACAGGCCAGGAATTGAAAAACAAGGCATGCAAATTCTGAAAATATGAGACAAGAACAGAAAATACTGAAAAAATGCTCCAATTTCTTCCTGGTCCCATTTTTGCACCCTTCATCTCTGACTCTTCCCTCCCCTTCCTCAGCGTCCCCATTTCCATCTCCATCTTGGGGAATAAGTTAGTCATTTTGATAGTGTTTAACTCTGAGTTGACATAAGCTGACTCTTCCTCTTCTAATCAATGGCATCATTGCTGACTTTCCAACCAAAGACATGAAAAAGGCTACCATTGACCAGGAACTTACCTGGACTAGCCATGTCAACATTATAGAATTTTCAGTGATTATAGATCCAATGAATGAGTTTGCATCCCTTAAAGACTTTCCACCATTTTGCAGCTATTACAGTGCCAGCGACCCAGGTTCGATTCCTGCTGCTGCCTGTAAGGAGTTTGTACGTTCTCCCATGTCTGCGTGGGTTTCCTCTGGGTGCTCCGGTTTCCTCCCACATTCCAAAGATGTATGGGTAGGTTAATATGGGGTTTAACGTGGGCGGCGCAGACTTGTTGGACTGGAAGGGCCTGTTGCCAAGCTGAAAGTAAAATTAAAAAAATTTTTTTTAAATGTTGTAAGAGTACCTGCCTCCACTAGCACTTCAGGCAATGTGTTCCAGGTTTCACATCCTCTGGATGAAAAAATCTTTCTTCAAGTACCCTCTGAACCTCCTACCTACTGTTAGGAGGAACATTTTGCATGACCTACCCTCTCCATGATCCTCATAAAGATTCTACCTTTATAATGTGCCTCCCCACCCACCCGCCCGCAGACTTCTCTGCTCTGAAGAGAACTAACCCAGTCAATCCAGTCTCTCCTCATAGCTGAAATTCTCATAAAAGCTCATAACTACATCCCAGAATCTCCTCTGCAATCACATCCTTCCTAAAGTGTGGTAACCAGAACTACACACGGGACGGACGCTGTTGTTTAACTTATGTTTTACATCAAAGTCATAGAGTCATACCACCAAATCCATGTCAACCATCAAGTACCCATCTACACGAATCCCATTTACCAGCTTTAATATACTACAACCCTACTAATGAAGGCAAGTGTCCCATAAGCCTTCTTCATCCCATTTATCCATCTGTGCTGCTGCCCTCAGGGATCCCTGGATGTGTACACCAAGGACTCTCTGTTTGTTAGTACTTCCTAAAGTCCTATTATTCATTGTATCCTAGCCTTAATACATCAACTCACATTTTTCAAGATTAAATTGTATGTCATTTCTCTGCCCATCCCACCCAACTGATCAATATCATTCTATAGAGTACCCTCTTTGCTATCAACAACAGTGAAGGCCAGTTCTTTGGCCAGACTCGTTGACTCTAGTGATGTTCTGTTTCTCACACCCCACAGCTGCATTCAGAGCCTTCTAAAAGTTTGGTTTTCTCAAAGCATAATGGGAATCAGCACAGTTATCAAAAAGGTATTGCTGCACACCTACCTCCCGAAAGCTTCAGAGACTCCACATCCTACTTTGAAATCTCCAAGAACAATGCAATTGTGGGCTTGGGTTTTACTGAAGGCTTTATGGGTGCAGCTGAGAAATAAGAATGGGATGATCACATTGTTGGGGTTGTACTATAGGCCCCCAAATAGTCAATGGGAATTAGAGGAACAAATATGCAGGGAGACTGTGCAGTCATAAGAATAATAGGATTGTCATAGTAGGGGATTTTAACTTTCCTAACATAGACTGGGACCGCCATACTGTTAAGGGCTTGGTTGGGGTGGAATTTGTTAATTGAGTTCAGAAGAGTTTCCTTGGGTAATATATGGAGGGCCTTACTAGAGAGAGGGCAAAGCTCCACCTACTCTTGGGTAATAGGGTGGGGCAAGTGACTGAGGTGAC
>JAUZTB010000107.1:23403980-23414314 GCA_034780895.1 Rhynchobatus australiae | reverse complement strand
TGTTTTTGTGAAGTTCATGATGCTTCAAGCTCCCAGATTTGATTTTTGGATTTCATTCATATAAGAGTTTCTGGCTCATTGAAGTTTATGATCATCATCATGTTGACTTGAGAAAATTAGACTTTTTCAAAGCTAATTATGTATGTTCACTGTATGACGAAACCCATTGATAAAGGTATGTAATGAAGACATTAAAAAGATACCAGAAGTATTCAGCAAATGACTTGACATCTCCCATCCAGAAAACCCAGTCCCTCCACTTTTATGAACTATCTCCATTACCTCTCCATGGTCCTTAAAAACATTGCCATCTGCCAGGTCCATATGCATTTTTCCCAGAACTCCCATGTTTGGTGCCTTCAAATTTGAACCCATGCTGTGGTGCCAGTACTATTCTTACTGAAGTCATAAATGGAATCCTATGTCACTGTGAAAATGTGAAAACAATCCCTTTTTGCCCTTCTTGAACCGTATGCAACCTTTGACATGCTTGACTGCATCATTGTTCTCCAGTGTCCCCCTCTGCTTCTGTCTGCAAAATAATTCACATCAAAATGTAAGCATTCTGCCACTTCGTATCCTTCAAAAAGTGGTATTGCAAAACTTAGTGTACTATTTAATATGCATATTTCTTTTGTACCAGGAATGTCTTTCAAAAGATAGGATGTTATTGTTGCAACTTTATACGTGTTTATGCCAATGGAGTTTTCATGATTGCATCACCCACAATCGACTATTTGAAAATACTCTGGATTCCATTGTATATTAAATGGATATTATTTAACAGGTTCCAGATCCAGTTTCAATACATTATTTTAAAGAAAGGTGTTTATTTTGAAAGTAGCACGGCAATTTACTTTTTTCAGAAAAATGCTCTGAAATGGTTTTGACGGTCAGAAAACTGAATTTTATATGTGAATATCTGTTACAGATAACCTTGAAGAAAATAAAGTTGGATTTAACTAATCAAATCCTTTTTAAAATGTACTGTTTCAGTTACTTTTCAAGGAAAGTATCCCAAAGAAGCAAATAATTCAAAAAAAAAGGAAAATAATTACTGAAGAACAGCATGCAGAACAATAAGATCACTGTGTACAAAAGGCCTTTGCTGATATGTAGCCAGAGGTCAAAGAAAGAACACAACTTGGGAAGATCATAGAAATTTCTAAGTCTTTCATCTTAATGGCTTCCATCTGAGTTCTAAGGATCAGATATAAAGAGCATAAGTAGAACATTCTGGTGCATCAGGCTATCTGATAACCTAATGTGACCAGGTTACAGAAAGGTTTTGATATTTATTTATATATTATTAATTGTGTTCCAAGCATGATATAGATGGTGGAATTGGGTGGGTGGGCAGAATCTTTTTTCATTTTCTTGATCGTATTCTGCTCCTGGAAGAAAGTGTCATAATTGGCCTTAATTAGCTTTCAAAGTTTTGATAGAGAAGTAATGTTTCCTCATCTATGTAATTTAGTTTGTTAATAAACACTTGAAATGAGTAAGGAAGTGTTTAATAAGCTAATATTTTAATTGCTCCAATTATGTGGAGTGTGTTATTAGATAACCAAATACGTTGAATTAGTATTCTTGGTAAGGATAAATTAAGTGACATAATTACTGTATGCTGTGGTTAATAAAGACAATTCAAATGATCATTTATTCAGCATTTCCTACCATTAATGGTTGCCTAACTGTTTTTGATAGCCTGAGCCAGCTCTCTTAATGATTTATAAATTTTCTATTAGCTCTTTCATAGTGTGGCCTCAGATCTAAGATGTTCTTGTCTGAAGCTGGCAATCTTTCATTTCATGCGTGTCAAATTCGTTTTTTTTTAATCTGGCATGATAAGTAAAAGAACCAAAGTCTGTGTCTTACGTTTGTGTAAATACTGGGTTTCTTACTGCTTCCTGGCAATTAGATGGTAAAGAAAAAGTCACTTCCAAATATTTCAGGTCACAAATTAAAGTAGCAGCTGTTTCAGTTCCCTCGTTTGGCTGAGGTGATGAAAATTCTTTGTTGTGTAAGTATTATTTCTCTTAATCCCTCTGAGTCTAAATAGTTTGACAGCTCTTGAAAGCCACTTTTACCACTATGCTAAAAAAAAGGGGAGAAAAAAGCTACAGTAAGCATTTGATATGGCCCAACAACAGGTGCTGCTTGATGAAACGAGTAAATTGATGCATCAAAATCAGTCATTCTTAAAAAGAGGCTGAGTATTTGTTACACCAGTTGTACTTCTGGGTACAGGTTAGGGTATTTGAGATAAAAATGTAATATTCATTATCTGATGGGGCCATTAAAGCTAGTCTCATTAATTTATAGAATTAAACATATACAAGTTTGAGCTTGTTAATTAAAAGGGAAATTGGATGAGCTGTTCCAAAGTAACTGATAATCTTAAATGTTTAGATGAACAATAGGTATACAGTTATTTGAGGATAAAGGTTGTGTAAAACTTTTGCATGCAAAATACCAATAACCATAAATCAGTTTAGTTGATCAAAAAATCTGGAAATTGTTCAGTAATTTTTTGCTTAATGAGAAAAAGATGAATACATTGATTAAGTTTGTTCATATTATTGACATTGGATATGAATTTGGTCAATGTCGTAGCACCCTTTAATATTTTACAAATTATTTATTTGCCTGGATTTTGTAGTCAGCAATGTAATAGTGACATTGCTGGAAACTGGCTTTGAAGAAACTTGCCCACAAAGCTATTGTAGACTCATGGTGTGGACTTCCCCTTTACTGATGCTGGTTACTCAGATGTCAGTCCATGAGTCACAGCAGCTGTCATCAAGCTGGATAAGCTGGCAGCCACATTCAGGAGTAAATTTAGAACAAACCAGGAAGGAAAAAGTTCAGTTCCAACTAGTATTTTAAATATTTTATGGGTGCAAAATAAAGATTAAGCCATTCAATGAAGATTGAAGCAAAGTACAAAAATAAAATTTAAATTTGCTGCTGTATTGTTCTATGTTCTATTTATTTCAAATTTGGAAATATTTATGTGAGGGAATTGTAAACCACAAACTTAGTTTTGAGGCCAGAGAATTTGCTATAAATTTCTTTGTGGGTACTTGATGGCAAGGTGAGTTGTGAGTAAGTATTTCTTTTGTCAAATTGATTATTTCCTCTTATTGAAGTGGAGAAATCTGCAAACATTACACCCTGGAGAAGGATTTTACAACAACTTTTATTTTTTGTTAATATATCCCTGCATGGAAATTCCAGAATTGCTATCCATTTCATAGTATAATGATGGTGAATATTGTTAATTTCACCATCATTACAATTACAAAATCTGGGCTATTATTCTTATGATCTGACATTAGAATTCCTCCAAGTTAAATAAGGGTTTTTATGTTCATTATCCTGTGTTTCAATTTTAACTGTTATTAAGGCACATGTAGGCACAACTTAATATAGACATAAACTTATTCATTTGTTGGAAGTGTAGTCTCAGAATGAAAACTGTGTTCACTTAAGCCAAAGAAGAATGCATCTTCAATACTTAGTTCACTAGCATGCTGTAAAAATTACCCCAACTTATGTTACAAGAACGAGAAGAACAGATTACAGGCAAATTGCAGTAGGATGTAAAAACTGCAGGGTTGTAGTAGTGGGGGATTTCAACTCTCTCTCAATATTGACTTGGGGATTGTCAGTGTAAGGGGCTTAGATGGGGTGGAATTTGTAAAATGCATCCAAGAGGAGTTTTTAAAACAGTATGTAGAGACATCTCCTAGGGAAGGGGCTGTACTCAGACTTATCATAGGGAATGAGAGTGGGCAAGTGGTGGAAGCTGCTGTGGAGAAGATAAGGTTGGTCTTAGAGTTGGTCTTAAAACGGGAGGAGGGCTATTTTCAACAGTATAAGGCAGGACCTGGTGAAAGTAGATTGGAAGTGGCTGCTCAAGGGAAAAACAACATCTGATCAGTGGGAGGTGTTTAAGGTGTTACATGTAAGAGCTCAGGGTCAGCATAATGCTGCAAAGGTAAGTGGCTAAGATGGTAAGACTAGAAAATCTTGGTTAATAATGAAAATTGAAGGCTTGATCAGAAAGCAGATGGAAGCATTTGGTATTGAGTGAATCCTTTGAGGTTTAATGGGAAATAGAGGAGAACTTAAGAAAGAAATTAGGAGGGCAAAAAGAGGAAATGGAATGGTCTTGGCAAACAGGATTAAGGAGAATATAAATATATTATAGGCAAGAGAGTGGCTAAGGAAAGAGTAGGTCCCTTCAAGGACCAAAAGGGAAATCTGTGTGTGGAGCCAGGAGATGAGAGCGTTTGTATTCAGCAGGGAGGAGGAACTGGAATAAAGAGAGTTAGGGGAGGGATATGCTGATATTCTCAACCATATCTATGGATAGGTAATGAAGAATGCATTTGGCGTGTTTGCCTTCATCGGCAGAAGGATTGAATATAAGAGTTAGGATATCATGTTGCAGCAATATAAATCATTGGTCATGCCGCACTTGAAGTACAGTTCTAGTCGCCACACTAAAGGAAGGATGTGGTAGCATTAGAAAGAGTGCAGAAGAGATTCACCAGGATGTTGTCTGGAATGGAAGCCTTTACTTACAAGGAGAGATTGGATTGGCTGGGTTTATTCTCACTGGAACATAAGAGGCCTTTTAGATGGTTATGGAATTATGAGGGGCATAGATAGCATGGATAGGATCTTTATCTTGGGGTGGGGGAGTCTAAAACCAGAGGGCATAAATTTAGGATGAGAGGGGAGAAATTTAAAGGAGCACTGAGAGGCAAATTTATCACACAGAGGGTAGTGGTTATATAGAACGAACTGCCAAAGGAAGTGGTTGAGACAGATACAATTATAACATATAAAAGGTGTTTGGACAGGTACTTTGTTAGAAAAGGAGTAGAGGGATACAGCCTAATGTGGGCAAATGGGATTCAAGTAGATGAGCATTATGGTTGACAAGGAAGAGCTGAACCTAAGGGCCCATTTCTGTGCTGTACAACGATATGGTTCTATGACAAAGGATTTAGAGCCATTCAGCTTAATTTTCCAGTCAACTAATAATATAAAAAACAAATGAAAAATACAGTTAGGCATTATTTCAAAAGTAATATGGCCACTAAAGCATTTTTCATTTGCATCTTATCCAATTGGATTCTCTTGCAAGCAGAACAGGTAGGATTGATTGGAAATTGCTGATTAAAAGTGTTTGATATTGGATAGTGGCATGAGAGAGGTTTTCCAATGAATCTTGGGGATTTATTTAGTTTTCCTGTTGACATTATTTTGCTTTTTTAATGGAATAAGGATAGCCAATATCTTGCCAGCTTTTGTCATCAGCTCTGCAGAGAATTACTGGCATTTCTCAGCAATGGTGTCACTAAATTTCAGGACTCTGATGCAAGCTGCGAAGTGCTGAACTTATTGGCCAAGCTCTGCTGTTCATCTTCTAGTTTCATTCCACAACTGGATTCCCATTTGACTGCATTGGCAAAGTGAAGCTTGCTGAGATTCGCAGCATTTATGCTGAAATTTCTGCTCTTGGGTCCATTTCTCAGGTACAGGATCAATGGGTCCATTAATTTGGCTCCTCATCCTGTATTCACTGAGGAGTATAGAACTGCAGGTAGGAAAGGGAAAAGTAACATATATATTTCTAAAATTATTTGTTTTTGTTTTTTTTTCATTACTTCAGCAGGTAAGGTTTTAGATTTCCATTCATTCAAACAAAATTGAAATTGTAAAGATTATTTCATTTGCTGTAGTTTCTAAATGTTGAAAAACCCTAACTGTTGACAAAGTTGGTAGTGGTGTTTTGCTGGCTGTTAAAGGGTTCCAGAAGGTGGTTTGTGCAGTGCTTTCTCTTGCCCATCCATGTTACTCCATTTTGTCAGATATGCTCCTGATGCTACAAGTGGCCTTTTTGCTTGACTCTAGGACCATCTGGGTAAGCAATATTGACTTCTCGGATTTGACAAAAGTAAGTTTGGAGAGACAGAAAATATAGATGGCAGGCTTTTATCACTAGAATCTGGGCCTCTGTGTCAACACATATTCTTTTTGTCATTTAACTCTGAGGGATGTATCTAGAGTGGGAAGAAATTAATCGATCACAATAGAAGATAACTTTCTATGAAATCTGATGCTTCAATTAACTTGACAATTCGATATAATGCATTTTACCCATCTGCAGAGAAACAGGGTCCATAATTATCCTTATATTACAGATAATTTACCTGTGCAATGCAGTGAATATTACATATTACAGATTAGTTCTTGCATTTAGCATATAAAAATAGCTTCATTTCAGTGCAGAAGTCACTATCAAATAAAAAAACATAATGAAAATAGTTGCTTTTTTGCAATCCAAGTATTATTTTCCTCCTATGTCAATGCAGTGTAATGCAAGTTAAATAGTTTCTGGCACTGAACCTGCTGAAGAAATGTTACTGTATGTGAATTGGCAGCACTTCAATTAACCTTTTTAACTTCCTATAGCAAGTTATCTGTTGTTATGGATCAGATCATTTTCTAACCAAGTCACACCCTATGGCACTTTGGAATAGATAGCATTCCAAGTCACATTGTAATTATTGTATTAAGTTTCAATTGATTGATTAAATTCCACAAGCTTGATGCTGTTTATTTGTCAAAAGCAGCATTATTCAGAAATGCAATAAAGAAGCTGGTACTTTGATTAACCAATATTCTTTGTATGTTAGGATACCTGAAATGATTCAGTAACTGTTTGTGGTGCAGTACTTCTAGTTTTGCTGTAATCCAAGCCAATGAACAGGTGAACAACCTTGCAAAGCCAAAGCTGCTGCTTCACAGTAATCACATGATTTTTTTCCATTTTATTCCTAAATGTGCAAGCATTTTGAAGGCATCGTTGACAATAATATTGCAATTGTATTTGTATTATTAGAGATTCAATGCAAGTGTAATGAATTGTGTGCTCTTATATCTGACATGTGCTTCCCCAGCTTCAGCAAGAAATAAGTGTTTCCTGTTACACATTGATTATTTTGGGTTTTGGGAATTGATGGCATCCAGCGCTTATTGCTCTTCTTTGCAATACACACAAAATGCTGGAGGAACTCAGCAGGTCAGCCAGCATCTATGGAGAGAAATAAACAATCGCATTACGGGTCAAGACCCTTCAGCAGGACTGCTGAAGGGTCTTGACCCAAAACATCGACTGTTTCTTTCTCTCCATTGGTGCTGCCTGACCTGCTGAGTTCCTCCAGCATTTTGTGTGTGTTGCTCCAGATTCCTGAATCTACAGAACCTCTTGTCTCCATTTTGTTTCTCTTCCTTGATTGCCCTCGAGTAGGTGGTGGTGAGCTGTGACCATGAATGACTGCAGTTCTTCTGTTGATGGTACTACCACAGTACTGTTGGGAGAGGATTGTAGGATTTAGACTCAGCAATTTTGAGTGAACATTATTATATTTCCAAGTCAGTATGGTAGGCAGCTTGGAGGGAACGTGGAGCTGGTTGTGTTCCTGAATCTGAAGCCCTTTTTCTTGGTGGCAGAGATTGTGGATTTGGGAGGTACTGTTAGAGTAGCCTGTGAGAATAACCCACACCATATTTTGTAGAGGGTACTTAGTGCAGCCACTGTGCAATGAATGGTGATGGATAGATTGCCAGTCAAATAGGCCACTTTGTTCTGGATGGTGTCAAGCTTATTGAAATTTTTTAGAGCTACACTCATCCAGGTAAGTACAGAATATTCCATCATGTTCTTGATTATGTGCCTTATCAATGGTGAGAAGTGCTTGGTGTGTAAGGAGGGATGTCTCTGATAGGGGAAAACTGGAGTGATCATGCAGCTCCCTCTCCACTCTCCCTGCAACTTAACAAGTTTCTTCCATCACCTTCCCAGTTCTGCAGGCAGGTATTTGACCTTAAATGTAACTCCTCCCACAGATGTAGCCGGAGAAAATTTCCAGCATTTTCTGTTTCTATTTTAGATTTTCAGCATCTTCAGTTTTTTTAGATTTTCAGTATGTAGTATCCATGCATTTATACATGGCTAATGGAAATTTAAGCTACCTCCATACCAGGTACTATTATCATTAATCTTTTAAAAGATTAGTCAATGGATAGAAAGTAGTAGGAATAAACAGATCATTTCTGACTGTCGGGTTGCCATAGGGATTGGTGTTGGGGCACAGCTATTTATAATCTACATTAATGGGGGGGGAATCCATGCTTGCCAATGGTACAAATCTAGGTGGCATTGTGGGTCAAAGTTGATGCAGAGAGGCTTCAGGGGGTATAGACAAGTGAAATGAATGAGAGAATACATGACAAATGGGATAAATTGGAGAAATGTGAGACCAACCACTTTGGGGGGAAAAAAAGAAAAGTATTTTTAGACTAGTGGAAGTCTGAAAGGTGTTTGTGCTCAGAGGCACCTGTTCACATAACTGAAAGCTAACATACAGATACAACAAGGAATTAGGAAGACAGACTGTAAGATGGCCTTCATTGCAAGAACTTTTGAGTATAAGTATTGAAACATCTTGTTCCAAGTATATAGGCCCCTGGTGAGACCCTATCGGGAATATTGCTTACCTAAGGAAGGATATCCTTGTGATAGGGGCAGTGTAGCAGAAGTCCACCCACTTGATTCATTGGTAAAGTTAATTTGACTAGGCCTATTTTCTCTGGAAATCAAAAACTGCAGATGCTAGAAATCTAAAATAAAATAGAAAATACTGGAGAATATCAGCAGGTTTGCCATGATCTGTGAAAAGATAAAAAGAGTTACATGTTGCATGTATATAACCCTTTGTCAGAACTGAGAAGGAAAGAAAACAGGTTAGTTTTGAGTTGCATAGGAGAGGGGAGGGATGGATAGATAAAAGGGAATATTTCTGATAAGGTGAAGCCAGAATTTCTGTGGGAATAAATTGAGGTAATCTGGGCAATGGGTAAATGGGGCTAGTTAGAGAGAGAAAATGAGCAAAGGCTATGAAATGAGGGCAGTTGGAGAGTGAGAATACAAACAGTGGAAGGTAAAAAGTTGCAAAGTATAGGGTTGTAGAATATGCTGAACAGTTCAAGCTGTACTAATGGAGGGAGCAAACTTGAGTCAATATCACAGATGGATGACTTATACCAGAATTGCTCCGTTATGATACAGACAGAAAAAGTGATTTACCTGAAGTTGTAAAACTTGATATTGTGTGTGGAGGGCTGCAATGTTTTCAGACAAAGATGAGGTGCTGTTCCTCAAGTTATGTTGGGCTACTTTATAGTACAGGAGGCTGCAGAGAGATATGTCAGAGTGGGAGTGGGATGAAGAATTAAAGTGGTAGACCACATGAAGCTCTCATATACCCATGTGGACTGAATGTAGATGCTCTGCAAAACAGTCACCCAATGAGCATCTGGTTTGTTCGTTGTAGAGGAGACCATATTGCGAGCACCACATGGATTACTCTGGATTGGAAGAAGTTCAAGTGAATTTGTTGCTTCACTTGGAAGGACTATTTGGGTCCCTGAGTGCTGGGAAGGGAAGAGCTGTGTTTCATGTTACTACTTTCCTTACCCCTATCCAGGGACCCAAACACCCAAAGAGTAGTGAACCTTACGAATTCTATACTCAGCGGCTGTGGTGGCTAAATCACTGAGTATATTTAAAGACCTAAATTGATAGGTTTTTAGATTTTCAAAGGATTTTTAGATTAATCAAAGGATTATGGGGTTAGTGCAGGAAAGTGGTGCTCAGGGAATAGAGCAGCTAGGATCCTATAGAATGTCAGAGCAGCCTTATGGCCTAATCCTGCTTCTATTTCTTTTTCATTTTCATGAAAGACCCTTCAAATTCATCACATCACTTGGCCAATTTTAAAGATTGGGTTAAGTTTTTGCCCTGTTCTCTCTTGCCCTGATGAAACTAAAATTAAGTTGTAATATCTGACATATTAAGCCATTTATTTTTTTGGATGGCATAGACTGGAAGACAATCTTACAATTTTGTGTGTAATTCAGCAAGGAATTAATTGCCTGTGGTCTGATAAAAGTAAATAACCAAATTTAAAATAAAACAACATGCACTTTTTCTAAGGTTGGAATTGATTATTTATGAAAGTTTGAAGGCACTCCCAGCTGTAAGAAGAATCTATGTCCTGGTGATGTACTTTTTCATGTACAGTCCTTTATTGAAATTTGTTCATTAAATACTTGCAGGAATGGACCATTGATTTCTCCATTTAAAACCAAATTGTTGGCCTGTTTGCCTCCATTAAATCAAACTCTGGTCTGAGAAGTAGAAAATATAATTGGAAGATTGCTCAGAAAGCATATGCTCATATTGAAAATGG
>JAUZTB010000107.1:22440109-22451741 GCA_034780895.1 Rhynchobatus australiae | reverse complement strand
GAACTAAGCTAAATTCAACTTTTCTCCTAGAAGCACTTGGGAGGGAAACAAATACAGTCAAAGGGATAATGTGCAAACTCAGGACTAAACCCAGGTCAATGGAGCTGCGAAGCAGCTGTACTACCCACAGTACCACCATGTTGCCCATACCCTACAATGCATGATACTTTCTAGCCTTGATCCTCTGAAAACTGACACCATGCCATTCCCCCAGGCACCGATCTTATGACACCTGGTTGGAATCATGACACCATCCTGAGACCCCAACAGGGCCTCTGATATCTGGCCCTAAATGTCATGAAACCCCAGGCCCACCTCAGTCCCAGACAATGCATTTCCTAGGCACACTGTGCACCATCTGAAGGAAAATGAGCAATGTCACTTCAGCAGTCCTCAAGGCCTGTCTGTAGCATCATGCAATAACTGTACATTGCCCATGATCTGTCCAGCAATTATGTTTCAGGTGTGAACTTTTCTTCTGAGTGCCCTTAACCTGATGAAGGGCATGTATCTGAACTGTCATAACTAGTCTTTTCTCTGTACACTTACTGACTTTACCACAATTCTGTCATCTGGTTAACGTAAAGGTTGTAACTGTTCACAGATGTTTGAAAGCTGAGAATAACACACAGCTGTTACCATATTGTGCATTAAGCCCATGCAACCAAGGATGAAATTCTACCCAGGAATGCCAAGAGTAGCTATTGAATCAACTTGATTCTGCTAACAGAGAATCAGATTAAAAGATACATATTTGAGGATGAAAGGTAAATGCAAAGAGATTGAGATGAGAATAGACACTTCCAGAAACAAAGCTTGCACCAATGCAGTAAGGCTTTCCTGACAGATTCCTCCTCTTCTGAAGTAACTCCGTATTTTGTTCTACTTCAATCAATGATTCATTGAATAGTCATTCTATTTTTAGCAGTCGAATCGTTTTCCCAATCCTTGGGAAACATTGCAGATTGAGGTCAGAAGGACTAAATCCATAGAATTAAGTGGCTTTGCAGCACTAGCTATGGGTCAGGAGGAGCTTAAGTCCTTTCTCAGAGGCAATGAAGTTACCTGTTAACCCTTCCCTGTCCCAATGTTTGATATGACCTCCATCTCTTCCTCCCAGCAACAAATGGATACCACCCATTTGCAAATGGGGCCCCCACATCCTCTCCAGTTTATGCCATTGGTATCTGTATATGATTGGTCTAACTGTTATTTATTTTTCTGCAACATAAATATTCCAGAAAGAAACAACTTAATTCTCAAGTTTCATGCTATCATTGGGATAATTTCAATTGCTTAGTGCTACTTTTACTCAAACTTAATGGCACTTATACTCTTCTCTTGCTGTTAATCTATCACAATTGTTGCACTCCAAACTTAAAATGAATGGAATAAACAACACTGGAATTTTTAAGTGCCAAATCTAATTTAATTTATAGCGCATTGTCAAAAATGTGTCTACTCAGCATCTATTCGAACAATAAGTTAACTCAGAGGTTTGAGGTGGCCATAACAGATCTCTTCTGAAGAGTTTGCTAAATCAGATGGCACCCTTTTTTTGCTGTTTTCTTGCATCAATGAGGGGAAGGTATTCATTTTCATGTAACATTCATTAACACATAATTCACTTTCTATAGTTAGTCTAAAACATAGACCCTCTCTATCCTTTCAAATGGACACTGAAGATCCAAAGATCCAATTCAAGCATGTTTCAGGAATCATCAGAACTAGCATGCCCAATATTTACCCCTTAATCAATATCACTCAAACAGATTATCTTCACAAAATGACATTGCTGGCTATAGGATGAGATAGGTGCAAGTAGAAATGCATATTGTTTTTCTTTCTCAAGCTTTAATATACATATCAAGGAACAGACAGGAGATGAGCTGGATAAATTAAAAGACTTGGTTATTTTGCATATAAACAAAATATATAACATACTATCTGTTAGAATGAAAATATTTATTGTGCTATATGGCCTAATTCATGATTGCATCGACAAAGCAAAGCTCCTGAATGATGATTAACCAATACTCTTTTATCTTATTCTTTCAGGACCAGAGGGGAAATATCAACACCGTATTTGTCACAAAATTAGGACACAATATGTTACTCTAAAAACATTCTAAATTGCATGTCAATGCCAATGAGAAATCACCTTCATTTCAAGAGAATGAGAAAGCAGCACAAACTTTATCCAAATTGGCACAGAGTCAACAAGATCAAAAAGTCAAACATCTGTCTAATGCAGGGTCTCAACCTGAAACCTCGACAATTCCTTTCTCCCCCCAACACTGTAGCTTGACCTACAGAGTTTCCCCAGCAGTTTGTTATTTGTTTCAGATTAAAGAGTAAAAAGCAAATTTCAACGAATAATGTGGGAGAGACAGGTTTCCATCCAGGGCATACTGACAGCAAAGATGAGGAAAGAGGGAGGTGTTCAGTGGGACAAGCTTCATTTGAATAAAACGTGGATCAGTAACTTGGGCAATCAAATAACTAAGGCTATAGATAGGGTTCTAGATAGGGACTATGGGGTGGCAAGGTGCTGGTGTTTGGATAGAGATCTAACACTGTTATGTAATATTAAATGAGAGGAGAAACAAAGGACTGTAGATGCTGGAATCTAGATGAAAAACACAATGATGCTGGAAGAACTCAGCAGGCCAGGCAGCATCTATGGAGAAAAGCAGGCGCTCAACGTTTCGGGTCAGGACCCTTCTTCAGGACACTTCTTCAATACTGAATGAGCTCTGACTGAACAAGTAGGAAGAGATTGGTTTTGCTAATTCTACCTAAAAGGACAGGGAAATTATACTTCACAGGAATCTTCAACTGCAATTCATCATGTATGTGAAGAAGACAAATTGAGAAAAAATTGGGGTGGGAAACTAAATTGGACAGTTTTTCCAAAGAGGTTCCCCTGAAAAGCTTCCTCCTTTACCGTAAGACTACAATTACATTATCTTTCAAGGATTATTGACACAGGTTTTCAAGCAGTGTCAACATGACTGAATTTAAATCAATTCTCCAACTGTAAAATATATATACTTACAGGAAATGCAATAAATATCAAGTTCAAAATTAAATATTATTCTATTTGTCTCTATGCAGAGAGTGAAAAATTACATTTTAGTTTGATGAATGTAACAAGTGAATTGAGACAGAAGGCAGCCAGATAATTCTCAGATGAAAAGTCTTATCAGAAAACTAGACAAATGCAATATGAAAATTTAACTGACAACAATATCTGAAACTTAGCTATAAATCAAGCCTGCCATGAAAATGAATTTTTTAAAATAAATTCAATTGATTAAACGCAAATACTAAAAACAAAGATTTATGTATTTAGTCCTGAGTCATATTCCCACACTCTTATAGGAATGAATATGAGGGAATAGGATCATGGTAATTTATACCGGCACAACAGTAACCAAAAATCTAGAAAAAGTCCTGTTTTCTAGAATCCCTTCACCAAAGTCTTGGAGAACAAATCAAAATTCATCCCCTGCTTATATTGTTTAGGTTGTGCTGGGATTAGGGTAAGTAAGATCATTAAAGTGGGGCATTCAGCTCCAGTTTTGAAGTAATACATTATTACAGTAAAACTCCATTCATCTAACATGATTTGGTGGTGCTGCACAATCGTATTTCCCAGACTATTGAATATTATTCTATGAATACTCCAAGAAACATTTAATTAAAAGGAACATGGGAAATAAGGCCCCAGTAAGTTTCAAGGAAGCAAGGGAAACAGAACATGCTGAGTTTAAAGGGAATGCGGGAATCAGAACAAGATGAGATTTGTGAAAGCAGGGGAACCGGGGCCCCAGTGAATGAAAGGGAGAACAGGTACCAGGGCCCCAGTGAAGAGTGAAAGGGAGCATGGGAAACAGGGCCTCGAGAGTAAGAGGAAACATGGGAACTGGGGCCCCAGTGAAGGGTGCCTGGGAACTGGGACCTGGTAAGTGAAAAGGAATGCAGAAATTATCACCCGGTGAGCTAGATGCCAAACCAATGGTATTCAAGAATCTTTGGATAGTGGATTATCAGTATTTTACTTATTATTATTATTATCATATAATAGTGAAGCAGATTTGCTTAGAACGAGAAGTTTTTTTGTTGTGGGGGTTGAAGAATTAACAAATGATAAACAGAGATATTGTGACACTACCAATAGTAAAAGGGTATAATTAGAAGTTTCAACCAAAAATATGTATATTGACTTTATAAATAAAAACATGTAGAGAGGAACTGCTATTTTTAAATCAAGTCCAATTTTTCTCCCTGTACACCAAAGGTTATGAAAATTTCTACTGACTCTTAAAGTGTTCATGATCTTGCCATGTCCAAGTCATCCTACAGCTTTAGATGATGTTTAGCGTGAGTCTCTGCTGAAAATCCCTTGGTCTACGTTATACATCACTGGAATATCATTCAAGACAAATTAGAAATTAATTTGTTACTGCTTTGAACACCTCCAATGAATCTGACAGGAGTTGGTATTGTACATACAACCATTTGTGTTCATGGTTTCTACCTCACTCTCAATCTGCTGTTTCTTTGTTGTAGACCATGGCACAGTCTGTTTGCATTCATCCAGGTGTTCATCTAATTTCCGGACTTCCTCCCTCTCAGCTCCTTTCCATTACCAATTACATTTTCCACCAATCATCTAAACAAAATGACTATTCACTGTCTTCCACTTTCATTCATTCTTTTCCAGAATCTCAAAACTATAGAACTTCTCAATCTCTCACAACCCCCAATTCCATCTACAATTTATAAGCCTTAAAATCCAGAGCTTGCTGTCATTCAATTTATTACTTCCATAATTTATTCTTCTTTCTGTAATTATTAATATGCAACATAAATTGCTTTAATGTGTTTCAAAGAGTCCTCAGCAGGTCAGGCTGAATCTATGGATAGAATTAATGTTGCAGGTAATAGCTTTTCATCATGCCATAGATTTTGAACATTGTTCTTTTATCACGGTTCTCTTTCTCAGATGTACAGAGTAATTCCAGCATTTATCTTAGATTGCAGTACCTTGCTTTTCCATTGCATGGAATTCTACTGCATTCAAAACAAAATCATAGACACAGAAAGATAATAATAATGAAAAATTGTATTTCAATTAACTTTCACCATTTAAAAAGGCCCTTAAGTGTAAAGGCATTTTTTCTTCTATTTTCTGAATATTGTTTGGAAACAGCCCATCTTTGTACTGGACCTAATTCAGTAATAACACAGCTTGATGCCTTTCAAATGCCAAATATTTCAAATGTCAAAGTACTGATGTGCATGGAATTAAACTTCTACCTTTATTACCAAATATCATCATGACACTTTTCTATATGGAACCATTGTGAACACAATGAATATAATGGTTGTTCCACTTTATCTCAGTATGAGCCTCACCAAGGGGAAAAAATATGAATTGCTCATTGCAGTTATTTTTCCACAATGAACAATTTATTTCCCTCAGTCTACAGGAAGTAGCAAAAGTAACAGCTGGAATTCTCAATATTGTGAAAAATCCATAATTATGTTTAGGTCAGGGCTTCATTGAGTAAGGGGATGGAATGTGAAATTACAACAAAGATACATATGCAAGATACACTTACAGTTGTTAGAATCGAAAAGTTCCAAAATACTGCTCACTAAACAGTTACCCAAAAGATTTAACAATAGATTTAGAATGGTTCATGTATTTATGGGGATTTCTGAATATAAATGGATGATATCTAACTGTTGGTGAACTTAGTAGGAAAGACAAAAGAATGTTAGGACAGGCTGAGAGAAAGAGTCCTGATGTTAATAGGGAAGACAGTGATTGGGGCAAAGAGGCTGAAAGAAAAGCAACAACAAATAATGGTATCAGTAAGTTCTGGGCACTATGTAATGTCATAGGGCAGAAAAGTTAAGGAATGATTTGAATAGTTTATTGAAACAATGAATAATAATATGATGAGAAAAATAGAATATAAAAGCAGAAATAGATGCATGTGTATTAGATGTATATTCAGATAAGTTGAAGCGTAAAAGTTGAAGCAAGGGAATGTTGGCTTAAACTGATAGCAAGAGCTGACATGGAAATTAAGAGAACCATGACATAAGGAGAAGCATGAGCAATCTGAAGCCCAACATTATGCTGAAAGGTTAGCAAAACAAACAAGGTGGGCTGTCAATGCTGTAAGTTTCCAAGTGTGAGACTTTTAGTTGTAAAAACAACATCACCTTGTAAAAACATGGCATGTCCTTTGGCTAGTTGTCATAGTTGAAAAGTCAAATGATTCCAAGTGACTGAATTTTTTTGCACATTTTAACCACATAAGAACAACTTCAAACAAGAAGAACAGTGTTTGAAAAAGCTTTCTTTTCACCAATAAAAATGCTGGATATGAATGAACATGGCATAAGATGGTTGTACCTGAACTTATATAATTGGCCCCTGCTAAATCATCTTCAATTAGTTTGGTTATCATTGAATAATTAAGACAGAGTAGGATTGCATTGCCTTGCCTCAGTTTTAGAGTTTTAAATGCTTAATCTGATGTCATATCGTTGAAAATTCATAATTCCTTCTTGACCACATTCTGCTGTTTATCTAACTTTTCTTTCTTGTTTCCCAAGTTGTTTGATCCTTTAAATGGTTCCTTGTTCTCTCTGTACAGTCCTCTCCCCCTTCGTTAAGTCTATCAATGTCCCTGCCCTCAAACAAAAAACACAGACTTTTGACTTGTGGCCTTGAAATTTTTTTCCATGCAGCTTACTTTTGATGTTAAAACAGAATTATGCATCACCCTGACATTGATCGTGAAAGCTACATAAGGAGTGAGAAATTCAAGTGCAAATTTTGCATGCTGTTAAATTTCCCTATGTAATACCACACTAAAACTGACATTGGCAAATTCTGCATGTAGCACTACAACATTGTGGGGAATACATGTCAGAAAAAAAGCTGAGCTGAGAGAACAAAAAACCCCACTGAAAAAGGAGGAGGCAAATTTTCCAATTGGTGCTAAGCCTTCCAGAAATGTCTGCAAAATTGCTCTAGTCTGGGTTAACCTAATATACAACTAAACAGCACTATTTATTTGGAGCTGAGTTAACAAATTGTTAAGCTCTTCTGGTTGCAGCCAGGAAGCATCAACGAAAGTTAAGAGTAACATCCTCTGGATGGTGGTCCATTAGTCTGGTTCATCTCCCTTAATCTCTCTGACACAATTAAAAACACCATCATCTCCACTATCCTTTCTCTGTGAAATTGCAGAGAGATATGGATAGGTTAAGTGAGTGGGCAAGGGTCTGGCAGATGGAGTACAATGTTGGTAAATGCAGGGTCATCCACTCTGGAAGGAAAAATCAGATTATTGTTTAAATGGTGAAAGATTGCAGCATGATTGAAAGACTGGATCCACTCTTACCAATCACAACCACAACTGAAGCAACTTCACAATGGATTCTTTTCTTAGTCCTACATCATTACATTTAGAACAATCTAATATCTAATCTTCCTCCTATTCTGCTGGATCTAAATGCCTGTGGTGATGTCATCCAGACACGGAATGATTTTCCAATGATCACAAATCACATACAGTTCCACTTGTCCACCACCCCTCTCGATCCCACCTGCTTTTCTGCCTTCAGATCACTTCTTCACATCTGAGACATGGACAAGTTACAAGTTCCTTCAGTTAAACATTTGTAAGATCAAAATCAGAGGTTTTGGCCTCAACCACAAACTCCATAGGACCAGTCATATCACTTGTCCCAGTCACTGTCTCGTGCTGGACATAAATCGATAAAAGTTATCAAACAGGGGAAAAAGAAACATGAAATAGAAACTGAGGATGCTCAAAACACTCAGCAGGTCAGGCAGCATCTGGGAAAGAGAAACAATTAATATTTCGGGTCTGGGACATTTTATCAGAACATGGCCCATATGAGTAGTAAAACTGTATAAAGTTAACAAGGCCACCCAAGATATAATGTTGATTAGTTCCTATAATGTCTGAAGAGTCTTATATTGAGACATCACATATGTAATATCTAAACTTAGAGACTAAGAAGTTGTCAAGTGATTTAAAATATACTGCAATGTAATCCAGTTATTTTTTTAATCTCAGATAAACACATAATCCAAAATAAGATATTTTTTATCAACCATTTTATTACTAATACTGTTCTTAATTTAATGATTAATAAAAAAACATCTTTTCATTCTTCTGGATTCATATTCTTGGCCCTTTTTCAGCTGCCAGCCAGGGCCATCATCATTCTTCTCTTCTAATTTTGTGCTTGTGCAATATTGCCCTCCACTGATCCCTTTTCTGTCCCCGTTAATGTCACTTGCTTATTAATGCCTCAAGACTCCCATTTCTTTCCTGTTTGTGGGTTTCTACATACCTTTTTATAGGCATGCAATTACTTCAATACAGATGGGTAAACTAAACATCATCCTGTAAAGTCGTAAAATAACAGCAACACAGAAGGAAGTCATTTGGCTCATGGGTATGTGCCAACTGTTTAAAAAGGATAGCCAATTAGTTCACTGCCCAGTTCTTTCCACGTTCCTTCTCCTTGTTAGGTTTCCATACAATTATTCCACCACCTTTTTATTCCAAATTCCATGCAAAAAAAAACTTTCTCTCACATACCTTTTTTCCAAATTATCCAAACAAGATGCTTGCACTATTAGTGGATAGTATGCCAAGTAATTTTACATGCCACAAGAATTATTCAGGAAGCATTATTCTTGGGGGAAAATTACAACTTTAAATTGTTTCTTCTGTAAAGTAATTTCTTTGTCTTATCTCATAATTAGCCTGAAAATAAATAGGCTTTTTGAAATTCTGTGCTGAAAAATTAAAGTTGAATACTTTTGGTAGTTACTTTGTACACAAATGTTTCTTATTCATTCACTGTTATTAGTGACTACAAATCCTACCTACAAATGTATCTCACTGCCATCTGGCAAACCAAGAAGATTACATTCATCACTAAATAATACAAATGTTAGGATATTTATTGGAACAACAGGTTCCCAACTCCAAGCGGATTTGGCTCTAACCAGCAGTAAATGTTGATAGTACATTCTAAATATATCCTTATTTTGTTAGGCAATAATTAAAAATTTAGCAATTGGAGCTAAGAAGCTGCAGATGCAGTGAATTCCAAGAAAAAAATAGAAAATGCCAAAACCATTCAGCATCCTTGGAGAGAGAAATAGACTTGATGTTTCAGGTGAAAGATGTTTCATTAGAACTGGAAAAGTAAGAAAATGAGTGTGGCTTAGGTTAGAGAGGGGGAAGGGTGGAGTGAACAGAGGGAATGCCTGTGATAGATCAGAGAGCAAAGCTGTTAAAACTAGCACTTAGATGCAGAAGTGCTAAAAGAAACAAAACAGAAAGGTATAGTCATATCATTGAGGAGAGACGGAGTAAGATGGATGGTAACCTGAAAATGTTACATTCAATATTAATGCAGAGAACAGTTGTCAAAGTAACAATTACTTTAGAAACCAGCAATCAAAATTTACATCTATATTTAAAGTGATATTTACATAAGTAGTTACATTTAAATCTTTTAAAAAGATCTCTTTCCACAGATGTGGCTGTGTACCTTTCTGTTGTTCTGGTGTACCCTGTCTCTTCTACTGCCAGTTTTTAAAGTAATTATTACCTTAACAATTTTTGTGCCCACCCTTTCAAAGATATACTCTCTGTTCTTTTCTCTTTTCCCCCTCTCTACACTTGTTCTCTCACTTTTCCAGTTCTGATAAAGGAATTTTAACCCGAAAGTTAACTCGGTTTCTCTCCTTACTGATGCTCCTTGACCTGCTGAGTCCTTCCAACATTTTCTGTGTTTGCATTAGACAATTAATTCTTTTCCTGTCAATAGATTTTCTTATTGAAACTGTTAGTTTATAGCAAGTTCAAATTTTTATAGAACTACACCAACTGAAGAAAATTTTGTGTGATATACCAAAATGCAGCAAAATCTTAATGACAGCGAAAGTTTAAAAAAAAACTTATCTTCTTCAATGACAATGATAATGTTTAATTAATTTTTCAAGAACTGAAAATGAGTCATTTTGAGATTACAATGTTACAATTACAACACTTAAAATAAATTTGGACAGGTACATGGACAGAAAAGATTTAGGGGATATGGGCCAAACACAGGCAAATGGGACTAACTTGGGTAGGTATCTTGGGTGAGTTGGGCTGAAGGGTCTGTTTCCATGCTGTAAACTCTACGACCCTATAAGGATGAAGGTTTCACATGACTTTTTTCATTACTCTTCAGAATAATTAATTAATATTAGTATTCATAATCACTCTTTGGGAAGTAGCAGAACGTGATGCAGTTTTCAAAGCCTCTTCTAGTCACTGAAGTACTTCATTATATATCCTCAGATTTTCGAATCCAACATTAACAAAAGTAAAATGACTCACACATTGCGAACATAATAATTTGCTTACCTCCAAATCTGAATTATATTCATGCTGCAAGTGAGCATTTTCAGCAGCTTCAACAAGGCGCTGTAAAGAAGAACAAAATTCAACTAAATTAAAGAACTTAATTGCAATATTATTGAATATTCACATTTTGTACATCATGATCATCATGAATCACTAACATAATCTTTGTGTATACAACCAGACTTTGGATTTCTGAAATGTAATTTGTTAACTTACTGTGCCACCGGGTCCCACAGAGTCAAGCAAAGGAGCACAGTCTTTGTGAGATTGCCCAATATCACAAAACAGCAGGGTCCAAGATTCTCGGGAATGGATCATGTGGTAAAGGGTAAGGGAAGTTACTTTGTTTTAATTATTTTGCTTTGGTTTCATGTTGTTAATTGTGAATAATTGTTTTCAATTGGTTTAGGGACTTACTTACATTTTTTAAATATTTAAAGAATTTTGAATGTTTTTAAATTATTTTCAGGTTTGGCAGGGGCGGGGGGGAACCTCCTCACAGCACTATTGGAGACTGTGCTGCCATCCAGACTGTGTCAGTGGAATCCTGAATGGTTTGGGCCAGCAAGATCGGCATCAGGTCAAAAAGAGCACACCTATGAAGTGATGATTCCAGATGGGGGGGGGGGGGTCAGTAAAATCTGGCCCAATGTTTTCTACATCAGACTAAGACGACTAATTGGTCACATTATGACTAGTCTTTGAACAGTAAATACAGTTACATTTAAATCTTACAGAATGATTGTATTTCTGTGAAGCTTCCCAATGCACAATAGACATTCTGATTTTAATGGTTTCGTGTTTTCAATCACAACATTATGTAATCCTTTTGATATTATACCTTCCTACTTGCACAATCATCATCAGCTTTGACAATACACACAAAGCCATGCAGGCACGGTAGTGTAGCGGTTAGTGTAACACTATTACAGCGCCAGCAACCCGGGTTCAATTCCGGTCACTGTCTGTAAAGAGTTTGTACACTCTCCCCATGTCTGCCTGGGTTTCCTCCCACATTCCAAAGACGCACAGGTTAGGCAGTTGTGGACATGCTACGTTGGAGCCGGAAGCGTGGCGACACTTGCGGGCTGCCCCCAGAACACTCTACACAAAAGATGCATTTCACTGTGTGTTTTGAT
>JAUZTB010000107.1:21728393-21745751 GCA_034780895.1 Rhynchobatus australiae | reverse complement strand
ACCCGTACGTCTTTGGAATGTGGGAGGAAACCGGAGCATCTGGAGGAAACCCACGCAGACACGGGGAGAACGTACAAGCTCCTTAGACAGTGGCCAGAATTGATGCCCGGGTCACTGGCGCTGTCATAGCATTACGCGAACTACTACACTACAGTGCCTGCCCCTCTATTGTACCTGACTGCACTTGAGGGAAGCTAACAATGCTGGCAAACCCCAGTTCCATGATGCAATCTGATCCTTGCTGATATCAAAGTAGATGAAATAATTTATTTCATGAATAGTGCCTGGTGGGCTCCTTGATGTAGCAGTAGGCAGCAAGTTGGAAGGCAACTGATATTTGCTGGGGCAACTTGGAAGAATCCTTCTGGTGAGGGCATTGAGATTCCACGTGAACCACAGAAAGCACAGCAGGTACAAGTGTGTAGCTGGAGGTCCTTCCACAGAATGTGTCAGCCTTTTGGGGGGGGGGGAAGAGGAGGTGGTGGGGAATTGAACTTGTGAAGGTGCGTCACAATGGCGCAGTTGTTACTGTTGTTGCCCTATGACTGCAGAGATCTGGGTTCCATCCTGACCTCTGGTGCCGTCTGTATGGAGTTTGTACATTCTCCCTGTGACTGTTCAGGCTTCCTCAGGCTCTTCCAGCTCCCTCCCGCGTGGCAAAAATGTGATGGTTGGTAGGTTAATCAGCCACTCTAAATTTCCCCTTGGTGTTGATAGGTGATAGGGGAATTGGGATTTGATGAACCTGTGAGAGAATAGGTAATGGAATTGGGACTGATGGCTTGCTCTGAGAACTGGCAAAGACTGGATGGACTTTGAAATATGAATGCATTTTTAATCAGACAATGCCAGGTGGGATGCGGTAACTCTGGGACCAAGAACTGAACCAATGGGTATTTCTTTTTCTCCTGACACTGAGTTCTCAGCTTCATCACTGTGTAGCTCAGGAGCTGAATGCTGGAATAAGAAACGTGCTGCTTGTTTTAGCATACTCAATGGGCTTTGGAAGATGGAACTGCCTGCAATCACTTCTGAAGTAGTCCAGTTGTATTTCCCAATGTCAAGCAAAGGTCCCTTTTCAGTGTTCTTTAACAAAACTTAACACGCTGCCACGATGTGCTCCTAAATGTAATGATGTTCATGCATGAGTTCATGGCGTGGAGTTTCTGCCCTATTATATCAGTAAGGCAGAAATGTGCATTGCAAAATAAGTCATTTGTTGCACGCATGACCCTGAGAAGAGGTCAGATCTGTTCCTGTGAGTATCATATGGAAGTATCCAGTCCAATTTTGTAGCTAATGTTATTTCACTGGAAATGAACTCTAATGATACGTGCTGCAAGTAAAATTGAAATTGGCTTGCATAGCATCTTAACTAAAAGGACACCAGACAGTCTGACTTTCTAAACCTGTTGAAATGGGGTGGGGCACACTCCATTCATTCATTTTGTACCCATTCTGTATTGGCTGTCACTTCTCACCTTTCTAACCATCTCCTTTCTCTGACCTTTGTTTATAAAAGGCTATCAGATGGAGGTGAATTCTGTGTCAGTTGTGCTTTTTTTTTTCTGAACAAGGATCCAGTGTTAATCAGTCTTGTTTTTGTAATAATTCCTTCAAATGTTCATTCAATCTGCTGGCCAACTTGGCTACTTATCTACCTCCTCTCTGGTCCCTGTGGTCTGCTTTATAAATTAACTGCCAATATGTTGTCAGCAGTCACTTAAAACTATAGTAAAATCTTCTTCAAGAACTTGGAAAGATGTTTAAAGGTTTGTAGTCTGCTGATTGCTTTGCCGTGTGGTATGTTTCCTTCATCCAACTTATTTTTGACCAAGATTATAAGACAGCCAAAATGTTTTCCATCGTCTTTTGAGACTTCTAGTACTTGTGTAACATAACTATGCAAAATCTCAAGCAATCAGCAACTTCCCAATTTCCCAGTGGTAAGTTTAGTCTTAAATGGCAAACAATTATGTTTGAATTTATTAGCTGATGTTATTTGACTGTATATCACTGGTAACTACCTATCCAGACTATGGATATTGCGTGTCACCTAGTTGAACAAGTTATTGGAATTTGCCACTTTCTGGTGAAATGTCTGACACTTCAGCCATTTGGCACAAAGCTGAATGGAAACAAATATTGAAACTAGCAATAACAATTTTATTCCTGGCGTTTTGTTCTTCATCTCTCTGCGTTAGTGAAATGTGCGAAACCCTGTTTATCTCCATTCCATCAAAACTGAATACTGAAAAACTGTGCAAATGCTGAACAGGACTGTAAACATTGCAAACTTCCCTCGCACCCACTGTCCCAGCCTTATTAATAAAATCATAATGCAGATAATTGCCACTACACAGGAAGTGTACTATTTTATGTGGCACTCTGAGCAATAGCAGGACATCAAAGTGGTTACAGTCAATGTAGTGCTTGAAGTGAGGACATTTATTGTAAAGTAGGAAACCCAGCAGCCTGTTTGAATGCAGCAAGCTCTCTCATCCAGGGTTGTGATAAAATGGCCAGATGATCCCATTGTGAATTTTCATTGAGGGATAGTCATGATGATTTCCACAGGGAATAATTAATCTAGGCATTTTCATGCCTGGAGCAACTGACAAAACTGCGTGGGCCATTTGGCCCTGTATCCCTGCTCAAGTCTGTTTAATCTGAGCTACTTTCCTGCATTTAATCTCCATTTTTTAAAATTCCTTCAATATCTCAGAAATCAATCAACCTGTCTCTTGAATACACTGAGTGACTCTACTCTTGGTAGGGAATTACAAAAATTCGCTACACACTTGGAGACTTTTTCTTCGTAGTTTGGTCCTGATTGGCTGACCCCTTATTCTGAGTGTCTGACCACTGACTCTGGATCCCAGCCAGGGGAAACATCATCCCTGCATCTACCCTGCCAAGCCCCGTAAGATTTTTTTTGTTGTTTTACTTCACAAGAAAATGCACATCTGTAACAAGCTGCTTCCTTACAGATTTCTGCCATCAACATAGAATGTTCAATTTTTGCTTCTATTTTCTGTGGGCGGGCAAGGTTGGAAGGCTGACTCCAAGCTTTCTGTTTGAGCAGTGCATACTCTTGTAGATGTGGCTGCACGTTTGCCCTCTTTGTATTGCCATGAAAATGAGCACAAAAAAAAGTTTCAATGATGTTGGTTAAGTGATGAAACATGGGTTGATGCTCAGGTGTTTTCATCCTGTAGAGTAATTGAAATACCATAATAATTGTAAAAGAAAAAGCCACAGAATTTCACAACACAGAAGCCTTTTCGGAAAACTATCAGATTACATTGTGAAATGTATCTGACAAGCCTTACTGTAATTTGATGAAAGGAAATAAATGAAGTGCAAATTAAAGAGCAACATGACCAGTGTGTTCTGCATTTTTAATTGCAATGATTGCAGGCTTGGTATAACCAGCAGACAAAATGTGTCGTGAATTGGATTGAAGTTATGTTAGAATTGTTTATAAATAAAGAAAATTATTGTTAAAAGGTTATAAAGATGTTTGTCAAAACAAGCATACTGAATTCATGCCCATGCCAAAATGATTTGAAACTGCACCATTTACTTTTGCTTATTACAGACTTAAAGCCAGAAGACAAGACGTGTACAATCCATCAACCTGGACTAAGCTCCCAGAGCTAATAGAGCAGTGATTAAACCATGCCAGTACTCAGTCCCAAAATATATACATTCAATTAATTTTGCATGCTAATTTTTCAAAATCAGATCACTCCTATTAATGAGGTCCATGTGGAAAAGTGTGGTTTTTGCTGTTGCATTTGCAAATTGTAACTGTGAGTGAAAATATGCAATTTTAAAAAAAAATCAAAACATTGTGATTATGCATTAATGCAAGATCAGTCCTACCTAGGTCTTGATCCATGCCGAGGCAGCCACGTGTTTGAAGAAGTCTATCCAAATCATCAACAGAATTTAAATGGCCAATTAACACTATGATAACATACAATAGTGCTTTGCAGTGCAATACAGGGAATTTGTCCAAATGCTATCTAGCCTGTCACCATGTGGGACCACCATAGATTCCCATCCCAAATAATTCTCCACTTGGATGCACACTCGCTTTTTTTGTTACCTGTCATGATGTGCTCTTGTTTGTTGCAGTGTCAAATTTTGTATAATATTGACCTCTGTGAATCATCTTAGGAATTTGTTTTTATTAAACCTGCTATTACATCATGTTGTTATGGATACCCCCTCTGTCTCCATGCATATTCCAATTTCCCATCCAAACCAATTACTAATTTATAGAGTATCCTAATGATCGAAGTGCTGGCAGACTTTAAGATCTGCAGGCTTACAGATACCATTGCACCCTTGACTGCTGGACATGAGATAACAAAGGAATTTCTATTCTTTCACAAAATGATTTTAAAAAATGATTGAAATAGTCTGTGATTCCTATAATTTCTCCAAAATTGTAAAATAATACATAGTTTTTAAAATATATATTTCCAATTGATATGTATCCTCTCATTTCACAGGCTTCCAAAGGTATTCCTGTTAATAGCTGAAAGGGAGGAACAACTTGTACCTTGGAATGGTTCTGCTTTGTAATTGGAAATCACAATTTCAAATCAACCCTTGGAGGTGATCTGGATTTAGCCAAAGCCAAGAAAGTATATTATTTACTGTGTTTCCTATAGTTGGCAGCTTCATATTGGCTCCTGGAGTGGTGCAAAATTGCAACAACAGCTTGCTTTCAACATAGGAAATAATCTGACTGAGCAGAATTTTTTTAAAAATGAAATAAACACCACAATCAAAGTTAGGAGTGATGACATACATTAGTTGAAAGTGGAGATTTTCAGGAGAGTTTTAATGTCAAAGAGCTTAGGATTTAGGTAGGAAATCACAAAAATTTGCTGAAGGATTTGGCAATACAACTAGAGTGAAGGGATGCAGAAAAGGGGCAAACTGTTATGTCGGAGATAGAAACCTGTGAATTTATTGAAATAGAGTGGGGAAATGGTGAGGGAAGAAATTGAAAAGAAGGCCAGGGTTTTTAGTTATATTGCTCAGGAGACAGGACCAAAGTCAAACAAGGACTTTGATGATAAATACACAAGACCAATTGCAAGAAGTTGAAAATCTAGAATGTTCCAATCTTGACATTAAAATAAGTTAAATGGCAGCAAGTACCTGGATGAGGTTAGGTATCACATTTATGTTCCAGAAGTCACAAGAATCACAACTATATAACTACAGAGCAAGTCTGAGCTATCTGACTACTCAGAAATCCTAATGGTTTGCCATCTGCCTCCCTGCATGATGTTTCTCCTGCTTCTTTTAAACTCACTGGTGCCCTATTTCCAGTGATCCCTTGAAACTCACTATGTCTTCATTTTAGCATTCCCTGGAAATTCACTGGAGCTCTGGTTCCATCACTCCCTTGAAACTAAACAGGACTCAGGTTCCTGTGCACTCTTAAAATTTACCAGGTTCAGTGGAAAATTTATTTCAATACTGTGTAACATCAAAAAAGTGAATAACATCCAATAGTGTGGAAAATTTGCTAATCCAGCACCAAAGTAAAGTTTTACTGTATCTACAACCTGTATGGCAGTGACCTGACAAGTTTTCTCAACAACACTACATAAACGTGCATCCTCCGCCACCCAGAACAAAAACTGGAGACACTTCAAAACACTGCAGTTTCTACGTTCATTGGAGCATTAGAAGAAGAAGCAGATGTTAGCCATTTTGCTCCATGCACCTGTTTCATCATTCAATAACATCATGGATAATCTTTTACCTCAGTGCTACCTTTCAGTACCAACCCCATATCCCTCGATTTCTATTATATATGGATATTTATAAATCTATGTCATCTGTAAATCTATGCCTTCAATAACTCAGTGACCCACTCGGATAAAAAATTCCAATGAATTCTTCTTCTCAGCTCAGTCCTGAATAAATAACCCTTGCTTTGAGATGGTGACTCCCAGTTTTTGACACCGGTCACAGGTTACGATGGAAAAAATGCTCTTAAAACCATCCTGAAAACCTATATTTTCAACCAAAATTTATCATCACGCCTAACTTTCAGATTGTACCTTTTTTTAAAAGAAAATTCTGCTCTACAATAATGTTCGGTTATTTTCCATATGTTCTGACAAAGGATTTTTGATCTGGAATGTTAATGTTGCTTCTTTTTCCATAAATGCTGCTTGCTGCTGAGTATTCCCAGCATTTCCTAGTTTTATCCCTGTAACCATCTTGTCAAGCCTTGTAAGAAATGCGTACGTTTCAAGAGATCACTTCTCGTTCTTCTGAACTCTAGATAGTACAAGTCAATCTATTTAATCACTCCTCATAGGCCAATCCTGCATCCCAGGAATCAATTAAATGAATCTTCATTGCACTCCTATCACAAATGGATCCTTAGGTGGGGAGATTAGACCTAGATACAATATTTCAATTGCAGCCTGACCAGGACATTCTATAATGCAGTGAGTAGCCCCTACTCTTACTTAAATCCTCTTACAGTAAAAGGCCAACAATTTGTTTGTCTTCCTAACTGCTGAACCTGTATGGTAGTTCACAATGAATTGTTCACAAAGACTCCCAGGTCCCCTTGAACACTGACACTTATTAATCTCTCACCATTTAAAAAGGCATTTTTCCTTTCAAGATGGATAACTTAACATTTTTCCACATTATATTTCATCTGAATATCCCTGTCTATTCTCTTGGCCAGTTTCTATCCTTTGAAGCCTCTCTGCATCTTCTTCACAACACACATAGCCCCACGGATTTGTATCAGCAGATTTTGATATATTAACATGATCCCTTCATCCAAATTATTTATATAGATAGTGTGCATCTGGCAACCCAATATTCACTGTATCACAACCTGAAGGGACCTGTTTAATCACTGTTTTCTGTCCATTAATCAATTCACACCAGTGTATTACCCTCAATCGTACCTGCTCTAAATTTGTACAATATACTCTTGTTTGGCACCTTATCAAAGTCCAAATACACCACATTCCCTTCTCTATTCCACAAGTTACAACCTCTTAAAAACTCTAACAGATTAATCAAACATGATCTCTTCATAAATCCATATTAACTCTGTCTAATCCAATTATTATTTTAGAAGTGCTCTGTTGCCACTTTCTTAATAGATTGTCACATTCACCATTCTACTGATGATAGTTTGCACTCCCCTTTTTCTTTCTCTCTGCTTTCCTAAATAATGGGGTCACATTTTCTATTTCCAAATTTGTGGCAACCATTCTAGAATCTACAGATTTTAAAATTTCGATTTCTTGAAAGAGTTAGCTGTAGAGGTAGTGGATACAGGTCATCACGTCATGTGGTTTTATTTTGGCTTTCAGTTGCCCATGAAGTAACACATCATCCAAATTTGGAAATAAATTATCATTCGCAGAGCCAAAAGCCAGGAATTCCCTGCATAAAAACACTGAGAACACATTCATCAGGTGGTACACAGGGGGCAATTGGGGATGTGGACTACAGCCTTACCAGCGGTGCCCAATTCTTATGAATTAAGAAAAAAACAGAGATTTGTATTTCTGTTGGTACTGCATGCACAGATTGAACACGCACATAAATGATTCCAAGTGTGCAAAAATTGTGAGGGAAAAAATCATTCATTTCCAAAGAGTTTAGCAAGTGAAGGTTGTTACCAGCGCAATGTAATCATCTTGACTTAAACAAAACTGGAAGATTTAATGGCTGAACAACGATGTCATTGACGATCTATAATTTGTAAACATATACGTCAACATCAGATAGATTGTCAGTTTATACATCAATCAACGGGCACGTATATTACAAGCACTACTAGCATTTTTCTGTGAGTTACACGCAGCAAGCAATTTCTAATGACGATTAGTTGAAACTCAAATTAAAGAATGTGTTCAATCATGTTTATGTGTTTTATTTGGGGCGGAAGGGGCAGCATCTTGGATGTTGGATTGAGAGTGAGCACGTCGCAATTTTGGAAATGCCTTCGTGGTTATTTCTGTAAACGGTAGAACAACGAACAATTAGCAATGTGGACTAAAATCAATGCTTAGCAAGTGGCGTGAATTATACAGTTGATGGTTAAATATATATTTTTGAATAAAATAATCCTTCTGATGAAATGATAAGTAACAGTTCTCTGAACTGGAGTTAAATAAAACCATCTTAATTTCACCACCCGTTACAGAGTTTGATGCGGGTTGGCGGAATTTTCTGATGCAACACAAAGGCCCGTGCACAATTTTATCCCGAGCAGCACAAGAAAATTACAACAAAAATGCTTTTTTCGTGCGAAATGAAAATAAACGGCATTTCAGTTCGCTGAGCGAAAGCACTAATGAGCGTGGATATTTTGGTGCAGTAAAGGTTGTTTCCGGGGGCACGGTGTAAGAGTCAGAGGGGTAGGAACGGTGGGTTCGGGTTGTCGGGCGGGAGGAGCGGTGTTTGAGTTGTGCTTTTCTCCTCCTTTACACAGGTTGGGGAATCCAACATGGAGGCGTTAAGTAAAGGGCGCGATATTAGTCTATCAGCTCTGAAGCAAAATGACCCTTTCATCTCCAGTATCGTCGATGTGACCAGCCAGGTCGCGCTGTATACTTTTAACCCCAAATCTGGCGAGTGGGTAAGTTGCCACTGTATTTAAATTTGCGCCAAACGAGAGATGCTGTGGTCTGTACAAACAGCTGTAACTTCACTGGAAAGCTGTACACTAAAGTTTTAACACTGGGGCGACTGATATTTGGTGAAAGATCATGGCATTTCTTATGCCGGTATAGACTTATTAAAGGTCTGATCACTTACTTGAGAGTAGTGATGAACACCTAAAAGCTGGAACCAAGCAATTTATAGGATCATTTGCCGTAAATGGCTATGCTGTTTTTTTTATTATGTTTCACACGATCCTCCTTGCACTCTACATTATTCAACCACGTCAAGATATTTTCTTCGTGTGTTTATCTAGCTTCCCCTTAACTGTTGAAGATTATTAAAGGTTGAGAAATGTTCAATGTTCTGAAAGCCATTGGTTCTGCTTAAGGAAGCAAAGTAATGTCATCAGAGGTCAGCCTAGTTGGAATGAGAAATGTGTTCACATCGTGATAATTAATCTTTTAAATGGCTTTGGACTTGGCTTTATTTTAAGACTTTAATATCCTTGACTTCTAAATTTTAAACAAAACCTTATTTCGTAGTAAAGATATTGACGACTTAATATTTAGTCTGCATGGATTTACTTTGATATTTATGTTTTTATTGTGTAACTCATCATTTAGTATTGTCTCCTTTTAGTACTTTTAGCAGACCTGGCTTTAATTAAGCCATAAATGCATCTTGGGTAATTACAATGTAGACCCTTTTGGCTTCTCAAAATTTTAAAAATCAGTATGAAAATTTCACATAATGAGCTTTGTATGCTACTTTTTTTTGACCCAAGTTTTATTTTACTTTACCTGGCTAAATGTTGGAGTTGCTATGAAGTAATGAAGAATTTTTCTCTGAATATCCACTTAATTCAAATCATGCTAGCTTTATAACAGTGAAACAAGTTTAAGTATTGATCATTTCCAAATTGGAAGTTCTTTGGCTGCAGAAAGAGCTCTTTGCTCCTGAAGTTATTAAGCAGTATGTTATTCAGAACTAGCTACCCCTTATTGATATCACATGGGTGGCACCTGAAGAATCATCCATGCCTCTTTCCCTATTCTAGTTGCAGGCATTCTGTTGGAGTTGGGCTTTAATCAATAACCAGAGCAGAGGTCTGGGATGTTCTTTCTTTTATGGCATTCTTCCATATCCATTGAGTCCGTCAGCTCTCTTGATTATACTTCTACCACTCCACTTTCTGTATGGATTCTTCCATTCTCCCAGTAATTATTGATGACTTTGTCTTTGGTGTTAGTGCTTCAAATGTGTCTTTTCCCCCTCTAAAATGTGATGGGTTACTTGCATTCCTTTTTCCAACTTGTCTTGTGGCTCCTTTCCTCCCAGAAAATTAATAAAATTCCTGTGATCTGAAATTTCATTCCACCTGTAGTCTGGAATCACCATTAAATGGACCTTGTCCACACCTCTTCTCTGAATTCCTATGAATCACTTCCACATCCTGCCCCATCTTCATCCCCTTCCTACAAAAGCTCAAACAGCACTTCAAATTTGGGCTCTGGGCTCATTATTTGAAACTGAAGGAAATTTAGATCGTTATCTGTCATTCCATTTTTTTTCTTCTAGCCATCTGCTTTTGGTACTGATTTTGCTGTTTCCATATCCTTTGAACCCATTATTTTTCCTTGCCATTCACTTGAACCATTATCCTTCTGAAATTTTTCTCCTTACTTTCACTCCAGCACAGACCTCCTTTTCCTTCTTTCCTCCCCTCGATCTGTCTCTACTTCATTAAATCTGAATTTTCTGTGTTTCCCATTTCAGATGAAAGTGCGTCAGAAATGATGACCTGCCTTAGTTCCTCTGATCACAGCTGTTATCTGGCCTTGTGAAGAATTAGAGCATTACAGCATAGTACAGGCCCTTCAACCCACAATGTTGTGCCGACATTTTATCCTGCTCTATCTAACCCATCCCTCCCACATAGCTTCCCACTTATATCAATCATGTGTCTAAGAGTCTCTTAAATTTCCAAGGTATCTGCTCCCACAACCTCTGCCGGCAGTGCGTTCCATGCACCCACTACCCTCTGTGTAAAACAACAACAACTTGCATCTGCATCCCCCTAATACCTTCCTCCAATCACCTTTAAAAATTATGTCTCCTCATGCTAGCCATTGTCACCCTGGGAAAAAATCTCTGACTGTCCACTTGATCTCTGCCTCTTATCATCTTGTACACCTCTATCAAGTCACCTCTATCCTCCTCTCCAAAGAGAAAAGCCCCAGCTTGCTCAACCTATCCTCATAAGACATGCAATCTAATCCAGGCAACATCCTGGTAAATCTCCTCTGCACCCTCTCTAAAGCTTCTGCATCCTTCCTATAATGAGGTGACCAGAACTGAACACAATACTCTAGGTGTGGTCTGACCAGAGTTTTATAGAGCTGCAACGTTACTTCGCAGCTCTTGAATTCAATCCCTTGACTAATGAAGGCCAGCACACCTCATGCCGCCTTAACCACCCTATCAACTTGCGCTGCAACTTTGAGGGATCTATGGACCTGGACCCCAAGATCTCTCTGTGGCTCCACACTAAGAATCCTGCTATTAACTTTGTCTCCGCCTTCAAGTTCATTCTTCCAAAGTGCATCACTTCACACTTTTCTGGATCGAACTCCATTTGCCACTTCTCCACCCATCTCAGCATCCTGTCTATATCCTGTTGTAACCTATGACAACCTTCTACACTATCTAATGCTGCTTGAAGTGGTGCCTCAAGAAGGTGGCATCCATCTTCAAGGACCCTAACCACCCAGGACATTCCCTCTTCACATTATTACCATCGGGGAGGAGGTACAGGAGCCTGAAGACCCACATTCAACAGTTCAGGAAGATCTTCTTCCCCTCTGCCATCAGATTTCTGAAAGGTCCATGAACACCTCTCATTATTCCTATTTTGCATTATTTATTTTTGTAACGTGGTAATTTTTATGTCTGTGTCTTGTACTGTACTGCTGCTGCAAAACAACAAATTTCACAAGTTATGTCAGTGATAATAAAACTGATTCTGATATCCTATCCACAGCAGCTCCAACCTTCATGTCATTTGCAAACTTACTAACCCATCCCTCCACTTCCTCGTCCAAGTCATTTATAAAAATCACAAAGAGCAGGGGTCCCAGAACAGATCCCTGCAGAACACCATTAGTCACCAACCTCAAGGCAGAATACACTCCATCTACAGCCACCCTCTGCCTTCAAGTCAATTCTTAACTCACGCAACCAAGTCTTCATGGATCCCATGCCTTGTGACTTTCTGGACGAACCTACCATGGGAAACCTTGTCAAACACCTTACTAAAATTCAAGTATACCACATCCACTTTCATCAATTTGTTGGCTCCCCAAAACTCAGTTAGGCTCATGAGGCACAATTTGCCCCTCACAAAGCTATGCTGACTATCCCTCTCCAAATGCTTGTAAATCCTGTGCCTAAGAATCCTCTCCAATATTTTTCCCAGCACTGACATAAGACTCACTGGTCTATAATTCCCAGTATTATACCGATTACCTTCCTTAAACAAGGGAATAGCATTTGCCATCCTCCAATCTTCTGGTACCACTCTTGTGGCCAGGGAGGACTCAAATATCATTGTCAACACCCAGCAACCTTTTCCCTCGCTTTCTGTAGTAACCTGGCATATATTGCATCCAGCTTCAGGTAGTTGTCTATCCTAATGTTTTTCAGAAGCTCCAACACTTCTTTAACCTCAATATGCTCCAGCACATTAGCCATTTCTACGCTGACCTTGCATTCGTCAAAATCCCTCTCCCTTGTGAACACTGAAGCAAAGTATTCATTTAAGGACCTCCTTTGCCTCCAGGCACGTGTCCCCCTTTAGCCCTAAGCAGTCTTACCCTCACTCTATTCATCCTCATGTTCTTCATGTATGTGTAGAATGCCTTGGGGTTTTCCTTAATTCTACTCGCCAAGACCTCATCTCCCCTTCTAGTTCTCTTAAGTCCCTTCTTAAGCTCCTTCCTGGCTACTTCACAATTCTCATGATTCCTGCCTGATTTTTGCTTCCCGTAAGTATGCTTCCTTCATCTTGACTAAATGTTTCACCTCTCCTGTCAACCATGGTTCCTTTATCCTACCATCCTTTCCCTGTCTCAGTGGGACAAACCTATCCAGAACCCCATGCAAGTGGTCCTTAAACAGCCTCCACATTTTTGCTGTGCATTTCCCTGAGAACGTCTGTTCCCAATTTACACTCCCAAGTTCCTGCCTAATACCATCGTAATTAGACCTCCCCCACTTAAAAACGTTCACATATCGGTCTGCTCCTATCCTTGTCTGTGGCTCTGCTAAAAGTCGGAGTTGGTGGGCAAGCATTTTGGAGATAGTGACCAGACCAGGTTCTGTCACCTGACCAGGTTCATCGTCTAGTACTACATCCAATTTCCTTGCAGGAATTTGGATTTTAATTGATAACAAGGAAGATTGTGAAAAATTAAGTTTCTGTAGAAAATAGGCAGGTTTTTTCCCTACTTCGATTACGTGCTTTGCCCATGCAGCTAATTGAACAAAAAAAGTAGACACAGAATCTCTGCTACTGTGCACTTGCACTTTACCAGCTTGTTGCTAAAGATGCTGAAAAGGGTTTCTACATTGGACATGATAAGTAATCTATGCACACATTGCACTCAACATTGAGTTTTCAACCAACATTAATCCAGATATTAAGAGGATGACCTGACAGGTTATCATAGTCATTAGACTTTCATAATCCAGTTTTAAATTGCAGATCAACATAATGGGAATTTCTTTTGAAATGCAAGATGAGTTTCCCAATGTACTTAAGTAATATGAACTGGGAAAACTTCATGATACAACTCTTATGGTCAACTCCACGTACTAGGTATTTTACTAGGTATTTCCCAAATTAAGAGCTGAAGAAGCAATATTTCTGTGAATGTGCCCACAGCCAATGATGATTTCAACACTTCCTCTAGCTGGGAAGGGGGAATCGTCTCAGTTGCAAATGAGTTGGAATATTTTCCTCATTTGGAATGCTGCAAGACCTCAATGAGGGAAGTAGGTTTGTCTTGGCTGTGATCCCACCAAGTGTAGCCACAAGTTCTGCTGGATTGCACAATAGATTCCAATAAAAGCATATACGTTTTCCAACAATTTCTAATTGTGAAAAGGAAGGGACTTGAAGCATGTTAAACAAATTGATCTTTATATGCATAAGATCAATGAGTACATAGTTCTAAAGCACACAGAAGCTTTAATTGGAAACTTAGTATCACAAATAACATTTTCTTGTGAATTAGAAGTCAGGAGGTTGAGGAGCTGAAAATGTAATTTATAATGCCTTTAATTATAATAATGACCACTGTTTTTATAATTTCAGGAATTCTATAAATTTGCATTAGGACTGTGGTGATAGTAAAATTTATTTTCCGTCTCTTTAGGTTTCACGAATTGCAGATAGTGAACAGTGTGTGATGCTGATGTTGGGACGATGTCTTCCACACATAGTACCAAATGTGCTACTAGCAAAACGAGAAGTAAGATGCGCTTTGTCATTATTGAAGTTTTGGTACTCAGTAATTTTGTCTTTCAGTTTTAGCAATTTCAAATTTTTGAGCAGTTGTCTTTTATTGAAACAATTCATTTAGTTATTTTCTGTCATATTCTTACACTTGTACTTGCATCTCTGATCCTAGAGAATGGTTGTGCATCTCTGCCAGGTGAGTTGATAAGACCTCAAGGTATCCAAAAGGTTTTCTTTGCTGTTGCTGCTACATTTTGTTGCTATAATTCATACTTAAAAGCAGGCTAACTTCTTTAATTCTATTAATATTGTGATGTTTGCATTTGCCAGCATAAATTTATTTCAATGTCTTTAGCCTTTTTAATGAATAGATTGCTTTTAAAAAAAACTATTAAATCTCTAACTTCTAGAGTAAGGTGCATTTATCATTTAAATTATTTTGTGTGATTAAAACTAATGCAAACACTGTAAAGTATGCACAAAAACATAAATGTCTACTGTGGAGTTAAATAATTGGGAAAACACTTAAATAGTATTTGGAATAAGTCAGAAATGGCCATACATTAATAATGTTAGGTACTGATATATCATTGTTGTAAGAACAAGGATTGAATGCCCTTTGATTTATTTCAACCATCTTTATCTTTCCCCATTTCCCAGCATTGTCTCTGTATCCTTGCAACCCTTAACTAACCTACATAACTTCAGTGTCCTATTCAATATCAAACGGAGTTTCTGCTACTTTATCTTGTCCATCATTGCCCATTTCCACCTTAACAGTGTAGGTAGAAGATATTGTTAAAATTATTTAGTCAATGAATTCCTCCACTTGAGTGCTGGTTAGAGGGGCATGGCAAGAAGACTTTAAGGAGTTGATTTTTTTTTTAAAAATGGCCTTCCTATCCTTTTCACTATCCAGAGATTGTGGTTTAGTTCATCTTTGCAGGCTGAGCAAACTGCATGGTCAGCACATAGATAAAAGTGTCAGATAATTGCATCAAGACAGTGCTGTGCTGTTCCTACACTCAGTTGTATACAGACCTGTGTTTCTAATCCAGTTTTTGTTCCTTCCAGTTAAGCTTTTGTAATGTAACCTAGGACAAAGTTTCTAGCTCTTCAAGAGAAGGATAGCTTAGTGTATAACATATTACAAAAATTCTTAGAGGTAATACTAACTAATTAGAAAACCTACAGTACAATTCAGTTATTTATGTTTCATAACTCTAGATTGAATATCCTTTTTGTAAATGGCTCTTCCGTCTCTTATTTCATTTGGAGCTTTAGTATATTAGTACCTACTGATGCCAGGTGACACCGTTGCATTTTTTTTGAGACTGAAGCATTTTTTTTTAAAAGTAAAATTGGCAATAGAGTTATGTCACAAAACAAAAAATATTACAACAGTGATAGTGTAACATCAACAAATCCAATAGAGCTACAAAATAAGGGGTCGAACATTTGCAACTGAGGTGCATAGAAATTTCTTTCCTCAGAGGATAGTGAATCTCTGGAATTCTCTGCCCCAGAGGTAGTGATGTAGATCATTTATGTACTTAAAATGGAGATAGATTAATACTTGAAAGATCAAGAAGTTAAAGGTTATAGGGAACTGGCACAAAAGAGGAGTTGAGGCCAGCACAAATCAGCCATAATCATATTGAATGGCGGGGCAGGCGTGAAAAGCCTGGTGTCCTTCTCCTGTTCCTACTCCTATTTTCTTGTGTTCCATCATGTCGTGAGAAGACCAGATTAAAGTAAGCAGAAGCAATTAAGGAAGGTGAGCTATCAAATGAGTATGGTACCTTTTGTGGAGACTCATTTCATATTGAGATTGAAAGAATTTGAGAGAAATTGGAGCAATTAAATGTGATAACCAGAGGTAAGAAACTGGTAATATAGAAGTGGTTCAAAATAACTGGAAAAGGCAAAGGGAACAGTTGACATTCATTTCAGATTGCTGATGGTATTAAGAAATGAAGTTGCAGAGGATTTCACCACAGCCTCTGTTATCCATGGATCTAGAAATTGTTATGCCAGATGTAATGGTGTTAAAAATTATGGAAAGAAGAAAAGGAATCAAGTGGAGGCCATATGCCCAAATAGTTGTCTGACAAATGGAATAGCTTTCTTGGAGAAAACAAATGTGTCAATAAAAGAAATGCATATGTATGCAGAAGCGCATGTCCATTTTCAAAGGTGTTTGTTTACCCCACAAGAAATTTGTTAATAACTCTGTGAAAGAAAATGTCAATCTTGATAGGAAATTGGTTGAAAGATAGAAACCAATAGGTATAATAATGTTCTGCAGTAATGCTAACTGCTTTTAATGCAAGTAAATGATCTGTGTTGTCATAGGCCACAAATTGAATTGCAGACTACTGTAAAGAAAGGAGTGTAGTTTAACTGGAATAAAGACTATCAACAGTGCATGTGGATTCATAACATTAATCCATTACTTTAAAGGGCAAAAAGATGCTAGAAATATGAAATAAAAATAGAAAATGCTGGAACTACTCAGCAGGATTGGCAGCATCTGTGAAGAAACGGTTAAGGTTTCATATTGACCTGAAACTTTAACTCTGTTTCTCCTTCCACAGATGCTGCCTTCAATTGCTGCCAACATTCAGTTGGTTTAATTTGGAGAAATGAGGTGATTTACTTTGTGGGGAGGAATATGAAGATGAAATGCACCAAATGGTAAGACTTGGAATAGAGGAATTGAAAGACTGAGCATGCAGAACTGTCATGTATAAACTGCAATGTTAGTGTTAAATGCATATGTCTGGATTGCAGTTGTACAGTATGACCGATAGCACTGACTTAGAGGCCAAGTCAGTAAGTTCCTCCACCAAATAAATGAATGTTACTCAAAGTTGAATTGACATGTCTGCAGCCATAAAAGATTTTAAAAACTACAAATGTAGTATCCACTCTTGCTGAAATGCTCACACAGTAATGTGATTTTCTGTATCTTCTGGTTCCAAAGAGAAAATTGATTGCATCCTGTTGCCTAATCTTTGAAAAAGAAGCAAACAAAATTAAAGAAATGTAACCACGGCCACTTCATCATTAACCATGAACTGAACCTGATTCCCGAGACTATATTAGTTTCATGTGCAGTGGAGAACTGGACAGCATTTAGAGACGTGGCAGTAAAT